>JAJJWW010004860.1:0-90662 GCA_023531295.1 Papaver armeniacum
GTTGAAAGCAACAAACGAGAGTTGTTTCCAAAACTAGAAGCAACTACCACAGGTTGTTTATATAAAGTAGTGAAAGCAACCAACCCAAGTTGTTTCCACAACTAGAAGCAACTACCACAAGTTGTTTTCATAATTGGAAAAAGCGAAAAAACTTGGACAATTTGTCCTGCGATTCAATAACAACGACATTCTATATAAACGGGTTGACAAGCTACAATTTGTCCTTAGATTGAATATGTGATTGGCATGTCACAGCTTAAAAACTGGGTCATGACGCAAATCACTCGGGGCTGCGCCCTCGTGAGAAGTATATCACGGCAAGCGGTGGAAAAAGTTGAAAACACTTGCTCGAATTCACTAAGCAATTGTAAACAGTAGAACTACTACATTGATTTATCACAAAACCAACTAACAATATGACCTATGATTCAACTACTACATTGTTGTATCACCATTACAAAAATCAAATAACAATATAACCTAAAAAACTCATTACTGATCTGGCTTATACCCCGGAGTGACATAAATCATGCTTAATGACTACATAAAAAACTTGAAAAACAATATTCAATTTCACAATATTCAATTTCACAAAACAATAATCATGCTTAATGACTACAAAAAATATAAAACAAAATGTACACACATGCCAAATTAATGGTTAATCAAATAGAATATGAACAATAAGTACATGATTCGGAAAAAAAAAAGTAAATTAGCAAGTATATTTTACATTCTCGAGATTGAACTAGAACAAATCAAATAATTAGAAGAAATCAAATAGTGAATCGAGCTTCAGTAATATCTTTGAATCGATCTTGATTCAATGATTCATCCACAACTTTTTGATTTGAGTTGAAAAAATAGATTTCTCACGAGCAAAATTGATTTTCCTAATTCAAATGTCGAACAACTACCAACTTTAGGTTTTGGTTTGAGAAAAATTACTCCGAACAATCGTTTTCGATTCGATGAAGAACAAAATCAAATTCAAATCATGAATTTATAATCGATTGACTACTAATCTTCAACGAATTTGAAATTTATAATCGGATTGAATTAAATAATCTTCAACAACGTAGTCAGTGAACAAATATTCTCGTCTTCGAAATTCAAAATTGAGATTCAAATCTGCTCTTTCTCGTCTCTCGATTCAAAATTGAGATTCAAATCATTAATACTCTTCTTCGTCTCGTCTCGATTCAATCGAAAAAACTAACCTATATCGTTAGGACATAATAAAAGTTGAAGGTTAAAAACGGACTTTAGCTTGTTACGGGATATTGAGCCCGTTGGAAAGATACCCCTGAAGGGTGTTTGTGCAAAGCCCATGGATACTAGGGGCATAAATAACATTCCCACATTTAATCGCGCACTCTATTCGATCTATTAGCGTACGGATCGGACATCTACCCGTAAAAAACGGAGGGGCCGGTTCGAATCCGGTCCGAAATGCACACCGGATAGAATCCGCGGACACCCATCCAATCCTTTTCCATCGGCCAAAGAGAGGAATAAAACAAAAATATCACTCATCCTAGCAGAAGAACAATTTTAGCAGGGGAATAATTCCTACTTTTAGCAAAGGAAATCAAGTTCATGTATGAATTTTTTTGGCAAAAGAAATTAATAGTTGATAGCAACCCTCAACAACCAATGGAAGATTTAGAATTACTGGTTTTCAAAAACCTAATTGAATCTTTTTTCAAAAACCTAATTGAATCTTTATACGCCTATCTTAAGCATTTGAAAAACACTAAGCATTTGAACAAGAACAAGGAGATCATCAGTCGTCAGCACAACAGCAGAAAAGAAGATCATCCTTCATAAAAGAACAACAGGAGTGGGTTTTGTGGAATTCAGTTAGCGACACTCAGGTTATTCTCTCCTTCTAATTCAAAACTCTTTTTTTTTTTTTTTTTGTGTGTTGATTATTGATGGTTGTGGTTTTGATTCGGTCGATTGGTTCCAAATTTGATAGTTTGAATGATAGTTTATGCTTATTATGTTGGTTTCGTCTTGGGGTGGGGTTGCACTTTTATGTTGTTGTCTGAATGTCACTAAGGGTTGCCTTGCATTCTACTGATATTCAAGAGAAATTCATATTATTACGTCCTGATGTACCGTCAACAATTGATCTATTAGTTGCTTCATGTTTTTGAGTATCTTACTTATTCCATTTGGCTAGGTTTAATCGTCCATAATGGTATATGGTATGTTGAAGGGGTATTTGATATAATCTAGTTATATGATAGCTTTGTGTGTGACCAAGCTTGGTAGTAGGTAGACATTGTTCAATATTTTCTGACAGAATTTGAAACAGAAGAAATTCGAACAGGATTTTTAAGCTTACTATTTGGTCAGCCACCATTTTAATCCTGAGCAGTTACCTGAGCTACAGCCAACAGTTACAAACTTTTAGTTTAGATTTATTTCTGGTATGTTTTACTTTTCGCAATAACATTTTTCCTACAAACTTCCTATGTTATACATCTCTGCAAACCATTTTATCATTTAGAAAGTAATGCACTGATGAGAGCTCAATATTTAACAAAAGTACATGTACTTGGTGTGAAGTCAACATGGAGCTGAGCAGCACCATGTTGATCTGAGCGGTTCCCTGAGCAACATATTAAATTAGATGATGAATATGGTTTTGATAAATTGGTGGCGATATTACATTTGTTTAGTCATTAGAACTTTTTGTTTTTTTCGCTCTTGGTGTTTCAGACCTTAGCATTAAAATGTCAAAATCGAAGATCTGATTCTAGGTTATGTTTCTTCATCAATTTGGTGGCTGTTTCTTCATCAATTTTTTCCCTGTTGTTTCCTTTTCCCCAAACCTTGTTTATCACTTTTATTAACCTTAAAGGTTTAAATGTATTGCAATGATGAGAGCTCAATATTCAAAGAAAGTAAATGTACTTGATGTGAAGTGAATGTGGTGCTGACCAGCACGATTGATCTGAGCGGTTACCTGAGAAACATATTAGAATATGTTAATATATGGTTTTGGTTAATTGATGGTCTCCTTAAGTTTGTTTAGCAATTAGAACTTTCTATTTCTCTGCGCTTGCTGTTACAGACCTTAGTATGTTCTAAGTCACCTTTGGAGGCTGTACATGGTCCTGGGAAAACTGTAAAACCACACCATGCTAAACCGAACCGAAACATCTATCCAATGGCATGGGATGGTTTTGATATTGTGAAAACCGTTGATCTTGGTATGGTTCTGGTTTACCATAAAACCGAACTGTAAACCAACGGTATAAGCCGTTAGATGATAGCCATATAATAGCCATCCCATTCTTTCATTTATGACCACTGAACCCTTCCATTACCTACTTCTTAATTTACACTTCTCTTTCGTCTTCATTTCCATCACATTTCATCTCTCACTCTCTGGTTTAGCAGACAGGCGACAGCAGCACCACCTCCACCTTTAAGTTCAAACCAACCACCATCACTTTGAAGTTCATCACCATTACCTTCTCTTCTCGACCACCACCACCACCGTTCCATCTACCAGCACCATCTTCTCCTTCTACAATCTCTGCTACCTCTGAACTTAGGGTTTCAAAATTTTGGGTAACCTTATTTTGGGGGATTTAATAATAATACTCTATTATGAATTTGTTTAGTTTATGAATTAGGTTTATAATTTGGTATTTCTGATTTGTGTAGCCCTAATTGTAGCTACCAGCACCATCTTCTCCTTCTACAATCTCTGCTACCTCTGAACTTAGGGTTTTAAAATTTTGGGTAATCTTATTTTGGGGGATTTAATAATAATACTCTGTTATGAATTAGGGTTAGTTTAATTTGAGTTTTCAACGTTATAATTTGGTATTTCTTATTTGTGCAGCATTAATTGTAGCTACCAAGCAATAGGATGCAAGTGTGGCAGAACTTAATGGAGGCGGAGGTAAAACTGTCCATTAATTTTACAATTGAGAATTATTTGTTGTTGCAGTATGCTCAATATTACTGTCAGATGATAATAGACAGCATATACCATTCTCTTAACGCCATGCCACTGTTGGTTTGAACTATGGGTTAACTGTGTGATTGACTTGTTTTTGGATATTATGAAGTTTTATATATTTGAATTTCCACTATCCAGCTAGTTGCTTATAGGTAAGAGGGTTTTATACATCTCTCTACCTATACCTGTTGCAACTATGTATCACTTGGCACACGGACTAAAATCTTAACTAACGGTTTTGGTAAACCAACAGTTTTAATCCAAACCGTTTAGTATATGACATGGTACAGTTTCAAAAATTCAGAAAGCGTTACCTTCGGTTTTGGTACTGGTTTAGACTAAAACTGTGCCAAACTGTACCATGCACAGCTCCAATGGTGGCTGTTCCTTTATTAAGTGTTTTCTGTTTTTTTTCTTCCCTAAACCCTGTAATTCACTTCTATTGACCTGGAAAGATTAAATGTATTGGGTGATGAGAGCTCAATATTTATCAAAAGTATATGTACTTGATGTGATGTCAACGTGGTGCTGACCAGGAAAATGTTCATCTGAGCGGTTACCTGAGCAATGTATAATAGAATTCAGTGAGTTAGTTCAGATAATGAAAATGGCAGTGGTGGTAAATTCATTGTGATACATAGATTTTCAGGCAATTGGGTCTTTTCTTCTGTGTATTGGTGTTTCAAATGTTACACCCTACAGTTCATGTCTATTTTGCAGATCCTTTCAGCACTAGCTCCTGTAGACTCCTTTCAACCTGGCAAACACCGTGCTGGAGAGACTCATGGTTTTCCATGGTGGGGGTACCTTATTATTGGTATCCTTGTCGTGTTGTTTTTTGTATTGCTGATTGTTTGTTGGAGGGTTGTTAGGGCACAGCGAGCAGCCATGGGCACACCGCCGAGGGCGGGTGGTGGAGCTCCATGGCCTACTTGGCGTCCTTACAGAGTACCAGTTTAGACCCTATTTGTGAAGCTTTTGATTCCTGCTGTTGATCTTCATTTACATCTTCCCTCATACCTGCACACAGCAAAGACGACAATTGTTAAAAAAAAAAAAAGTGAGTTCGGACAGAATGTTACTATGTACTCCTCCAACCGGTTTCACAGGACCATCAAGTGTGGCTGTTCTTTTTTTTTTGTTTCCATTTTGTTGAAAAGTTTAACTGGTACACGGTTCATTTACTCGACATGTTATGCTATTAGGAGGATTGTCATTCCAGACTTTGCTTAGTTTATCAACTCCTAGTTAGCTTTGACAAAATATCAGCCGCCTTATTCTTTTCTTCGGCAGAAAAGAATATAAACTCCTAGTAATATCAATGCCAATTACTAAAACTACCGAGTATTTTCATGAAATATTACGTCTTTTATTCCTGGGGTCTTTAGGAGCGACCCCAAAAGTATTAGGGGCGACACAAAACGACAAAAACTGTCATAATCGGTAGGTTATTTCACAATCGGTAGGTTATTTTCGGGGCGTTTTTTTTTAATCCCAAACTACCCTTTACAATCGGTAGATAACTATACAATCGGTAGTTAATCAACAATCGGGAGTAAATTTGGTTTGTATAACCTCCGAATATAAAGTAAAATCCTTTATCTTTTGAATTTTGACTATCCTATAATCGGTAGTAAATAAAGTTATCTTGACTCCCGATTAAAGTAGACCTTTGCAAATATCCTACCATAATCGGTAGAGGGGAATTTAGGTTATTTAACTCCCGAATATAGAGTAGCCCCAAAATGAGATTTTGCGAAAATCCTTTTTTTTGGAATTTTGGTTGAGCCTATAATTGGTAAGAAAGGAAAAGTTATCATGACTTCCGATTATACAGTGGATCTCTTTACAAATATCCTACCATAATCGGTAGTCAAAATAGTTCATATAACTACCGAATATAGAGTAGCCCCAAAATCGATTTTGCAAAAATCTTTTTTTTTTTGAAATTTTGGTTGAGCCTATAATCGGTAGTAAATGAAGTTATCCTAACTTCGATTATCCTTGCTCTCTTTGCAAATATCCAACCATATTCGGTAGTCAAAATAGTTCATTTAACTCCCGAATATAGAGTAGCCCCAAAATGAGATTTTACAAAAATCCTCTATTTTTCTAATTTGGTTAAGCCTATAATCGGTAGTCAAAATAGTTCATATAACTACCGAATATAGAGTTGTCCCAAAAATGAGATTTTGCAATCGGTAGCTAAAAAAACCTAAACTACCGATTATGAAGGGGTATACAAGTATTTTCAATCTATTTTGTCTTTTGTGTCGCCCCTAATTCTTTCGGAGTCGTCCCTAAAAATGCTAGGCTTTTATTGACAGCATCTACAACTAGCTTCGAGTTCAGTTCGAAATCCTTGGCTCTCTGCATGTTTTGCATTCAATACTGCGTCAAGGTAGATTCATCTGGATCCCTCACAAACACCTGAAAAGTTCCTAAGAACTAGTCTAATTCCACCAGTTGTATTTGCATCATAAAAAGAACCATCACAGTTTATTGTGGAATCCAGTGCAGATTATTTCTGTCCTTTCTTTTATAATTTACTAGTATAACACGCACGCGCGATGCGCCTGCCGTTCCGATCGTCATGTAATTTTGTTATTTATGTGTAGTAGTCAACGTCAAAATCAACACTCGGTCAATGATCGGTGCAAACTCATTTCAAGCTAATATCTTCCTATAATAAAGAAAAGGGGTCTTTTCTCCCGTTAATAATTTTTCGCCCGTTTCAGTGGGCCATTTGCGTTACCTCCCTTTTTGTATTCTGCCGCCTACTTTTTCGTTATTAGAAAACACGCAAGGGTTAATATGGTCTTCCATTTTCATCTTTGTTCTTATCGAACAGGAAACCCAGCCTCAACTCTTTCTTCTTCATTAATCGAACAACACAGAACAACTTCTAATTTTTCAAACCAAACCATTTCATTAATTTCGGGATTTTAATCGAAATCTTTCAAACCAAACCATTTCATTTCTTAAGATTTCAATTAACTAAAATATCCCTAACGTACGCCACATATTTGCCAGAACAACGTCTAATTTTCGTTCTCTCGGTCTGCTTCTTTCTTTTTCAATTCCTTCTACTCTCTTTCTTCTTCATACAAAATCTTAGCTTCCTCTTTTAATTTACCTTTTTCAGGTTACTTCACCTGAATTGATGTGATTTGGTTGAAATAAGTTACTTCACCAGATTTAGGGGTTACCTTCAAAATTCACTTGATTGAGGGCAAAAACTTAAATCATCCATCTCTAGAAGTCGTCAGTGGATAGGTATTCATCCATCTTACTTTCTTTTCTCTTTGCCTATTCATCTTTTGATCGTTAGGTTTAAATTAGTAGCAGGTTTTGTTTATTTTAGCATATAGAACATAAGCGAGTCAGGGTTAGTGACTTTAGCTAGAACGGGTTTCATGAAATTTACCCTTTAATTTTGAATGGCTTTTCATGAAATGATTGGTTTAGTTAGATTTGCAATTTTTCAAGAAATATTTGAACACCATAATTCGTGAACTTCTTTGTTTGCTAATTTTCCTAATACAAAAACATGTTTAAAGTTCAATTTTTATTTATAAGTTCCATAATTCTTGATATCTTATTGAATCGACATTGAGGAACCAGTACTTCTCCACTCTTATTACAAACCAAAATACAGATTCAATAAGTAGGCAGTTTAGTATGCATGGAACATCATCAATAGATCAGTTGACTAGCATTAAGGTATCGATAGAGTAGAATGTCTCAACTTGGTTGAAATAAGGTTGAACTTGCCAAATAGTGAATATGACAATGTCTCAATTTAGCTGATTACAAATTGCATATATGCACGTGTTATACTGAATTAAAGGGTGGTAGTATGGTGATGATTATTACATGTGGTAGAACCTGTCCCCGAGATTGGTGTCGGCAGGTGTAGAATGTCCTAAGTTGGCGGGATTGAAGTTCAGGAAAATTGCAGATAGTGCTTTATATTTCATGCCAGATGATGATTATCACACCATTTCTAGAGTCATGTTTCTTGCAATGGGATTCATAAATTTGCGTCTAATATGTTAAAAGTAACTGCAACTGTCAAATCTTCAATAACTATATGGACGGTAATTTCGATTTGGCGGTCGTCGCCCCTATAAATAAAAGATTAAATTGAACCAAATGGTAGTACCTCATTTGGTAGTTAAATTTGGTTATTTGGTAGTTAAATTTGCATGCATGGGTTCCGTTGGATTATGGCTGTCAGTACTCTTTGGTTTCATTTTTGTACACACATGGAATGCAACGGTAATAATCTAAACAAATGCCATGCCACCACCATCGCTTTGTGAAATGCGATAGAAATGGCTGCACACCTTACAATGCATACAACGTTTGGGATAATAAGGTCAGTGTGTTTATGAAATTAATCAATGTGTTCATTTCATGGGTTCCAAACTCTGGCCAAATGTTCCTTCAAGGTATTGTAAATTATTGATGACCATCAGCCCATGAACAAGAGATAAAGTAAATTATCGAAGTAAATGGAATTTCACCATCCAACATGTTATCTGTAATTGCATAGTAAGCCTGTCTTAGAGATCCATCTTAGTAATTGAAGTACTTGATTTGAACATGTTCTCTAAAATACATGTTCTTGCATTTTAGAGATTAAAGTGCCACATGTTATATTATTGTAGGTTTATAGGCTTTGTTGATATTGTGGTGTATGCTTGCAAATATTGCTTTTCTAGAACCACCAAAGCTACTCCAGAAACTTTAATAAGAATAACGATTCTTTTGTTTTACTGGTTGCAAGGAACCCTCGACATGGTGTTTGCAGATGGAAATTTCGGTACAATTGTTTCATCAAGTGAAGCAAAAAAATGATAAACAAATCGAGAACATTTTGTACTCTTTTTCGGTGCAATTGTTCGAAGCGTGTTTTTGTAGAATGCAATTTAATTTCAAAGATTGTTGAATGAAGAGTTCAGTTTTTTTTTCTTCTAACAAATCCGCAGGGGCGTGGCGTACAAATTCACGAAATTATTAGTGACTAAAGGCACAGTTGAAAAAAAAAAAGGAACATACACAAAAAAATGTTGCATATAAATAAATCTTTTTGTTTATGAATACACATTTTTGATGTAAACAGATATTTGTGATAGAAAAATTATTAAATGGAAAGTTCATGTTTAGTTTAACTACTTTTTGCATATTAGCTTGAAATGAGTTTGCACCGATCATTGACCGAGTGTTGATTTTGACGTTGACTACTACACATAAATAACAAAATTACATGACGATCGGAACGGCAGGCGCATCGCGCGTGCGTGTTATACTAGTGCAAAAAGTAGTTAAACTAAACATGAACTTTCCATTTAATAATTTTTCTATCACAAATATCTGTTTACATCAAAAATGTGTATTCATAAACAAAAAGATTTATTTATATGCAACATTTTTTTGTGTATGTTCCTTTTTTTTTTCAACTGTGCCTTTAGTCACTAATAATTTAGGTGAATTTGTACGCCACGCCCCTGCGGATTTGTTAGAAGAAAAAAAAACTGAACTCTTCATTCAACAATCTTTGAAATTAAATTGCGATTCTACAAAAACACGCTGCAACAATTGCACTGAAAAAGAGTACAAAATGTTCTGATTTGTTTATCATTTTTTTGCTTCACTCGGATGAAACAATTGTATCAAATTTCCATCTCGCCAAACACCATGTCGAGGTTCCTTGCAACCAAGAAACAAAAGAATCGTTATTCTTATTAAAGTTTCGGAGTAGCTTTGGTGGTTCTAGAAAAGCAATATTTGCAAGCATACACCACAATATCAACAAAGCCTATAAACCTACAATAATATAACATGTGGCACTTTAATCTCTAAAATGCAAGAACATGTATTTTAGAGAACATGTTCAAATCAAGTACTTCAATTACTAAGATGGATCTCTAAGACAGGCTTACTATGCAATTACAGAGAACATGTTGGATGGTGAAATTCCATTTACTTCGATAATTTACTTTATCTCTTGTTCATGGGCTGATGGACATCAATAATTTACAATACCTAGAAGGAATATTTGGCCAGAGTTTGGAACCCATGAAATGAACACATTGATTAATTTCATAAACACACTGACCTTATTATCCCAAACGTTGTATGCATTGTAAGGTGTGCATACCATTTCTATCGCATTTCACAAAGCGATGGTGGTGGCATGGCATTTGTTTAGATTATTACCGTTGCATTCCATGTAGACAAAATGAAACCAAAGAGTACCGACAACCATAATCCAACGGAACCCATGCATGCAAATTTAACTACCAAATAACCAAATTTAACTACCAAATGAGGTACTACCATTTGTTCAATTTAATCTTTTATTTATAAAAATGACGACCGCCAAATCGAAATTACCGTCCATATAGTTATTGAAGATTTTGAAATGATTACATTTTTAACATATTAGACGCAAATTTATGAATCCCATTGCAAGAAACATGACTCTAGAAATGGTGCGATAATCATCATCCTGGGCATGAAATATAAAGCACTATACGGCAATTTTAGGAACTTCAATCCCGCCAACTTAGGACATTCTACACTCGTCGACACCAATCTCGGATTTGGTTCTACTCACATGTAATAATCATCACCATACTACCACCCTTTAATTCAAAGTATAACACGTGCATATATGCAATTTGTAATCGCCTAAATTGAGACATTGTCATATTCACTATTTGGCAAGTTCAACCTTATTTCAACCAAGTTGAGACATTCTACTCTATCGATACCTTAATGCTAGTCAACTGATCTATTGATGATGTTCCACGCATACTAAACTCGCCTACTTATTGAATCAGT
Organism: Papaver armeniacum; assembly: GCA_023531295.1. Taxonomy (NCBI): domain Eukaryota; kingdom Viridiplantae; phylum Streptophyta; class Magnoliopsida; order Ranunculales; family Papaveraceae; genus Papaver; species Papaver armeniacum. Next base: position 10,838 of record JAJJWW010004860.1, read on the forward strand.
ATTTTGGTTTGTAATAAGAGTGGAGAAGCACCGGGTTCCTCAACGCCGATTCAATAAGATATCAAAGAAATGTGAACTTATAACAAAATTGAACTTTAAACATGTTTTTTGAATTAGGAAAATTAGCAAACAGTTGAAGTTCACGAATTATGGTGTTGATATTTCTTGAAAATTGCAAATCTAACTAAACCAATCATTTCATGAAAAGCCATTCAAAATTAAAGGGTAAATTTCATGAAAACCCGTTCTAGCTAAAGTCACTAACCTGCACTCGCTTTATGTTCTATATGCGAAAAATAAACAAACCAGTTACTAATTTAAACCTAACGATCAAAAGATGAATAGGCAAAGAGAAAAGAAAGTAAGATGGATGAATACCTATCCACCGACGACTTCTAGAGATGGATGATTTAAGTTTTTGCCCTCAATCAAGTGAATTTTGGAAGCGTAACCCCTAAATCTGGTGAAGTAACTTATTTCAACCAAATCGAAGCATCAATTCGGTGAAGTAACCGAAAAAAGGTAAATTAAAAGAGGAAGCTAAGATTTTGTATGAAGAAGAAAGAGAGTAGAAGGAATTGAAAAGAAAAAGCAGATTTGCGAGAGAACGAAAATTAGCGTTGTTACGCAAATATGTAATGACGTTAGGGATATTTTAGTTAATTGAAATCTTAAGAAATGAAATGGTTTGGTTTGAAAGATTTGATTAAAATCCGAGAATTAATGAAATGGTTTGGTTTGAAAAATTAGAAGTTGTTATGTGTTGTTCGATTAATGAAGAAGAAAGAGTTGAGGCTGGGTTTCTGTTCGATAAGAACAAAGATGAAAATGGAAGACCATATTAACCCTTGGTATGTTTTCTAATAACGAAAAAGTAGGCGTGCAGAATACAAAAGGGAGGGGTAACGCAGTCAGTTCACTGGAAACGGGCGAAAAATTATTAACGGGAGAAAAGACCCCTTTTCTTTATTATAGGAAGATGTACCCTTCTTTATCTACTAGATTAGAGAGTTAGGAGAAGAGTAAATGGTACCCTGGTTGCAAGAAAAGTTTCGCACTTATTTTCTTGAATTTGAATATTGTGGGAAGAGAATTTAGAATTTCTGCTACAATTTCAGAAGATATAATAGTTGGCTTTATTTTCCATTTGAATTGGAGTGTAGACTCTATTTGAGCTCCCTGAATTTGAACGATAAGTTTTCTCTTTCTCTCAGCATCCCTCAATCTCTGCTCTAAGCCTTGCATTCTCTGCCATAAGTGATAAGTCTCGCATTGTCCGGATTTGCTTGCGACCTCTCGAAAAATGCCCCATTCTTGCGCTCGTTCAAGGAAGTTCATTGCAAAACACATTTTTTAGTCCTTGGCTCCAATTCTTTGTTAGTTGCGGTTTTACTCAAATTTGCAAAATCAAAATATTAGAATTAAATACAGACAAAAGAGGCATAAAATAGAGATTTTTTGCAAAATTAAAACATCAAAATTTTATTCCAAGATTACACTTGCTGAGTGGGGAATATGGGGTGTCCAAAATATGGTAAAATACTAAATTTAAGAAGAAAAAATAATAAGGGGACATGATTTGAACCTGCACCTTTACTTTAACATCTTTTAGCGAGGGATTTATTCACTATATTTCACTTTCACATTTGTACTTTTTTGTTTCCAAGTAAATAGAAGGATAACCATGAATCTAAGATTTACGATTCAACATACGATTCGATTTTTAAAAATAAAAAACTAGACACGCTTCGATTTACAATATGAAAGCCTTACCCGACTGAATTTTACTCGATCAACAAAACAACGGTTGCGCTGCAGGCCCCGGCTAATCTATAGGCGTAGGCCCATGTAATACTAGTGAAAAAGCGGGGGTCTAACAACCACACCCAATATTTCGTTCGGCAATATGTATGGACTAACTCCAATATGATTCCGAAAGAATCAACTAGAAAGTCAGACTCAATCAAGGAAATATATCCAAGAGTTATATCTTTGTTTCTCAATGTAATTAGCAAATCAAACAGATAGAAATCCGTGAGCCTGATTATTATGAGAAACAACTTGAGCGATTACCAAAGACCAATGTTCAAGTGTCAATCAATTTCAATCAACAATCGAAGGTTGGATTTACCAATTGATTGAACTACACACAACCTGTGATATTTCAATTATATAAACAAATATAATGCGGAAAAGAAATAACACAAACACCAGAAGTTTTGTAAACGAGAAAACCGCAAATGTAGAAAAACCTCGGGACCTAGTCCAGATTTGAACACCACACTGTATTAAGCCGCTACAAACACTAGCCTACTACAAGCTAACTTTGGACTGGAATGTAGTTGAGCCCTAACCAAATCTCACACCGATTATGGTACAGTCGCGTTCCAAACGCCTCTGAATCGCAGTAGGACTCTACGCACTTGATTCCCTTAGCTGATCTCACCCATAACTAAGAGTTTCTATGACCCAAAGTCGAAGACTTTATAAACAAATTTGTCTCTCACAGAAAAGACTATTCTGATAGATAAATCTGTCTCCAACAGAAATACCTACGAAGTTTTTGTTCCGTCTTTTGATAAATCGAGGTGAACAGGAACCAACTGATAATCCGGTCTTATATTCCCGAAGAACTGACCTAGAAATATCAATCACCTCACAATAATTTAACTATATGGTAGTAGAACAAGTTATTGTGGAATCATAAAGAATGAGACGAAGAGCTTTGTGATTACTTTTTATATCTTACCTATCAAATATAAATCTCAAGAAAATCTTAGAGAAGATAATACTCAATACGATAGAACAAGTAAGATTAGAACACGCAACTACAGAGAAAATAGTTGGGTCTGGCTTTAGATTCCCAATAAAGTCTTTAAGTTGTTAACCTATAATGATTTTAGGAAAAACCTATGTTAAAGTAGAATTGACTCTAGTACGCAACTAGTATCACACAAGAGGTGTGGGGATTAGGTTTTCCAGTTGCTAAAGTTCTCCCTTATATAGTCTTCAAATCAGGGTTTGATACCTTTGAAACAAAACAATCAATATTCACCGTTAGATGAAATCTTGATTTAAGATTTAAGCTAAGTTTGCTTAAAACCAAAGCAATATCTCTCCACCGTTAGATGGTATTGTCTTGTTAAACACAAATGAAATATACCTTCATTTATAAATGGGTAACCGTACCTAAACGTGTATATTGAGTTGACTCAATAACAGTTAACCGAAGTTAGCCATATGAACACTTTTGTATTAACCATATTCATCTAACATTTATTGATCAATTGATAATCAAATGAATCTAATTGTGTTACTCATAGAGTTTTTCAAATTGTTTATATTCTCATAGAAGTATACAAGACACAATTGAAACAAAATCGGATTGATTCAAAAGAATCAGTTCATGAACATTTTAGCCACGGTTTGCAAAGATTGCATTCCATAATATATAAATTTATTTGTTCATGAGTATGAAATCATACTTAACCGATTTTAGAACTTAAACCAACTTAGTTTGCAAACGGGTACGCAAACTTAAGTTCCAGACTTTGGTCATGTCCGACAGTTCGCAAACGGGTATGCATACTTTGTCAGTACAGTTCTAACTCGGTGAAACCGTTTGCATCTTGGTATGCATACTTATTTCCCGGACCTTGATAGTTAAAACTGTTCACATACTGGTACACAAACTTGGTTCCCGGACCCGAATCATACTACAATAGTTTGCATACCGGTATGCATACTGTGCTATATCCAAACAATGATTATTTGTTCTAAACTCACATTTCAATCATTGAAACATCCTTAGAAGACGACAATACCTACTCACACAAACTTTTATCTTATAAGTAATTTTCAAGTGATCGAATGGTCAATACGAAACATTCCGAGTCTACATCAAATGACTGTCTCACACAAATCATGTAAGATGCAATTTTCACATGATCATCTTTTGACTCATTATTTAGTTTCCAACAAATAAATTGTTTCCAACTAAACTCATCAAGCATAATGATGAACGTAGTTAAACAAAAATATTTCCAACACATATTTCAAGAAAGATATAAGAGAGTTAAACTCTGATCAAAATATCAAATGTGTATGATTTAAAAGTCTATATAGCTATACGCCTTAGTCTCATTAGGAGATAGAATAGATAATTTTTAGTCTCCACATAACTTTTGTTGATGAAGTTCCTCCAATCTCTCCTCAGTAGATCTGCGTCTTCAATCAATGAACGCCGTAAAGTTTAAATCTCAACTACACATTCTATCATAATCTGAGACATAGCTATAAGTAGACTAGAAATCAAGACTCATAGTTTTGATCACCTAAACTTGACAAACAAGCTTGAGATAGCAACACTTGCGTGTTCGACCGAGTAGTGCTCTAACAATCTCCTCATTTGTCAATTTTAGTGACAAAACTATCAATACATATGGATTAAAAAATAAATAAACTTTGTATCTTCTCATACAACATGCTTGATTTCCTTGGTTCTTCAACATTCCTTGAATTCTTCGTCATTCCAAGTACTCTAGTGATTCTGAATGTGTTCAACCCAGCATCATTGTTGTTGAAGATCCGTAGCCATAACAATAAGAAAACATATTTTCTCAATTATTGTTATACAATGTCACAAAAGATTACGGTGATATGTATCACTCCCCCTTAGTCAATACTTCATCTCTCAATGAAAACTACTCTCCCTTACATAATAATCCGTAAACCATATGTATGTAGTGTGAACTAAAAAAAAAATTCCCCCTTTTTGTCAATATAAATTGGAAAAGGTACGAAAACTAGCGGGATCATAATGAAATTCTCAGGAGATTATTCATGACTAAAATAAAACATATCAACTTTGTTTCGATGATTTCACATAGCCGAGACTTAGTGTATTCATCAAGGAGTTTATAAAGATACAAGATAACTCTTATAATATTCCACAATCGCACTTCCCACAATGATATGGAAATTAAGCACAAGTTCATTTAAGAACTCGGCCCCATAAAATGTCATTCGCGAAAGAACAACATGAGCGACCTTACTTTTACAAGAAAAGAAGGATTTCTTTGGACATTAACAAATCACATGAAATATGAATTTGTATCCAGTAAACTCAGAATAAATTAATCCACGAGAGACCTTATTGATTAATCTAATCGGAAATGCTCAACATAAGAAAACTTACGGAGCCATACAGTACTTTCACATAAAAGTGGATCAGGGAAAGATCAATACTGCAGAATATTCAAAAGTTCATTATATCTTTTATCAATATTTGCATAAAGACATAATAGAATTAACTTTTGACATATGAGATAATCATAGTTTACGGACGGAAACACACATATCCTATAAAAAAATTTGCAATATATAAAACCATAAAGATTAATACTGCAAAATCATCTTCCAAATAACTTAAAATTTAAATAAATAAATCTAAAATATTGCAAGATGAAAATCGTTGGCAATAGCTATGTGTAATCACAATATTTGCTTTTCCAAACCCTAGTTATCCTTCTTAAAACACAAGAATAAATTCTCATAAGAAGTTTCCTTAACAAGATAAAAAAAAACTGAAAAGACGAGGGTACCCAAATATACCACAATCTTAAACTTTTCCACCTATAAGTCCTCTTACCGAAAGTGATTGTCTATGGAATAAGTCGAGACAATACAACGAATCGGTATTCACACTTTGTTTGATCGTCTATGGATATGAGATCGAGACAATACAACAATCAAAGTGTGATTACTTGATAATAGGTTCAGACTTAACCAAACTCTATAGGATCACTATCAAGTAATACGGAGTTAACATTTGTGCAATTTACTTTAAATTATAATAACAACAATTATAATTGATGAAAACAAAAGTAAATGACACAACAAGATTTTGTTAACGAGGAAAACGCAAATGCAGAAAAACCCCGGGACCTAGTCCAGAATTGAATACTCTCAAAATTAAGCCGCTATACAAAATCAACCTAACTTTGTATAGTTGAGACCAAGAAACTAAACTTATAGTTCACCTAGTTTCTTCAGTAACCCTGCGCTTCCGACATTCAATAAGTGCACGCACTTGAACAATTCCTTTGGTTTGTATTCCAAACAGTAAAGGAACAACAAATTTGTTCGGTAACAACTCTATTCAGTCTCAGTGATATGATTTAGACAAAGGCTCTGTTTATTCCAATAAACTCCTTTGTCGGGTTTAGATCAATCTATCCAACAACTACCAAAGTAGCAGAGTTTTGATTATGCAATCAATAATAGGATCTATCAAGATGCTAAATACTGATGCCGATCTACGCAACTAATCAATCAAATCTATTAAAGATAAACCGATTATAGTTGGATCCCATCCGATCAAGTTTTGTGCACACCAAAGATTATGAACCCAAATCAGAAATCTTCCTCGTCTTCAAATCTTCTTAAATCTTCAATAACCACCTGTAAACCACAACTTGAATCTCTTGTGATCAATCACGCACAAAACGGAGTCTGTTAACAATGAATTACCACAAGCACTAGTACAAAATGACTCTTTTGCCACGCCAATTTGGCGTGTCCATAGGGCTTTGGACACGTGATCGCTGTCGTATGCGTCAAAAATAATTTCACTTTCCTAAAGTATATTATAAGAAAGAGTTCGTTTCCACAGAGAGGCGATTGTAGTTATTACGTATTCAATTTCTTAAAGTAACCAATTGGGGGGTTTCTGAATTTTATGTAAGCAATAAAAACAAATTAAAAGCAAAGTAAATTGTAGAAAGTAATCAATAGAGAGAGATATTGGTCAGGGAATTCATCTTCAATCTTAAACATGTGCTTGCTATATGATTAGAATTACGATTTAATCTCTTATACTATCAAAAGCCTAGAGAATCAAGAGAGCAAGATAATCTATTAATTTCCTAAGTTTATCAACACACTACGTATGTGAATTCTACCTAAAGAATAACCTAACGCCTTGCGCTAATTAAGTTCAATTCCTAGGAGCATTAAGTTTGAAATCGGCTAATCAATGCAATTGTCATGTTAAGCATAACAATTCAGACAATGGTCAAACTCTACATATGATTACGAGAGTGTATCACTACAAACCGTAAACATATTATGCTACTTGTATTCGGGGTTATCGCTCGATGAAAAACCTAAAATAGCTATGGACTAGGATGCAAGTTCAATTAATTTGCCACTTAACTAATCAAACATCATAATCCTATCACAATACATCAATCATGTGATTCTTAAAAACAGTAGAGATATGATCGATAATAAAGAGAGAAAACTAATACATAAAGCAAACACAAGTTTTAGAAATAGGACTACATCCTTAACCAATAATATAGAATTTAGCTACTCATAGCTATGGAGTTCATCACAAAAATATAAGTTGAATAAAGAAGAAGATGAACAAAAGCAAACCCTAGAAGCGTAAACAAAAGCGGCTCTCCAAAGTTCCAAGAATAAAACGTGATTCCAAAAGTTGTAGAACTTCTCTTTTATAGCTCCTCTTGTTCCAAAAATTAGGTCTAGCCTTCAAAGTCCATTAGATGAAAATCCACCAAGCCCATAAGAGAGAAACCCATGTAGAAAATATGTCCAAAATACGTCGCGGGAAAGTTGGTATTATGGCCGGAAATCTACGGGAGAGGTGGACGGAAACGTCTCGGGTGACCAAGCAAAGTCCGGCGGTCACTGTCCAACGAAGTCAACTCGGTCTCGGTCAACTCGGTCAAATCTTTGAGTCAAACCAGGTCAAGCACCGAGTCATCGAGTCGATCCTGGCTCGGGCCGGACAAGTTAAATAGCTAGTCGACTCGGTGAGATGAGTGACCTTGGCCTGAGCCATTTGCCCTGGACAAATTGTGTTGCACCAATATGGTGCATCGGTGCTCATCCGACCATGATGGCTTGCATACTTATTTCAATTCCTTCTCCCTGCAACAACATTTCTCAGACAACCACTTCATTACCACCAAGCCATGACATTAACACCATCTCGCATCTCCTCACCTTTGGTTGTACTGCTTTACATCCTAAGCAATAATTCTTTGTAATTTCGCAACCATTTCCTAACCATACATCACGGTACCATTCATCTTACAAAGAACAACACCAAAATGCTCTTCCCGCATACCCGCAATGCCATTGCCTCGCATTTCATCGAGAATAACAACAACTCCACCGGCCTGCTCTCATTACTCACCGCATCGGTATATCAACCACGCTCAACTCAATCACCTGCACAATGCATCGGCTACCACTATTTCGGTTGCATTGCAAGCCATCCCTAGCTCCGTGCCTTTGCCACTGCAAACACCACCAACATATTCCATCCCTTGGCAACCTGCAACATCATTGCCATTCTATTCTAGACCGCACATAAGCCTCAACCCCACCTTAAAGCATTCAACATCAACCTTCACCGAGCTATATCAACTTAACGGTTGACATTCTCAACATCTCGATCCTCAAAACACATTCATCACAAAGAACAAGAAACATTTCGCATATCTTCACATGAGCCATTCTAACTTCTTTCCGCAATATCAATTCTTCGTCTTCCCCGCAATATCTCTATCACAATTCATTCCACCTGCAATTTCGGACTTGGTGACCCTCTTCTCTACACAGTTCTTAAACTGGATTGCAATACCAACAACACAAGACCCTCAGATTACTTCCTTTTCCATCTCAGCTTCCATGCTACACAAACTCAGTGCAAGACTGAACTCATAACTCAGCACTGTAACAGCTCCAACAGCATCAGTAGCTTCATTCTAGCCCTTGTAGCACTGCTTCAACCTCACTCCAAAACTCAACCATGGCAAAACTCCACTGCACACAACCACTTCCTTTCGGCTCAAGGTCACCCCGCAATTTCAGGATGAACCACAACCCGTGACCTAAGAGGCATACATCTAATTAACATCCTTGATTAGCACCAACTCCAATTCCAATTCCAGCCTTGCTCCTCCCGCAACTTCTCATTGCCTCAAGCCATGTATTCTTAGTCACAATTTTGCAATTCAGCATCACCAGGACCACAATCGCTCAACAAGACCAAAGACTTGCTCCAGTTCATTACCAAAATTCCTACCGAGCCTGCAACTCACTCTTGAACTCAACTAGTGCCATCAATTCCAAGGAACAACATCACCACTAACTTCCCGCATTCATTATATCACCATCGATGCAATCAACCAAAGCCAAAATCAAATCTGGCCGCAACCCAACAACAGCTTATGGCAGGTTCTATGCCGGCTTCATCTGTCTCGAATCCAACAAAGAACCCAAAGTGATTTCCATTTTGAACAAGACCTTGCCATTAATCAACCACCATGGTTCTCATTCTTCACCATCTGAGGGAACCCAAGCTTCCTTAATCGAATCCTTTAATGCCCATGGATCATAACCACCAAAACACCCTTGTAAGCACACAGATTCATCTTCTATTACGAGAGACCATAATTTCCCTTTCTAGATCAAACTCGAGCTCCATTTCCTTCTCAGCTTATCAATATCAACACCAATAGAACCAAAGCCTCCCTTAATCTCTTCAATTTCTTCTTTTAATGGCTGCAATTCTTCCTTGATTTCTTCTGCATTAAACATCACCATTTCCTGAATCGACTGCACTTTAATCTTCATTAACTGGTCTGCTCAAGACCCTTACTCTTGATTTCTTTCTATCTATTTTGGAGTAATAACAAGAAGAAAGAATCGCTTTTTCTCCTTCTCCATTTCGTGTCCGTGTAATAACTAACAATGATTGACTGAGAGAAAGAGAACTCTCGATTTAGGGTTGTGTAGGCTAGTGGATATTGCCCCCCTTGTGAGGTAGATAAGGGCCAACCTCAATGATACTTGGCTTGTCAGTTTTGCGGAACCGACTGCCCATTTACTTCCTTGATGCGCATAACTTTCGCTGGCTCCAAGAATCACTCGCCTATGAATTGACCTTCTAGCCCTTTACGCTCCAAATAGGTGATTTCTCCATCTTTTCGTCCGTGCGACTCCAGAGTACCTAATAACTCAAAAACACGCGTAAAATACATAATTTACTAGAAAAATAGCAAAGAAAGCGTAACTACTAGATAGTAAATTAGGTGTTTTAGACACCTATCGATTCCCCACACTTAGACTTTGCTAGTCCTCGAGCAAATCAAACAAAACAATTCTAAAGAATACATACAACTCCGCGTGTCGTCGAGGCTACGATCACTTTTAGCATAAATAACAAGCCTTTGAACCCCTAGGTGTCCCTAGTGGACGAGTTATAGTCTCGTGAGGGTTTACTAGAGATATACCCACAAAATCTACTTTTCCAACTTACTAGTTCTCCGTCATGATAGCATCCAACGTGCTAAGAAGACATAGAGATTCTGCACACTAGTCATAAGAAGTTAGACACATAAATGAACACAATCTCATTCTTAAAAGTTGAGAGAGAAATAACCATCCCTTCTCGACAAAAATTCGGGTTCGGAGTGATCGAAAGTCTCGACTCTGCCTCGCAAGAAAGGGTTTTATGATATTGCTCTCAATAATAAACAGCTTTTTATGGGTCACACATGTGTCCATGTAGGAATGAAGAGAGAATCCTGCGACACCTTGAATGGTAGGAAGGCAAACCCTCCGAAAAGTTTTGAAAACCCACATCTTTTATAATTTTTAAAACCCATTTTTCTGACGATCTCTTCGAAAGGAAATCAACCACTTAACGAAGGTAGGAATATGCTTACTTACCTCGTTATCATTGGCGTGCAGACTAGCACCACTCTCACAAACATCCATAGAAACGTCTTTGGTCTTCAATCGGTGTCTTCATCTTCGTCCTAGGTCTTCAACTCTTGATGATAACTCTTGAACTTCGTAGAATCTCGACAATATGATTCTTTCCTCTAATTCCTTGTTGCTTGAAACTTCATTGTAGCTAAACTACGAATTTCCACTGCACCATGAGAAAACACATTAGTCACAATAAAAGGTCCAATCCAACGTGACCTTAATTTACCCGGAAATAATTGCAAGCGAGAATTAAACAAAAGCACTTTACGCCCAATGCAAAATTGTTTCTTTGTAATCATATTATCATGAAAAGCTTTCGTCTTTTCCTTGTAAATCCGTGAGCTTTCAAATGCATCATTGCGAATCTCCTCTAACTCTTGAAGTTGTAACTTTCTTTGCCTTCCAGCACCATCCAACTCCATATTGCATTGCTTAATAGCCCAAAACGCCTTATGCTCAACTTCAACGGGTAAGTGACAAGGTTTACCGTACACAAGCCTAAAGGGAGACATCCCAATAGGTGTTTTATATGCGGTTCTATATGCCCACAAAGCATCATTAAGTCGCGAACTCCAATCTTTCCTTGTTGGATTTACCGTCTTTTCTAGAATGGATTTCACCTCTCGGTTGGAAACTTCGGCTTGTCCATTTGTTTGTGGATGGTAGGGTGTTGCAATCCTATGTGACACATTGTACTTCCTTAACAAGCTTTGCAAAAACCTGTTTTTGAACTGTGAACCTCCATCGCTAATTATCGCCCTTGGAATTCCAAACCTTGCAAATATATTAGCTTGCACAAAATCTGAAACAACTTTAGAATCATTAGTTGGGGTGGCTTTAGCTTCCACCCATTTCGAGACATAATCCACATCAAGCAAGATATAATAATTCCCACTAGAATTGACAAAAGGGCCCATAAAATCAATTCCCCATACATCAAAAACCTCCACAAATTGAATAATAGTTTGTGGCATTTGATTTCGAGCACCTAGATTGCTTGTTCTTTGGCACCTATCACATGTGATACAAAATGCATGTGCATCCTTAAACAAAGTTGGCCAAAAGAAACCACATTCTAATACCTTGAGAGCGGTTCTCTTACTCCCAAAGTGTCCTCCACAAGCATATGAATGGAAAAAAGACAAGATAGAATTAAATTCAATTTCGGGAACACACCTACGTATTACTTGGTCACTACAATGCTTCCATAAGTATGGATCATCCCATATGTATTGGTTTCCTAACTTCTTAAGTTTGTCCCTCTCAGCACGAGACAAGTTCTTTGGGATTTGTTTAGACACTAAGTAATTAACAATATCAGCGTACCATGGTTCTCCAAAGGCAATTGAGAATAGTTGCTCATCCGAGAAACTTTCACGCAACGGGATAGTCTCCTTGTCCACGGCAAGACGGCTCAAGTGATCCGCAACGGTGTTCTCAATTCCTTTCTTGTCTTTGATTTCAATATCAAACTCTTGCAAGAGTAAAATCCATCGTATGAGCCTCGGTTTCGCCTCTTTCTTTGTAAGCAAGTATCTAAGTCTTTGCATGATCGGAAAATCAACAACTTTTGTACCAATTAGATAAGAGCGAAACTTTTCTAAAGCAAAAACAATAGCTAATAACTCTTTTCGGTGGTTGTGTAGTTTTGTTGGGCCTCATTTAACGTTCTAGAAGCATAATAAATGGCATGAGGTATCTTCCCCACACGCTGCCCAAGCACCGCACCAACCGCATAATCACTAGCATCACACATGAGCTCAAAAGGCTTGCTCCAATCCGGTGGTTTAATGATATGGGCTGAAATCAAAAGTTCTTTCAAACGATTGAATGCCGCCATACACTTTTCATCAAAGTTAAAAACCACATCTTTTTGCAATAAGTTACAAAGTGGTGATGCTATCTAGGAAAAATCCTTGATGAATCTACGATAGAAACCTGCATGACCAAGAAAAGAGCGTATTTCCCTCACCGTAGTGGGAAGGGTTAGAGCACGAATAAGGTCTATCTTAGATTTATCGACTTCCAAACCTTTAGAAGATATTATATGGCCTAAAACTATGCCATGAGTTACCATGAAATGGCACTTCTCCCAATTTAGCACAAGATTTGTTTCAACACATCGTTCAAGGATTAGAGACAAATTGTTCAAGCAAAGGTCAAATGAATCACCAAAGACACTAAAGTCATCCATGAACACTTCGATTATCTTTTCAACATATTCCGAAAAGATAATTACCATACACCTTTGAAAGGTAGCTGGAGCATTGCACAAGCCAAAAGGCATCCTTCTATAAGCAAAAGTACCGAAAGGACAAGTGAAAGTGGTTTTCTCTTGGTCCTCCGGTGCTATACAACTCGATTATAACCTGAATAGCCATCAAGAAAGCAATAGTAAGAGTGTCCACTAAACGTTCAAGCATTTGATCGATAAAAGGTAAAGGAAAGTGATCTTTCCTAGTAGTGGCATTCAATTTTCTATAATCAATACAAACCCTCCAACCGGTTTGCACACGAGTTGGGACAAGTTCATTCTTATCATTCTCCACCACCGTCACACCCGATTTCTTTGGTACGACTTGTACGGGCTTACCCACTTGCTATCGTATATGGAGTAGATAACACCCACGTCCAAAAGCTTGAGTATCTCCTTTTTCACAACTTCCATCATGGGAGGGTTCAAAACGACGTTGCGCTTCCCTTGTAGGCTTTGTATCATCCTCCACAAGGATCTTGTGCATACAAACGGCAGGGCTTATACCCTTGATATCGGCGATTGTCCATCCTATGGACGTCTTGTACGTCCTTAGCACCCTTAGAAGTTTTTGCTCCTATAATTCATTAAGCTCGTTAGAAACAATCACGGGTAAGTCTTCATTGTCACCCAAGTACAAGTACTTTAAGTGACTTGGAAGAGGTTTCAATTCTAAACTTGGAGATTTAACAATAGATGGCACAAGTTTTTCATTATTGCAAGGTAAAGAAGCATATGAAATATTCTTAATTGCTGATTTTTCCGGTGAGAACCAATGGTTTCTTTAATCTCATCACTATACTCCAAACCGTTATCAATGGGTGTAGTGAGCACGGTTTCCAAAGTATCAACACCATTCAACTCAAACATTTGTTGCGCCAATGTGTCCATCACATCAATGGAGAAACAATAGTGGACATCACTAGGATATCTCATCGTCTCGAAAATGTTGAAACGTATTATTTCTCCATCAAACTCCATAGTTAGCGTTCCCTTGTCCACATCAATAATGGTTTTCGCCATTTTCATGAAGGGACGCCCAAGTAGAAATGGAAGAGACGAGTCCGGTGAACCTTCATCCATCTCTAACACGCAAAAGTCAGCTGGAAATACAAGTTGATTAACCTGCACAAGAACATCCTCAACAATACCCATTGGGTAGACATTAGAACGATCGGCTAATTGCAACATAATTCGGACTTTTTAAGAGGACCAAGATCAAGTGAATTATACATAGAAGTAGGCATAACATTAACGGATGCACCTAAGTCCAACATAGCTTTATTAAATGCGGTGTTACCAATTTTGACGGGAATGTCAAAGCTTAGGGATCCTTGCACTTAAGTGGGAGTTTGTGTTGTAAGATTGCTGAAGCATTCTCCCCCACACTAAGCACTTCATTACCTTTGAGCCTTTGTTTATTGGTACACAAGTTCTTCAACACCTTTGCATACTTTGGAACTTGCTTGATTGCATCTATGAGTGGTATGTTCACATGGATCTTCTTGAGAATGTCTAAAATCTCCTTTTCTAGTTCCGCCTTCTTGGAATTTGCAAATCTGAGGGAAAGGTAAAGGAGGAACATAAGTAGAAACCGGAGTTTTAGAGTTAGAAATAGGTACCTCGAAGTTTGGGGAGAATCCTCGATTTTCTCCTCCAAAACAGTTCCTTTGGTGTTTCCACCAGTGCCCAGAACCAAAGAATCCCGGGTTGCACAAGTTGTGTACCACTTCTCAACGTAATTGCATTGACACCCTCTTTTGGGTTGATAGGTTGAGAAGGAGTTTCCAACCATTTTGTGCCTTCAATTGATTCAACGCAATAGCCATAGAACCAACTTGAGTTTGCAAATCCTTAACCGTACTCTCCGTTCTTTGCATAAAAGATTTCAGCAACTCTTCCATATTGGACCCCATATTTTGAGGTTGTTGTTGTTATTGAAATTGTTGTCTCGGGCTGGAATTGTTGTTGTTGAGGTTGAAATCCACTCGAATTGTTGAAATTAGGTTGTTGAATCGCTCCTTGCTTATTGGCATAGCTAAAATTGGGGGTGATCTCTCCATCCAGGATTGTAAGTGTTTGAGTAGGGATCATACCGTCTTTGTTGATTTGGAAAGATCGCATTAGCTTGCTCGTCTTCATAAGCTTAAGAGGAACTTGGTATCACCGTGGCTGCAACTTGTTGAAGCATTGCGTTCATGTTACCCATTTGTTGATGAAGTTCCTCAACCTCGCTCACCTAATTCACCCTTCTTAGAATCACATCCGAACCACGACTCAAGAATTGTTGTGAGTTCGCTGCCATGTTTTCAATCAACTCTCTAGCTTGTGACACTATCTTGTTAACTATTGCACCACCACCCGCAGCGTCAAGAAGATTCCTATCACTTGATTGAAGTCCTTCATAGAAATATTGGATGATCATAGCATCACTGAATTGATGGTGAGGGAAGCTTGCCACCTATCTCTTGTAGTGTTCCCAACATTCATATAAAGATTCTCCTACATTTTGCTTCATCCCACAAATCTTCTTTCAAATTTGAGTAGCCTTTGATGTAGGAAAATATCTCTCTAAAAAGAGTTTCTTCAGCCCATTCCATGTTGTGACACTTCCGGGAGGTAAATAGTACAACCAATCCTTAGTACTATCCATTAAAAAGAAACGGAAAACTTTCAACATTGCACCATCCGCCTCAACA
Organism: Papaver armeniacum; assembly: GCA_023531295.1. Taxonomy (NCBI): domain Eukaryota; kingdom Viridiplantae; phylum Streptophyta; class Magnoliopsida; order Ranunculales; family Papaveraceae; genus Papaver; species Papaver armeniacum. Next base: position 26,600 of record JAJJWW010004860.1, read on the forward strand.
TCCGCTGGAAGCATGGCCGTGACAATGGTGTGGAAGTCCATAAGATGTTTGTTTGGGTCTTCATTCACCATGCCATGGAATTTTGGTAATTCTCTAAGCAACCCCGGCTTTATCTCAAAAATAGAGTTTGTTTGAATACACCCCTGTTGTGTATCGAGCCTATGAGAAGCTAACTCCTTGAGTGAACGATTTGCATCACCCATAGGTTCTTCTTTTTCTTCAAAAGGTGGTTCTTGTTCACCCGGAATCTCTTGTTCAAAAACTTCTTCTTCTTGCTGGAAAGTCTCTCCTTCTACCTCCAACTCTTGTTCTTCCGCTGTGTCTTGACTTGGTTGGAGTATTGTGCCTCTTCGAGTAGCTATCCCGCACCTTGGATAATTCCAATCTTTAGAAACCAGGGATTAGGCACCTGAAAACAATTCTCGCAAACAAGTGAGAAACAAGACAAGAAAACAAAAAGCAAAGATAAAAGCAAAAACTAAAAATAAGAAACTAAAAACTTAATAACTAGCCGTATGCCTCCTCGGCAAAATATGTTTACGGTTTGTAGTGATACACTCTACTATATGATAAGAAAGAGTTCGTTTCCACAGAGAGGCGATTGTAGTTATTACGTATTCAATTTCTTAAAGTAACCAATTGGGGGGTTTCTGAATTTTATGTAAGCAATAAAAACAAATTAAAAGCAAAGTAAATTGTAGAAAGTAATCAATAGAGAGAGATATTGGTCAGGGAATTCATCTTCAATCTTAAACATGTGCTTGCTATATGATTAGAATTACGATTTAATCTCTTATACTATCAAAAGCCTAGAGAATCAAGAGAGCAAGATAATCTACTAATTTCCTAAGTTTATCAACACACGCATTAGAGCTACGTATGTGAATTCTACCTAAAGAATAACCTAACGCCTTGCGCTAATTAAGTTCAATTCCTAGGAGCATTAAGTTTTAGAAATCGGCTAATCAATGCAATTGTCATGCGTTGCGCATAACAATTCAGATAATGGTCAAACTCTACATATGATTACGAGAGTGTATCACTACAAACCGTAAACATATTATGCTACTTGTATTCAGGGTAGGGCTGCACAAAACCGAACCTAAACCGTGAACCGAACCGAAACCGATGCATTATTAATCGAATCGAAATGAAACCGAATCCCACGGTTTAGGTTTAGGTTGTCGATTTGTGGAACCGACATACCCGGTTTCGATTCGGTTTCTTATTAAAACCGAACCGATGTGTCTTCGGTTAACCAGGCCATTATTGGCCGTAGGATTGAAACATATAATAGCCGTAGATCCCTAATACAAGTTACCCTAAACTATTCTACTTTCGGTCTCATATCTTTCTCTTCTCATTTGCGCCTCCCTTCACATCTCTCTCTCTCTACGAGCTCATCGATCTCTATTAAGTTGAAACAATGGAGGAAAGAAAAAAGATGGCACCAAAGTCGATCTCTAAAGGATCTCTAAATAAATCATCTCCTCCTCCTCCTGACCTAGCCAACAAAAATTCTTTAAGGTTTTATTTTTTTCAAATAGATTTTTTGATTCTGTAATTGTAGCTAGTCTTAATCTTTTTATGGGTTTGTTAATGAGTTTTTGAAGTGGATTAAAGGTTACTGTTTTTGATTTTTGTATTTTTTCGGTTTTTGTTTAGAAGGTGTGTATGAAGGAATAAACAATTTTAGCAGCAGAACCGGATGCGGTGGTGAAATCAGATGTTAATGGTTGAAATCACTCATAAGTGCGAAGAAATAAGAGAAAGATGAACAGGTTTGGGCTTAAAACTCTATTTTACAGTATGGGTTTTGTTTTTTTTTTTCTAATTGGTAATTAATTTTCTTTGATTCTCTCTGTATTTTTAGTAAAATTGTTTGATTCGATTTGTAGGTGGAAATTAATGGAAGAAATGAAAGTTTTTTAAAAGTTCAGTGGTGAATTGTTTGATGTGTTTTGGGTGTTAATCTCAATAGATTTCTATCATCCGAGGTTGGATGGAGTCATGTAATCGATACCATCAAGGTGAGATATCTCTAATGTGTTACATTTGGTTGTTTTCAATCGTTTTGTATTCTATGTTTTTGTTTCTTTGTTGATGAGTTTGCATGGTGTATGTATTTATAGTAATGTATGTTGAAAATCTAAAGTTTGTTTCTGTATACATATGTATAAAGTAGTTATCCAAATTGGGTTCAAACTATCACTAGTTTTAGTAATTAAAAGTGTTGTTTGGTAAAGCTTGATTAATCAGTTAGTCAATGACATGAGTGGCACAATTTTAAGTGGTTGTTCAATTGTGATTTGGTGATAAGTGAGTCACTCTTCCTCTTCTAGTTCATTCGGGCATGAGACATTACTACTTATTTTGTAATTCTATTTTATTTACTTTTGGGCGGAGATGGCTTGTTTAACTTGAGTGTGTGGTTTATCATGTTTGCAGACTTGCGGTTTGATAATGTGAAGATTTAAGTCAACACCTACCGCAAGTTCACTTACAAGTTCAGTTGGAGATGCAAGTGCAACCGCCCAAGCCATCTTCCCAAGTTCGATTGCGAGACCATCCGTGCTTATTCTGTTTCTTCTAATAAGCGGCCACCTCGACCTCCACATAATGCAAGTTCAGTTGGAGATGCAAGTGCAGCTGGGAGGATATTAGAGAATTTGTTGTTGGACTATTTTGCTTTTGCTTTTGTTTTAACTACATCTGTTTGTGTATATGACATTTTAAAACCATCTATTTAACTAGGTTAATTCATAACTTATCTTTAGTAAAATTGTCACATCGAGTTTTTGAGACGGCAGGATGTTGATTAACCGAAACGGTGAGGTTTTTAACCGAAACCGGGAGGCATAAAACCGAATGAAACCGAGGAGGCTAAATGGTTTCATCGGTTTTCAATATTGGAAAACCGAGTACTTCGGTTTCGGTTGTTTTTTTTGCCAACAACCGTACCGAACCGAACCATGTGTAGCCCTAATTCAGGGTTATCGCTCGATGAAAAACCCTAAAATAGTTATGGACTAGGATACAAGTTCAATTAATTGGCCACTTAACTAATCAAACATCATAATCCTATCACAATACATCAATCATGTGATTCTTAAAAACAGTAGAGATATGAGCGATAATTAAGAGAGAAAACTAATACATAAAGCAAACACAAGTTTTAGAAATAGGACTACATCCTTAACCAATAATATAGAATTTAGCTACTCATAGCTATGGAGTTCATCACAAAAATATAAGTTGAATAAAGAAGAAGATGAACAAAAGCAAACCCTAGAAGCGTAAACAAAAGCTGCTCTCCAAAGTTCCAAGAATAAAACGTGATTCCAAAAGTTGTAGAACTTCTCTTTTATAGCTCCTCTTGTTCCAAAAATTAGGTCTAGCCTTCAAAGTCCATTAGATGATAATCCACCAAGCCCATAAGAGAGAGAAACCAATGTAGAAAATATGTCCAAAAATACGTCGACGGAAAAATGGTATTATGTTCGGAAATCGGCCGGAGAGGTGGCCGGAAAACGCTCGGTGGACCAGGCAAAGTCCGCCGGTCACGGTCAACGAGTCAACTTTGGAGTGCAGTCAACTCGGTCAAATCTGAGTCAAACTAGGTCAAGCACCGAAGTCATCGAGTCAGATCGCGGCTCGATCGGACAAGTTAAATAGCTACTCGGTTCAAAATTTGAGTGACCTTCGCCCTGAGCCATTTGCACTGGCCAAATTGTGTTGCACCATGATGGTGCATCAGTGCTCAGTCCAGCCATGATGGCTTGCATACTTATTTCAATTCCTTCTCCCTTCAACAGCATTTCTCAGACAACCACTTCATTACCACCAAACCATGACATTAACACCATCTGCATCTCCTCACTTTGATTGCTTGTACCTGCTACATCCTGGCAACAATTCACTGTAATTTCTGCAACCATTTCCTAACCATACATCACCAGTACCATTCATCTTACAGCAACAACACCAAAATGCTCTTCCTGCATACCTGCAATGCCATTGCCTGCATTTCATCAGAATAACAACAACTCCACCAGTTCTGTCTCATTACTCAGCTGCATCTGGTATATCAACTTCTGCTCAACTCAATCACTGCACAATGCATCAGCTACCACTGTTTCAGTTGCATTGCGACCATCCCCAGCTCCGTGCCTTTGCCACTGCAACACCACCATCATATTCCATCCCTTGGCAACATGCAACATCAGCTGCCATTCTATTCTAGACTGCACATAAGCCTCAACCCCACCTTAAAGCATTCACAGCATCAACCTGCACTGAGCTATATCAACTTAACCAGATTGACATTCTCAACATCTCGGTCCTCGCAAAACACATTCATCCAAGAACAACAAACGGCTCCCATATCTTCACATGAACCATTCTAACTTCTTGCCTGCAATATCAATTATTCGTCTTCCCTGCAATATCTCCATCACAATTCATTCCACCTGCAATTTCAGACTTCAGCTGACCCTCTTCTCTACACAGTTCTTAAACTGGATAGCAACACCAACAACACAAGACCCTCAGATTACTTCCTTTTCCATCTCGGCTTCCATGCTACACAAACTCGATGCAAGATCGAGCTCATAACTCAAGACAACATCACTGGCTCCAATGATGTCGGTAGCTTCGTTTCTAGCCCTTGTAGCACCTTGCTTCAACCTCACTCCAAAACTCGGCCATGGCAAAACTCCACCGCACACAACCACTTTTTTCACTCAAGGTCACTCCGCAATTTCGGGATGAACCACAACTGTGACTAAGAGGCATACATCTAATTAACATCCTTGAGTAGCACCAACTCAATTCCAGGTTCTAGCCTTGCTCCTCCCGCAACTTCTCATTTCCTCAAGCCATGTATTCTTAGTCAAAGCTGCAATTCGGCATCACCGGGACCACAATCGCTCATGACACCAAACACTTGCTCCAGGTTCATTACCAAAATTCCCACGAGCGCAACTCACTCTTGAACTCAACTAGTGCCATCAATTCCAAGGAACAACATCACCACTAACTTCCCTCGCATTCATTATATCACCATCGATGCAATCAACCAAAGCCAAAATCAAATCATCGCAACCCAACAACACCGACTTATGGCAACAGGTTCTATCTTGGCTTCATCATCTCGAATCCAACATCAACCCAAAGTGATTTCCATTTGAACAAGACCTTGCCATTAATCAACCACCGTGGTTGTGTAGGCTAGTGGATATTTCCCCCCTTGTGAGGTAGATAAGGGCCAACCTCAATGATACTTGGCTTGTCAGTTTTGCGGAACCGACTGCCTATTCACTTCCTTGATGCGCATAACTTTCGTGGCTCCAAGAATCACTCGCCTATGAATTGACCTTCTAGCCCTTTACGCTCCAAATGGGTGATTTCTCCATCTTTTCGTCCGTGCGACTCCAGTACCCTAATAACTCAAAAACACGCGTAAAATACATAATTTACTAGAAAAATAGCAAAGAAAGCGTAACTACTAGATAGTAAATTAGGTGTTTTAGACACCTATCAATACGCCATAATTTTTTGTTCATGGCGTGGTTTCTGCTCGCGTGGTTTAAGCCTTTATGGCGGGTCTAAAAGTATCATATGGCCACGCCTCCCTAGCGTGTCTATTTCATGCAAAAATAGACACGCATGGAGCTCATAGGCGTTGCTGTAGTATGTAAAAGGAAACTAAGTTTTTGTACCATTTGGCGTGTCCATTGGTATCCTATAGACACACAATTTGCTTTTTGGCGTGACCATTCTCTCCCTATAGACACACAAGTTTTTTTTGGCGTGGCCACTGGTTATCTTATAGACACACAATTGTTTTGTGGCATGGCTACTGGTTATCCTATAGACACGCAAAAATAAAAATGGTGTGGTTATTGGTTACCTATAGACACAAAAAAAAAATTGGCGTGGCCATTGGTTATCCTATGGACACACAATTTTTTTTTTGGCGTGGCTATTGATTATCCTATTGACACACAAAAAAAAATGGTGTGGCTTTTGGTTACCTATAAACATGCAATTTGTTTTCTGGCGTGGCCACTAGCTCCCTATAGACACGCATAATCTGATTTTTGTGTGGCTATATGTGATGTTTAGACATATTTGATGCAATCGTGTACCGTCCATGTGTTCTAGATTTGGTGTAATATGATGGAACTTCAACCGTTCATATTTGAGGCATCTATCACCGTTCACGTGTATTAATCAGCACCCATAATTTTAAACCAAAACGGATGGACATGATGGGATTTCAAAGATACATCTTTCACCATCCACGTGGCTAAATCTCTAACCGAACACGTTGATGAAAGACTATGAAATCTCAATCGTCGAATTGGATACATCTTTCACCATCCATGTGGCATTATCTCAAACCTTTAATTCAAAATCAATATTTTCTTTTTAAAATTTAATATATTTTAAAAAAATGGAAAATTTATTTACACAGAATTAACATAAATTTTATTCCAAATAACACCAAAATTTTATGCACAGAAACCTGAAGACTATTTTTTTTCGAATGATACTAACATTAACTACACCAAAAATCTAGAAAACATGACAGAGACTACTATAACAGCAATAGTTAACTACGGTGATTTGAACACTAGATAGCATAGCATACATCTTCAGAATGATGGTAGTCCACTTAACACTAGACTGAAGCATTGATAGAGTTGGTAATAGCTTCAGTCCCCTTTGAAGTAAACTGCAGTTCAAGCTCGTTAACCCATAGTGTGGCTACAAGAAGAGCCTTGGCTTCAGCATGTTAAGCATCTCATGCTGTGCTTGGGATTGTTTTGGTACCCCAGAAGTTTCCTGCATTATCGAGAATAATTATACCAATTCTAATAGTACGATTTGATTCTATATAAGAAGCATCAAAATAAATGAGGTGGATTCTGGTTAGCGGGAGAAGAGTTCTTTGCTGAGCAATACTATTAGGGTGATGTTCTTGGGTTAGTTAAGACTGAACAGACTACTGACGATGTATAAACTTTAAGGTACTAATAGTGGTATTTAAGTTAAGATTACGAACCTTGACATGAGACAACAATGACAAATCAAACACATCGGGAAAACCATCACCTTCGTAATAAGCCTTGAATGGAGCAAGTGCAGGAGCAAAAAGTTTAGTCTTGTGAAGAATCAAACTACAAAACAGAAATACATACATAAAATCAAATCAACGACTTGAACATGATTGCATCTAGTTAAGTTTTTAGAAGAGAGAAGCATCAGTTACCTGTACGAATCACAGTTATAATGCTCCAGCATATATCTTGCCAAATTTTTGCAACAACCAGCATGAGTCCTTGGTTCACAAAGAGACAAAATGCAAACACTCAGCATAAAGTACATCAACAAGCTGAACTCATCCCACAAACCAAGAAGGAAATATAAGACAAGGCTTGAGGAGGGAGTGCTGGAGAAAAGGTTCTGAAACACGAAAATTAAAGTTCCTAAACTTCTATTGCTCATGCGTATATATCTGTGTAACATGAAGTAAAAGAGACCTTCAAAATTACCACACTTCAATAATTACTATAACAGACATTTATTTTCGATGTACAGAGTATTGAATTTGTAATTTACCATATGTAAATCATAAGCTTTTTTAAGTTCACATGAGAAAAAGATGAAAATGATAATCACCTTAATTTCTTTTATATTAGCAGGCAATCCGGCAACACTTCGCATTCATGACGTAAATGAGGCACCAATACCACTGCAACTCTCACCTGCAAAATACAAATTTTGTAGATTTAAGTACAAAAGAGCAGTCCAAAAAACTAATCAAGAAAACAACAAACCTAATTTCTTTTATATTAGCAGGCAATCCGACAACACTTAGCAGTCATGACGTAAATGAGGTACCAATACGACTGCAACTCTCACTTGCAAAATACAAATATAGTAGATTTAAGTACAAAAGAGCAGTCCAGAAAACTAATCAAGATAACAACAAACCTAATATTCACAAGTAGACCTGAATTTCAATTACTTCTAAAACACCAAAGTCATCAGCAATCACCAGATAAAAGTTCCAACCTAACTCGATCAAATCACAAGCCAAAATAAAAACAAAGATCGACTAAAATTTTTAAATGGACAAAAGAATAATCAAAACCTGTAAGAACAAGAGGAGCAGAAGATATGGTTAATGGTATTACCATAACCAACCCCAACAGCAGCACCACCAATTGTCTGCTGCATTCAAAACAAGGAAACATTGATTATTCTATATACATCTTAACTCAAAATGGTCAGTTAAGATGAGGGTTTTATGATTTGCTAGAAACCTGAGGTGGTGGCAGTTCTTGTGACTGATTTCTTATATCCAGATCTAAATCTACTCTTCTAAAATACTATTTCTAACTGTTGTGAAAAGTAGAAAAAATAAACAGTAACCAAAAAATCAAAATCATTTAACTTTAATCTTCATTAGATGACCGCCGCCACGGTGGGATGGTCGACCGAAAAAATTAACGCAAAACTAAATTACTACAAATACATTTACTTAGAACAGCCCATCAAAATGAAACTTCAAACATAACAGCAATAAAGATGCTTCTCGTATACGTCTTCAAACAAAAAATTTATGCATATGATAGTAGCTTTCACTTACCGAGTGATCATCTCTGTTTTGGCCAACCATAACATGGACAGCTATGATTCCCGATCACCAAAGAAACTTCCACATGGCTGCTTGCTCCACCTCGACAACCTGCCTTGAACCCTCATCAACCAATACCTTTCTGGATATAACTTCCTGAAACATGGTTCATATTAGTAATCAAGATAAGATAATAACTAGATAGATGTAGAAGACTTGTGATATAGACATCCAACCCTTCCGCAACAAGTTTCAACTCACTAAAATCATAAAATGCTGACAAAAATCACAGAATTCAGAAAAAGAAACCCACACCTGTTTCAGAATCTTAAGAGAAATTTCTTCAGACAAGCCATTACTAGATCTGGGAACAGGATTCGGATCTTGTACTTGAGTATGCCCACCAACATCACCAGCATCTGTCAATCGTAACAATAAACCCTAGATTAAGAAACTCAAGAAAGAAAAATAGAGATTGTCATGACTCATTCAATCGTACCCCTCTTGGTTGATTATTCTTCTTGTTTTATAAAACACCAGCTTGACTTGTTCTATGACTTCTAGCTCAACAAATCAGTCCTACCTTCATGCCGGAAAGAATTGAAATCGACCCTTATCCATCAAAAGTACCTTAGCCTCATTGATCTTTTTAGCAAGATAAATGCTCCCACCCTGGTCAGGATGGTTATCCACCATCACTCTCATGTGTGCTTTTTTAATCTTCTCCATGACTGCATGTTCTCTAAATGAAACCAAATCAAACACAAAATTAATTTTGCTGCCACTTCTTTAAAGCCGTTGTAGTCATGTTATCAACAACCCAAGGATATGAACTATTGCAACCGAATTAAAGCATAATAGAATGAAAATTGAGCAGGATTCTAACGGGATAGTTTATTTTTGGTCTCCTATTTGATTCAAATATCGAATAACAGGCTTAAACAAAAAAAGTTACGGAACGAAAGGATAGATGCTTCCTAGATTGTTTATCTCAGTAGTTACTACCAAGTTCACTTGCTTTATAGTCTCTAATTTTCTAAATATTTGATAGTGTTAAATAAGCAAATCCAAGGTAAATATCCAACACCAACACCCCCACTCCCAATTGTATGTTTCGTCCCAGTTGTCATACAAAGTTTAATTTTGCAGCCTATGAATCTCCACAATTATCTTACATACTCATCAAAGTATTAAACACAAATCCAGCAAAACCCATAAACCAAACCAAACCCTAGATTCTCAAAACACGAATCAAACATCAAATTAACAAATCCTAGCAAATAAACAAATCACACAAATCTGAGTAAAAATCCCTAGTTCAGAAATCCAAATCTCATAATCGATAGAAGAACTTAAAATCAAGTAAAACATATCCCCAAATTAAAAAACCCTAGTTCAAAATCGAGTAAAAAAACCCATTCAAGAACAAAGATTGAACATCTAAAATAGCAAAGAAGAAAAAAAAAGTTAGGGTTCGTGAAACTATACCTTTTAGAAGTTCCAGCATCCTTCATCTTGTTCATCAATTTTCATCTACTAGAGAAAGAGTAATGAAAACACAGTGACTTGAGCAAACCCTAGTTTACAATCCCTTGACCGATTTCAGATGAAGTCAATATCTTATACAGAGTGATTTTGTTACACAAGAGATGAGCGATTTCAGATGAAGTCGATTTTTTTACCAAAAATATCCATATATGAGAAGAAGAAGAAGAAGAAGAAGATCGGGGATTCTTCTGTGTTCGTTCTGGAAGTAAAGGTTGTTATAGTTGTGACTGAGTTAGGTTTTTCGTTTACTCGAGAGAGGTGAGGTTTGGAGATCGTGGGGAAAGAGAAGCGAGAGAGGGAGAGGGAAGGAATAGAATCTTATATCAGAGAAGATTCTCAAGAATAAACAAACAAGGTGCAATCAAAGTTCAACAACGTTAGTCAATCAAATCAAATCGAAAACTAATAATCTGCGATTATCTAGTTTCCTTTTTGATCTTCGTAAGAAACTTCTTGATCCCCACAAAAGTCTTTAAGCGAGTGAGTCGTAAGAGATTTCGCCTAATCAGGTACTTTCCTATAGAATAGACGGATCCACCGGTAACAACACAATAAGGTAGTTTCTTTGGATTTTAGGATAGTTTGCTCGAAATGCAAACTTGGGTATTCATAGACCAAGGAATTTCCAAAACCGAAAATATTCTCATGATATGCAATATATTTCCAAATTCGGTTTTCATAATTCCTAGAAATGTTATGTCCAATATTAACCTAAACCCTACTAGAAAATCTCCAATTAGTAAATGCACATTACCAATTTTTATTTTCCAGAGATATGCATTTTAATTGCTGGTAATTAAAAGCATATAAAATTAACAACTTTAATTAAAAGATTCTCAACTTATTTGATAGGATCTCCTTGAGTTATTAAGGAATATCTTTGAACAATAAAAAGATAAGATTCTTGAAAATGTTCAAAGTATGTCGACATCTTATTTCCTTGTAAATCCTCTTTCATATTTACAATCTTGGAGCAGAATTATACCACACTTCCAAACAAGTTTAGAAGCTGGTTCATCGATTTCCAAGAATTATTTGATTGATCAAATCAACACATTAATCATGGGTTTACGGTTCTACCAAACATAAGGATCGGTTCTACCTTAATATAGTTCTTTGGGACCGGTTACATCGATTACCAAATTGGTCACGTCAATTACCAGGACCGGTTACCATATTCTCATGGTATTACTTGTGATCGGTCACACCATGTACTAGGATCGGTTACACCAATTACCAGGACCGGTTACACATTCTTTTTGTGATCGGTCAAACCAAATACTAGGATCGGTTACACCAATTACTAGGATCGGTCACACTAATTACAAATATCTATCATACCATCTTAGGTGATTACTTAGGATCGGTTACACTAATAAAATTCATACCAATACATAAGTCAGGCATTGTGATTAGTTTTACCAAGATACATAACAAGTTATGATTGGTTCTACTAACTCACACATATTGGTAATCCAAAGATATGCAATGAATAACAATACCAATAAACCTAGCGATTTCCCTTTCAATTCACAAAACAAGTTCATGAATATACTTCCTTTAACGAATGTAAACATTGTTTCCTGGAATGAAATCTTCACCCATACCCATACACATAATCACAATAGCATTCATAACGATTATGTCGATGTCTTATATCGAAGTTCAAAGATAAAGCGTTATACTTCGTATTGTAATTCCTTAACACTATGTCTACTAGAGTATAATCATTCTGACTTTGAGTTATGTTTTCAATATAGCCACGACTTGAAGATCGTTGGGAATGAAGCAGTTCAAGTCAAAATATTACTAAACTCAAGAGAAAGGATGATGTCGTCTATGTAGCTTGTTACTTCTTCACATTCTTCAAGTCTTTGAGTAATACTTGTATGTCTCATTATCCTAATCTTTCTATCCTAACCTATCTGAGTTGTCTCTAGTACATAATCAAGCGACTCTTTAATTGAGTTTTGATTCACTAAAATCGACAACCAAACTTGACATACCAACACTTAGTGGGTTCAACCGAGTTATGATCTAACAAAAACAACTCCTAAAAACCAAAGCCCAAACTCAAACTGGAGTTAAAGAACACTTCTAAAACCTCACGGGTCTTGAGACCTTTGAACTTGTGATTGACAGCATCTTTGCTTCCGGAGAATATATCCTTATTGAGAAGATCTTTAACCCGTGTTTTCATGAGAACAAGGTCGGAGTTAACCTTTTTCAACTCAGTTCATTACACATAGAGACCCTTCATAGTATCAACGAGTTGCAGTTTTGCTTCCTCAAAGTATTTAAGAAAATCATGAACCACTTCGGCCGAAACCATCTCATCATTCTCTACATCTTGATGAGTATAAGTATAGTAGCATGAGACATCAGAATAATCATCAGGATTTTGATATTTGATATCATCAACTTCTACTAGGGTTCTTTTCTTCTTCCTTTTGAACCCGAAACTAATACCTTTATAAATAAAACCTCTTGCAAAATCACAAGTGCGAGAAGGTAATGACATTCTTGACAAAAACAAAAATAACCTAGAGTATGCGTACGTGACTCAATAAGATTGGTATTTAAATTGTTTCTTAGGGAATAACTTTAGGGTTTCTAAAAATTGGTTCGTGACAAGTCAATGTGGATACCCGAAAACCAATATGGTCCCGAAAACAAAACTTAAAAACTATAAAGTACCTCTTTACAAGGTAAAAAGAATACAACAAAATTCTGCCACGTGAAAAATTTTCTTTCACAATTTTTTGGCTCAATAAATTTTATATTCTCACAGAAGGAAAAATTTAGAGCACAAAAGTAGCTCACAACTTAATTGTAAAAAAAAAAAAACTTTCCAAAATTAAAAAGTAGACAATCGAAGTGATTCTCGAAACAAAACAATACTTAGGCAAAACTATTTGTAGACAATAGTTTAGCTATGAACGATAAGAAAATAGCTCAACTAAGCATATGGCATTTTACCAATAAGTATACCCGATTATTAGCATATCTTACTCAACATGATTTTTCATGAGTAATCATTCAACCCTTGTGATTAATTAACACAAGTATGAGCTTTATACTCATCAAATGAATATTGTTCATGGTTAATCCTCTGTTTCTTTCTAATTTTTGGAGGAAATCCTTTTTGATGTGAAAAAGTATCATAAAACTTACTATCATCAAAGTATGAGACTACGTTTGAATCCATACCAGAAGAAGTTTGTTTGGAGGATTTTGACAGCCTGTTGATAAGATCCTTGTATCCTTCAATTATCAGATTAAGGTTGTCTTTCATATCTTCATTGTTGTTTTCACCTACTGGTACCTTTCTCACATCTTGAACATCATCCTTCACTTTAGGTTGAGAAGGACCTTTCTGAAATCTCCTTGACCGATTTGTATTAATGTTACAATTAGTTCGAACGTTCGATGAGCAAATTGAATTGACTTTCTTGGAAGATTTCACAGGGTGAGTACTAAAACCAATAGGTTTAGACATCCGAATGTCGGTTACACCTTTGAGTATTAAATCTAAGGTGTGCTGAAGTCGAACAAAATAATTGTTATCCAACCTCAGTTTGCGCTTCCGTTGAACATGTCCTTTTGAATCACAAAAGAGACATACTATCTGATCACAAGAGTGATTAGAGTGTGTAGGATTAGTAACATCGTTAGAAGATTTCTTCCTTCCGTGAGATGTGGTGTTTCCTTGATCAGTGGAATGACCAAGCACCTGTTTAAAAATATGAAGGGTTTGCAGTTTAGCTTCTAAAACAGATCTCATTAGAGAAACATGAACTCCATAGAGCATCCTTTACATTGAATAGAGATATTACTCAATAGACGTTCTATTTCCAAGGTATCTTCCTTGAGTGTAGCCTCGAGTAAGGTTCGAGATGAACAAACTACAACATTTCCTCATGAAGAACCCTTAATTGGGAATCACGATCTTTTACCATACCAATCATCATATTGACCTTGTGTTTCGGCCTATTGATTTCAACTGCCTGGATTCTAACAAGTTTTAGAATCGTTGCACTATCTTTGGCTGCTTCCCTTTCTACTTCAGAATCAAACTCGTCAGTAACATAATCAAGGTAACACTTATCAATACTTTTCCATTTCATGGGAGCAGAATGTTCATATATGTGTGAGATCGAAAAGTCATTCTCTTTAATAGATTCCATAGAAAGGAAACTTTTGTCTCTGGTGATGCGTTTGTCGGAGATATCAAGAATGTCCATAGAGTCAGATTGTAACAAACACAAATTTATGAGGTCTTTAACGTGTTTGCCTGCTCTGATACCAATTGAACCACACCCAATATTTCGTTCAATAATATGTATGGACTAACTCACATATAGTTCCAAGAGAATCAACTAGAAAGTCAAACTCAATCAAGGAAATATATCCAAGAGTTATATCTATGTTTCTCAATGTAATCGGAAAATCAATCAGATATAAATCCGTGAGCCTGATTATTATGAGAAACAACTTGAACGGTACCAAAAGACTAATGTTCAAGTGTCAATCAATTTCAATCAACAACCAAAGGTTGGATTTACCAATTGATTGAACCATGCACAACCAGTGATATTCAATTATATAAACAAATATAATGCGGAAAAGAAATAACACAGACACCAGAAGTTTTGTTAACGAAAAAACCGCAAATGCAGAAAAACCCCGGGACTTAGTCCATATTTGAACACCCGCTCAGACCTTATGAGCTAGAATGACAACTAGACATAGGTCTTTAATCATACGACTCATCCCTTTCGCGGACCACCAGCTTCTCTTAGATCACCACACTGTATTAAGCCGCTACAGACACTAGCCTACTACAAGTTGACTTGACTGAAATGTAGTTGAGCCCTAACCAAGTCTCACACCGATTAAGGTACGATTGCGTTCCTTACGCCTCAATCCCGAGACATGACTCTACGCACTTGATTCCCTTAGCTGATCTCACCCACAACTAAGAGTTGCTACGACCCAAAGTCGAAGACTTTATAAACAAATCTGTCTTCCACAGAAAAGTCTATTCTGATAGATAAATCTGTCTCCCACATAAATACCTACGAAGTTTTTGTTCCGTCTTTTGATAATCAAGATGAACGGGAACCAATTGATAATCCGATTTTATATTCCCGGAGAACAACCTAGAAATATAAATCACCTCACAATAACTTAACTATATGGTAGTAGAACAAGTTATTGTGGAATCACAAAGAATGAGACGAAGAGCTTTGTGATTACTTTTTATATCTTACCTATCGGAGATAAATCTCGAGCAAAACTTGGAGAAGATATTACTCAATACGATAGAACAAGTAAGATCGTAACACGCAACTACGAGAAAAAGTTCCGGCCCGAGAATGCCAAATGAAGTCTTTAAGTCGTTAACCTATAATGATTTTGGGAAAAACCTAGGTTAAAGGAGAATCAACTCTAGTACGCAACTAGTATCACACTTTGGAGGTATGGAGATTAGGTTTTCCAGTTGCTATAGTTCTCCCTTATATAGTCTTCAAATCGGGGGTTTGATACCTTTGAAACAAAGCAATCAATATTCACTTTGTTAGATGATATTAAGATTTAAGCTAACTTTGCTTAAAACCAAAGCAATGTCTCTCCACCGTTAGATGGTTTTAACTTGTTAAACACAAATGAAATATACCTTCACTTAGATATGGGTAACTGTACCTAAACGTGTATATTGAGTTGGCTCAATAACAGTTAACCGAAGTTAGCCATATGAACACTTTTGTATTAACTACATTCATCTAACATTTCTAGATCAAATGATAATCAAATGAATCTAATTGTGTTACTCATAGAGTTTTTCAATTGTTTATATTCTCATAGAAGTATACAAGACACAATTGAAACAAGATCGGATTGATTCAAAAGAATCAGTTCATGAACATTTTAGCCACGATTTGCAAAGATTGCATTCCTTAATTGGGCCGGTGATCTAAGCGAGGAGGACCTTTATATGGCCACTTTTTTGTAAATTACAAGTGATCAATTGACACAAAAAGATTGGATATGGTGTAACCAAACTTTTGGTCGTCGTTTTTCCACTAGACAAAATTGTCCCTCGGTTTTAGTCCAATTATTATAACTTCTTATATGTATCCTATTTTTTAAGGGTATAATTGGAAAGCAAACTTAAATACAACATATCTAAAAAGATGTGCCTTGGAATT
Source organism: Papaver armeniacum (assembly GCA_023531295.1). NCBI lineage: Eukaryota > Viridiplantae > Streptophyta > Magnoliopsida > Ranunculales > Papaveraceae > Papaver > Papaver armeniacum. Next base: position 43,007 of record JAJJWW010004860.1, read on the forward strand.
TTACAAATTTTATCTCGTTGGAAAGGTTATAAAAAAATCTACGCAATGAGTACAAACGACAATATCAAATTTAGAGTTTTTACGAAAAAATTTGGAGCAATTTTAGAAAATTAAATGTATATCCATTATGCAAACCACAACAAAGGATACATAATACTTTATGTATCCATATTTTTGTTTATGCATTAACTAATTTTCCGTTGCAACTAATAAAATGATGTACTCCATTCGTTTCAAGAAAAGTGATACTTTCAGTTTAGGCACAATTCTCGAAAATTGAATGCATAGCCATTATGCAAACCACCACAAAAGAATGCATTACACATCATGCAACTACATTTTGGTTTATGGATCAGCTAATTTTCCATTTCTGGAAAAGTGATACTTTCACATTCCGTTTCGGGAAAAGTGATACTTTCGTTTCAAAAAAAGTGATATTTTTTCATAAAGGGGCGAAAGTATCATTTTTTACGAAAAATGGAGAAAATATCACTTTTTCTGAAATGGGGCAAAAGTATCACTTTTTCTGAAACGGATTGAAAGTATCACTTTTTCTGAAACTGAGCGAAGTATCACTTTTTCTAAAACAAGGCGAAAGTATCACTTTTTCTGAAACGGGGCAAAAGTAATCGCAGACAAAGCCCATCTTTAGATTATTCTTCGGTCGGCCCTCCCACCGTGGCAACGGTTGTACTAGTATATACATGTATTTGTTCATGAGTATGAAATCATACTTAACCGATTTTAGAACTTAAACCAACTTAGTTTGCAAACAGTTACGCAAACTTAAGTTCCGGACTTTGGTCATGTCCGACAGTTCGCAAACGGGTATGCATACTATCGTACCGGACCTAATTCAGGTGAAACCGTTCGCATACTGTTAAGTATACTTGAAAAAGCGGAGGTCTAACAACCACACCCAACAATTCGATTAGCAATATGTATGGACAAACTCCAATATACTTTCTAGAGAATCAACTAGATAGTCAGACTCAATCTAGATAAAAAGTAAATCAAAGAGTTTATATCTCAATCTCTCAATTTGATCTTTACTCAAGCAAATAGAAATACGTGAGTCTTTATCAAAGAGATAACTTGGATGGTACCAAAGACCAATATCCAAGTGTCAATCAATTTAAATCAACAACCCAAAAGGTCGGATATTCTAATTGATTGAACAACGCACAACCTGTGATATTTCAATTATATAAACAAATATAATGCGGAATAGAAATAACACGGACACGGAAATTTTGTTAACGAGGAAACCGCAAATGCGAGAAAAACCCGGGACTTAGTCCAGATTGAACACACAACGTATTAAGCCGCTACGGACTCAGCCTACTCCAAATTAACTTGAGTCAATTGTAATTGAACCCCAATCAATCTCACCTTTGATTCAAGGTACAATTATGCTCCTATGCCTCCGATCCAGCGAGATGCTACGTACTTGATTCCCTTAGCTGATCTCACCCACAACTAAGAGTTACTACGACCCAAAGTCGAAGACTTTAATAAACAAATCGTATCACCGAGAAAAGTCTACAAAATAGATAAATCCGTCTCTCCACGAATAAACCTATGGGTTTTGTTTCCGTCTTTTGATAAATCAAGGTGAACAGAACCAATCAATAAACCGGACTTATATTCGAAGAACTGACCTAGTATTATTGATCACCTCACAATAATCTTAATCGACAAATCGAAAAAAGATATTGCGGAATCACAAACGATGAGACGAAGTGTTTGTGATTTCTTTTCTATCTTGCCTATCGGAGATATAAATCTCAAGCCAATTATTTCAATTGTACTCATACGATAGAAATAGCAAGATCAGATCACACAACTACAAGAAAGTAGTATCGGTCTGGCTTCACAATCCCAATGAAGTCTTTAAGTCGTTAACCTGGTTTTAGAAGAATAAAACCAAAGGTTAAAGGAGAATCGACTCTAGCTTAGCAAACTAGTATCACACGTAAAGTGTGGGGATTAGGTTTCCCGGTTGCTAGAGTTCTCTTATATAGTCTTTCAATTCGGGGGTTTGCAATCAATGTTAGCTTAGTAACAAAGCATTCAATATTCAGTTAGATGAAAACACGATTAGATTCAAGCTAATATTTCAACCGTTGGATCGAAAACTTAGATTGTTACACACAAATGAAATGTTCAATTTTGGGTTTATGAACCGTACCCAAACATTAACATTTGTTGGTTCAACAATAGTCAACCAAATGGTTATCCATATGATCACTCTCATATCAACCATATTCTTCTTCACCATAACTAGTTCAAATGACTCAAATGAACTATTTAGAGAGTTGTTCAATTGCTTAGATCGTATGTAACTACACAAGACACAATCAAAGCAAAAACGGTTTGATTCACTCGAATCGGTTCATGAACTTTATAGCCATGGTTTGCAAAAGCTTTCCTTAGTTTAAATAAACATTAATTCAAGAACAAACGGTTTTAGATATAACCTACTCAAGTTCTCGGATTGGGTTCGCGGAATTAAGCTCATGGAAGGAGTACACAAACTCCAATGAGAAATTCTTGGGTGAGAACTTCCGCCAGTTCGCGGACTTGGCTTGCGCCACTTCCATTTCTCTTGATCAATAAAGTTCGCAAACTTTGGTTCAAGGAATAAGGACTTATACATATATGTGTTTCCACAACAATGATTATATCCTACCAATGGTTATGTAATCTAAACTCTCATTTCAATCATTGAAACATTCTCGAGAGAACGTTATATAGCCGTTATTCACATACCATTTTTCGTCGAGCAATTTCCAAAGTGATTGAAACATATCATGACTTTCGTCACCGATTAAAGATGAATTCGGTTAAAGCGAAAGCTTACAAACACATATTTCGAGAAATAGATAAGCGAGTTAAACTACTCAAAATAACAAATGTGTATAATGAAAGTATATACGTCTAAACGACTTTTGTTTCAAGAGTAGGAGATAGAGTAAATAGACTTTTGAGTGTGGGATAAGTTCAAGTCTCCGGATAACTTTTAGACGATGAAGTTCCACCGGTTCTTCGAGTAGTCCTTCGTCTTGTATGATGATTGCCATGGAGTTCTTGAGCTCAACTACACTCATAGGCTAGAAATCAAGACTTATAGTTTTGATCACTAACATTGACAAACATGCTTGAGATAGATACGCATGCGAGTTCGACCGAGGAATTCTCTAACAATCTCCCCCTTTGTCAATTTTAGTGGCAAAACTATTAATACATATGGAATACAAAAAATAAATAAATTAACTTTTGTATCTCCTATTCCACATGTCTAATCTTCAACATTACTCGAAATCTTCGTCACTTCCAAGTACTCCCATGATCCCAAAGGTTGTAAGTTTAGTATCATCGTTGTTGAAAATCCGTAGCTATAATAATAAGAAAACAAGAGTTCTCAATTATTGTTATACAGTGTCATAGTATCATTACACAACGTCAAAGTTCAATTGTATCACAACTTCAACAACAATACTATGGTGATATGTATCACTCCCCCTTAGTCATGTAATACCCCGATATTCGGTACTGGTTGGCCGAATGGAATATAAGTAATTATTTGTCCTTTCATATCACCGAGGCCTGATGGGTTCACTTGACTGAGTTATGGAAAAAAAATTCTCAGTTAAGCGTGCTCGCCGGGAGTAGTCACGGGATGGGTGACCTCTCGGGAAGCTGCTGCTGCATAACCGCAGTAGTGCCGTTAAAAATCCCACACTGCTGGATAATCGCAGTGGGTAAGTGGGAACAATATCGGTGTTAGTTGGGATACAACTAGGGGTCGTTCGCTTGTGCTCGGGTGGGGGAGTTTGCTGGGGGATTATGCCAGATGCTGCTCTCACAGGAGACAGGGAATGTCTACATTATCCGAGGCCTTTTCGGCTGGTGGCTCCATAGTTGGTAGCTTCTGCGATTAAGCGTGCTCGGGCGGGAGTAATCCGGGGGATGGGTGACCATCCGGGAAGTTTCTGCTGGATTACCGCAGCGATTCCCGTTGAAAACCCCACACTGCCGGATAACCGCAGTGGCTAAGTGAGGACAGTATCGGTGGAGGGACGGGTCATTACAAGTCAATACTCCATCTCACATGGGAACCACTCCCGTTACATAATGATCCGAAAACCATATGTATTTGTAGTGTGAACTACATATTAATTCTCCCCCTTTTTGTCAATAAAATTGGCAAAGGTACAAAACAGGATCCTAATAAAATTTCCGAAAGAGACATTTCATGACCAAAAGAAAGAAACACACATCATCTTATTTAGATGCAACCATAAATCCAGAAGCTAAATGCATTTATCAAGGAGTTTTAAAGATACAAGATAACCCCTATAATATTCCACACTGCACTCCCCACAAAGATATGGCAATTAAGCGCAAGTTCAAAAAGAACTCTCCCCCATAATATGTCATTCCCGAAAGAACAACAAGAGCAACCTTAATTTCAAAGGAAAAGAAGGATTTCTTTGGACATAACAAATCACATACAAGTATGAATTTGAATCCAAAATACTCAATTAAATTAACCACAAGAGAACCCATGATTAATTTAATCGAAATACACAATCAAACTAATCACAAAGAGTAATCAATTTAATTGGCCATACTCACATAAGAGAATCTATGGAGCAATGACTAAGTTAATCATGAAAATAACTAACCCAATCAAAATTGCTCAAACATAAGAAAACTTATGGAGTCATAACTAAATAACCAAACAAGATGATTAATTTAGTTCAATATGCTCGACATAAAATACCTTATGGAACAACAACAAAGCTAACCATGAAAATAATCAACTTTGATTGTTTTAGTGCTCAACATAAGACACATTACGGAGCCTCACAAAGTAATACACAAAAAATATGTATCGGGGAAGATCAATTTGCGGAATACACAAGGATTCATTATATTTTCCATCTTAATTTGCACCATGACATACAATAGACATAATCCTTGAAAAACAAAAGATTTTAACTTATCTTCCATCAATAATTGACAATATAGGTTTAACTTTTGTATTGTCAAAAGTCTATTCATTCCTTTATCAATATAAGAATATCGACTTACGAAAGACTTTACTTTTGACAAGATATGGGACAATCATAGTTAATGGACGCAAACACACATATCCCATAAACAATTGCAATATATAAAACCATAAAAATTAATACTTGCAAAAATCATCTTCCAAACAAGTTTAGAATTTAAACCAATAAATCTAAAAACATAAAGATGAAAACGTTGGACATAGCTATGTGTAATCACAATAATGGCTATTCCAAACTCTAGTTATTCTTCTAAAAAATAGAAAAATAGAAGATTTACTAGATGTTAAGACCTTTGAAGAATTCTTTATCGTCCCCGAACTCCTTGTCGTCAACATCCATTGGTACATAAGGTTCATTAAGGTAGGAGTTTATATCAATAAACCTTCTGGCTGATGATGTCGAACCGAGGTCTTCGAATCCCATGAGTCTTAAACACAAAAGCCTTTATTTGTTGAATCTCCTTTCCCATCTCTTTCAACACTTCAAGAACATCAGAAAACTTCTGAGAGTTTGAAGGAACGCTCTTGCTTCCTCACATTCCTTCTTTTTCTTTTCAATGTTGGTGCTAACGAACATTTTTCGTTTTCCTTCATGATTGATGGCTTGACAATCATATTAACATCCTTTCTATCAGAAGACAAAGCACTTGGAGCATCCATAGGCGTATGGGTTTGTGAGAGGAAATCACAGACTCAACAAGTAGTCTTGGGATAAAAAGGAGTTTCAAAGAAGGAAAATGAATGTAGGGTTTGAAACCTTTAAGAGGTTCGCATACCGACCACTCTCAACCCTATGAAGAGTAGAATTGTCGATAGTACCCTTTCTTTTTGTTTGATAGACACAAAATCAAAACTAAGAAAAAAGAAAAAAAAAAAAGTTTTCCTAAAGCATGTGAGGTACAAAATCATTGTCTCTTTGATCAGGCACATGAGACAAGATTTTCATCAAACAACACAATTAAATTACGTTGCGGTGAACAACAATTTGTCCACCATTTTCCTCATGAGAGGAATCCTCAGACTTATGTCTATCAAACCGACTCGACCATACTTTTTCTCTAATGGTCTTGGTTTGTCCTTGAAACTAACTTCTTAGATGAAGATAAAATCCTACATACCTCGGATGTACTCACGAGCAAGTTTAAGCTTCCTTTCTAAATGATTTGCTCTTCGTTGAAGTTTGTTGACGTGCCTTAGTTGGTGTTTGTACTTGTAACACCTTGAAAGTTCATGACCCTTTGAGAACAATACGAACACGTCAATCTAGGATAATAGTCGGGCTTTTGATATGTGCACGCAACTAGGCACATAGTGGAACCTGAAACATTATAAACATAGTTTCCAAAGTATGGATCAACTTTATCTTCCAGAATAGTTGGATTATCTTCTGAAAGAATATCAAGATTGATGTATGTATTTCTACAATTATCAAAATCAATACTTTCACCAAGAAGTGCAACACTTGATTTCGTCTTCATTAGAATCATAGTTGTCGAGACATTTTATCAAGAGTTGCTGACAAGACCTTTGTTCCCAGTGTATTTTCTACGATTTGGGCACTCGTTTGCAAAATGACCAAATCCTTTACACTTAAAGCAACTGAGGTATATCCTCGTCATTAGTTTCATCAATATCCATATTTTTAGGAGGAACACGATTATGAGGTTTGGTGATGCTTTAGGCTTATCTCACGGAGAACCGTTTACTTCTCTTCACAGAAGATCCCTAAACTGTCTTGTGATCATCGAGATCGATTTGTCAAGATCTTCATCTGATGAATCTATCTCAGAGTGATCATCTTCAGATATACACTTTTTTTACTTTTATCAAGTAATTTAGTATCCTTTAGTGCTTTGAACGCAACATCCTTAGTCTTGGATGAATATTCATGATCAAAGATCTTAAGCTTCCCAACCAGCGTATTTCTGGAGAGATTATCAAGGTTATTTCCCTCAACGATGGAATGCTTCTTAGAATCGTATCACGGATGGCCCGATCCGAGAATTTTCATCACAATGTCCTTTTAGGAATAGTCTTACCCAATGCAAAAGATGCATTAAAAATTTCAGACACTTTGTGATTAAACTCATCAAATGTTTCTTCATCTGCCATACAAAGGTTTTCCCAATCGGAATTAAGGTTTTGAAGCCTAGCTTCCTTTTCAATGGTATTACCTTCAAAAACGGTTTCTAAGATATCCCAAGATTCTTGCAACTTAGTACGGATTTGTCACATGGTGTCAAGATTTGGGGTAATGGTATGTATGATGGCATTCAAACCGTCGAATTTTGCTTTGCTTGACAAGTACCTCGGCCGAGGTGTATTCACCAATATTCTTGGGAACGTTTACATAACCAACCGCCATGACGGAGGATCATATCCATTAACAACATATACCCATGATTGAAAATCACGCGCTTGAAGAAAAGATCGCATAACAATTTTCCACCATAAGTAATTAGAGCCATCGAAGATTGGTGGTACGTTAATAAAGATAACACCTCTGTCCATAGAGTCAGATCGCTACAAACACAGACTTATAAGGTATTAAACGTGTTTGCCTGCTCTGATACCAATTGAAAAAGCGGGGGTCTAACAACCACACCCAACAATTCGATTAGCAATCTGTATGGACAAACTCCAATATACTTTCTAGAGAATCAACTAGATAGTCAGACTCAATCTAGATAAAAAGTAAATCAAAGAGTTTATATCCCAATCTCTCAATTTTATCTTTACTCAAGCAAATAGAAATCTGCGAGTCTTTATCAAAGAGAGATAACTTGGATGGTACCAAAGACCAATATTCAAGTATCAATCAATTTAAATCAACAACCCAAAAGGTCGGATATTCTAATTGATTGAACAACGCACAACCTGTGATATTTCAATTATATAAATAAATACAATGCGGAATAGAAATAACACAAACAAAGAATTTTGTTAACGAGGAAACCGCAAATGCGAGAAAAACCGGGACCTAGTCCAGATTGAACACACACATTTGTATTAAGCGCTACAGACTCTAGCCTACTCCAAATTAACTTCGGGGTCTGGAATGTAGTTGAACCCAAATCAATCTCACACTGATCTAAGGTACAATTATGTTCCTACGCCTCTGATCTGACAGGATGCTACGTACTTGATTCCCTTAGAATGGGTCTCACCCACAACTAAGGTTACTACGAACCAAAGTCGAAGATTTTAATAAACAAATCGTATCATCATGGAATAGTCTCTGAGAATAGATAAATTTGTCTCCCACGAATAAACCTATGGGTTTTGTTCCGTCTTTCGATAAATCAAGGTGAACAGGAACCAATCAATAACCTGGACTTATATTTTCGAAGAACATCCTAGTATTATTGATCACCTCACAATAATCTTAATCGACGCAGCGAAAAAAGATATTGCGGAATCACAAAGCGATGAGACGAAGTGTTTGTGATTTCTTTTATATCTTGCCTATCGGAGATATAAATCTCAAGCCAATTATTTCAATTGTATAAATGCGATAAAAATAACAAGATCGAGATCACATAACTACAAGAAAGTAGTATTAGTCGGCTTCACAATCCCAATGAAGTCTTTAAGTAAGATTAACTTTGGTTTTAGAATAAGAAAACCAAAGGTTAAGGAGAATAGACTCAGCTTAGCAAACTAGTATCACACGTAAAGTGTGGGGATTACGTTTCAGTTGCTAGAGTTCTCCCTTATATAGTCTTTCAATTCAGGGTTTGCAATCAATGTTAGCTTAGTAACAAAGCATTCAATATTCACCGTTAGATGAAAACCTGATTAGATTCAAGCTAATATTTCAACCGTTGGATCGAAAACTTAGCTTGTTACACACAAACAAAATGTTCAATTTTGGGTTTATGAACCGTACCCAAACATTAACATTTGTTGGTTCAACAATAGTCAACCAAATGGTTAGCCATATGATCACTCTCATATCAACCATATTTTTCTTCACCATAACTAGTTCAAATGAACTAGTTAGAGAGTTGTTCAATTGCTTGTGTCTTATGTAACTACACAAGACACAATCGAAGCAAAAAAGGTTTGATTTACTCGAATCGGTTCATGAACTTTGTAGCCACGGTTTGCAAAAGCATTTCTTAGTTTAAATAAACATTAGTTCAAGAACAAATGGTTTTAGATATAACCTACTCAAGTTCGCGGACTGGGTTCGCGGACTTAAGCTCATGGAAGGAGTACACCAACTCCAACAAAAATTCTCGGGTGAGAACTTCGCGGACTGAGTTCGCGGACTTGGCTTGCGCCACTTCCATTTCTCTTGATCAACAAAGTTCGTAAACTTTGGTTCAAGGAATAAGGACTTATACATATATGTGTTTCCACAACAATGCTTATATCCTACCAATGGTTATGTAATCTAAACTCTCATTTCAATCATTGAAACATTCTTAGAGAACGTTATATAGCCAAGTTATTCTGGAGACCATTTTTCGTCAGAGCAATTTCCAAAGTGATTGAAACATATCATGACTTTCGTCACTAGGTAAAGATGAATTTGGTTAAATTGAAAGCTTACCAACGCATATTTCGAGAAATAGATAGGCGAGTTAAACTCGGCTCGAAATAATAAATGTGTATAATGAAAGTCTATACGTCTAAACGACTTTTGTCCCAAGAGTAGGAGATAGAGTAAATAGACTTTTGAGTGATAGAATAAGTTCAAGTCTCCACATACCTTTTATTCGATGAAGTTTCCATAGGTTCTTGAGTAGTCCTTTCGTCTTGTATGATGATTTCCATGGAGTTCTTGAGCTCAACTACACTTTATATCCTAGTCTGAGACCTTTAGCTACATAGGCTAGAAATCAAGTCTTATAGTTTTTATCACTAACATTGACAAAAATGCTTGAGATAGCAACGCATGCGAGTTCGACCGAGCAATGCTCTAACAATACTTGGTTCCGGACTTTGTGAGTTAAAATCGTTCGCATCTTTGGTACACAAACTTGGTTCCGGGTCCGAATCATACTACAATAGTTTGCATACTCGGTATGCATAATGTATATCTTTGACAATGATTATTTGTTGTAAACTCCATTTCAATCATTGAAACATCCTTAGAAGACAACAATACATGCTCACACAAACTATTAGCTTATAAGTAATTTTCAAGTGATCAAATGATCAATACGAAACATTCCAAGTCTACATCAAATGATTGTCTCACACAAATCATGTAAGATGTTTCAAGGCAATTTTTACATTATCATCTTTTGACTCATTATTTAGTTTCCAACAAATAAATCGTTTCTAACTAAACTCGTCAAGAATAATGATGAACGTAGTTAAAGCAAAAAGATTTCCGACACATATTTCGAGAAAGATATAAGCGAGTTAAACTCAGATCGAAATATCAAATATGTATAATGTAAAGGTATATATAGCTATACGACTTAGTCTCATTAAGAGATATAATAGAATAGACTTCTAAGTGATAGATAAGTTTTAGTCTCCACATACCTTTCGTTGATGAAGTTCTACAAGCTTTCTAAATAGATCTTCGTCTTGATCGATGAACGCAGTGAAGTCAAAGCTCAACTATATATTATATCCTAATCCGAGACATAGCTATAAGTAGACTAGAAATCAAAACTTATAGTTTTGATCACCTAAACTTTACAAACAAGACACGGTGAAGGGAGAGTCGACATTTAGGTAGATCAATCCTCATTTTGTGGTCGCCAATTGTTTATGGGTAAAAATCGGTGCTCTAACACCTAGTACATATATTTATCGGTTGGAGGAGAAGGGTTATTTAAGTAAGTATTATAGGAAGCTTGCAAGAGATAACTATTTATTTTAGCGTTTTTCTACATTATTTCCTCTTTTATTTTGGCTTTATTCCTATTCACGCTTTCTTAATGTAAACGTAGTCTTGCATGTTGTGACTTGCCAAACCAAAACCCTAAAGAAGCATCCCCCGGTTTGTGTTGATATCTCGTTGGTTCTGTAGTGCAAGTGGTGCTTTACTAATGGCGCGTGTGGCATGTTTTTGAATGCCTTGGTGTGGTAGGTTGCGCTACCGGCGTGTGTGTTTGAATGTGCCAATGGCATGTGCGGAATGCCAGGTTACGGTTTGCAAGTTAGGCTACCGGCGTGTGTGTTTGGCACGTACGGCTATGTTGACCTAGTTGCAAGTTTGGCAACTTGGAATAAGCGTTGGCATGTGCCAATGTAAGCCATGTTGACCTAGTTGCAAGTCTTGCAAGCCTATGCGCTATATTTTACGTGTTGGCATGTGCCAATTCTTGGCCTAACCATTTGGAATAAATAAATCATGAGTGTTAAGTCTAATGGTGAAACTTTTAAAGCGACTTGGAATAGATTTTTTACGTCGACCAGTGCCAATTGGATTGACATTCTTCCATGGGGTTTGGTGAAACGCGGTGAGTCTTGGTTTGGCGACAATCGGATTGCCACAAAGCGACAATCATGGTAGGGTGTGCCACTCACTACAAGCCTTTGAATATGCATGTCTTGAAAACATTTACAACAACGGTTCAAATTGAGTTGCCATGGTGCGCGGTGCGGCTTGGTTTGGGCATTCTTTGCCGATTGCAGGGTTACGCTTCGAAAACCCTTTCGACAAATTGAGGTCAGGTATTCTTGATTTGCCTTAAGCGAGTGCCAAATCGGGTTTTGCTTCTCTTGTTTGGATACAACAACCAAGATATCTTTCATGAAACCTTTCATGAAACCTCTAGACATATATGCCTTCGGAAAAGTGAGGATTATCCTAACTAAAAATCAATTAAGCCTGGCATTCCACTCCTTTTCATTCTTGAAATAGCCTAAATTCCATAGTCTCACCTTTAAAATCACAACAACAACAAAATCCATAAACATATCAAACGGATCCATAAAAAATAAAATTAGGGAAAAGAAAAAAGATTTCCTATCTTGATATAGTAAGAAATATATGCCAATATTTATGCAATAGTTAATCGCCAACGAACCTAAAAGAGGTTGATAAAGAAGCTGTGACTGTAAGGAGGCGGGAGAAACGTATATGAGAAGAGAGATTAAGAGAAACATACCATGGATGTTTAAACGACTAAATGTAGATCGACCATTGGAAATGTTCTTTACCTACCATAGATAATACATCTAAGTGCTTGGTGTAAATAAAGTATAAATATTTTTCGAAAAAAAAACCATTCATAAAGTGGGTTTTCGTCACCCAAAAATATTTTCACCAATAAGTTTTTGTCAAGTTTCCTCACATATGAAAGTGAGGGTCGCATTCAGCAGAAACGCATTATTGCTTAGATTTTTAATTGCTTTGATTTTTAAAGGAAAGATTGATCTATGTTGTGTGTGCTTTCAACTATTCTTAGAATACGAGATTGTTTGTGTTAGCAGCCTTTGGGCGTTATGGGTTTTCGTCGCCCTAAAATATTTTCACCAACAAGTTTTTGTCAAGTTTCTTCACATATGAAAGAGAGGTTTATATCAGCATTCAACGTGGAAGCTCATTATTGCTTAGATTTTTAATTGCTTAGATTTAAAGGAGAGATTGATCCATGTTGTGTGTGCTTTCGACTATTCTTAGAATACGAGATTGTTTGTGTTAGCAACCTTTGGGCGTTCTACCAAATCGGATGGTGCGTCATGTCTAAGTATTATCGTGTTATAGTATTCCATATCCAAATATAAAAAGTATTTAAAAAATAAATATTGTTGGAGAGAAAAAGGCACTTCATTTTCTATCTCAAAGTTGTTCTTGTACAACAAACTGAACAGCCCTTTTATAGGGGCAAAAGCATGAAGAACTAGAATCTTATAAAGACACATACATATATAAGCTGGTGTCATTGATACATTTGGACACCTGTCTTCATGGTGGTCAGCCACACCAATAGACACGTTACATAACACTCCCCCTTGGATGACCACCATTCTATAAATGTTGCCTCATTAATATTTTGCCATAAAAAAATTCAACTGGGACAAAAACTGGTCGAAAGAAAAAGAGTACAACACTTTGGTAATTTTAAACGGTGCGGGCTCGCCTTAAATTTCTTTGTTTGTCAAAGCTGCGTCAAGAAAACCATCTAGAAAAACTTGAGCTTTGAGTGAGGTTGGTCGCCGCCATGAGGTACTTTCTCCGTCGAATTGTGTTAGGAAAAACACTTGGGACAAAACTTATACGCACTGAACCGAGAATATAAATGCGATTATCAATGTATGGCTTTTCTAGAAATTCTATGGATATACATCTCTTTAGATGTTGATCATCGTTCTAAGATTGTTATATCATTAAAAACCTCGCCAGGAAAACCCAAAGGGAAAAACCTGAACATAGGAAAACATGAGTTCTCAGAATAATGATGACCCGCAGATGTTGCCTCGTTAAAACCTTGCCCGAGAAAACCCAAAGGGATAAAAACTGAAGACGAAGGAAAAGAGTACAACATTTAGAAGCTGAGATAACGGTGGACTCGCATGCCTCATTAAAACCTTGACAAGGAAAAACCCAATGGTACAAAACCTTGACTAAGGAAAAAAAAGAGTACACGACGCAATGTCCACCAGTCCCAATATCCATAGTCTTCTGTGGATTTGCTCCCCCTAATGACTAGCCAACTCAGTTGATCATTCTTTTTGATGGTGTTGCACAGAGATCACAAACCATCTTCTAATGACTTCAACAGCTTCAACTTCCTTTAGTTGAAAACCTTGAGTACGATCTACATTTTTGCAATTTCTTAATGATCATCTTGTTGTGTCAGCCTATTCTCCACTAGCTTTATATGAACAATCATAATCGATCGGAGGATAAACATGTATCCTCTATTACCAGAGTATTAGCTAGGAAAATATTTAATTGCTCAACGACCCTGCCAAAAATCAAAACTCAATTGATCTGATTAGCTTTTCTCTGGGAGACATCTAGCGATCTTTTATGCGAAAGATCAAGTTTAATGGTACCACGAAGATGTAGGGGGTTTTCTTCGGACCAATGTCTCGATATTGGTGCTAGATAGAACCAGACTTACATGTTTACTACGGACCAATATCGAGGTACCTATAACATATCTCGGTTAATGTACCATTAGTTTACACATCTTTTGTGTAATACAAACCCGCAGTGATACATCTCCTTGGTTGAGATGTAAAAACCGATCAATCTTAAAAATAAGAGATCGAATGATTATCTTATCCATTTAAACATGTATAAACCTTTATAGTTGTGAAATTAAAGGACTTCTAGCTACAATGCTCAATAAAAATTGAGCCCTTATTTTTCCGAGATTTTCCATCTCGAACTCCTACTTTAAGCATTTTTGTGCTTTGGAGAATTCTTCAGGAGTTCCAATCAAATAGATGTTGTATATTTAAAATCTAGTAAATACATAGTTTATGAGCATATAAAATGGTTCACATATCCCTGGGTAATATAAGCATTCACTTAGACGATTGATCACAACATGGTAATTCTACTGAAATAAAACTTCAGGAATTTACATGCAGTTTTCTGTATCTAGTCTTTCATACAGATATGCAGTAACCACATCAACTAGATGCACATCGAGTCCTTAAAGACTGCCATACAAATACCATAAAGGTAGCTGCATCCAATGGAATATGTTACAAAGAAATCCATCTCAGGTTCCTGTAAAAGACTTTGTTCCATTAGTTGACTTTACTTTGCTCATTATGCACATACATCCACTAATTGTAGCCACTAGGGGTTACATTATTGGATGTTGGAACATAAACACCCGTTTGTGGCCAAGGTTAGCTCACATTATCGAGTGTTCGGTCTGCAATACCAAATTTATGCATTTTTGCGAGAAACTGTTATTCTGCTTTGATCTCTCCTGGTTTAACCAATCATACCTTTGATGGCATTCCCATAGAGAGTGGTTTAAACCAACAACACCTACTGTAGTATCAATGGATACTTTGACTATGTCATCAATAATCATTGGATTACGATCGTAAATTCTCTATTGCATGCATGCCTTACGGAAATCCTCTCATTTGAGGTTTCACAGCCTTTGCAGAGACATTCACTTATTAGGAGAACTATACTCAGAGAAATTAGATCTTCCACTGATAGTCTCTTTGAGAGCACTATTTTTCAATGATTGTATTTGGTTTTCCTTTAGGAGGTGCAGAATATTTTAAATCAACTAGTTTTCCATGCTCAAGGTGTGCCTTAAATGGCACACTAGCTACTACATTCAAAGCTTCGCAAGGAAGCAACTTGATTTGCAATTTCTGAAGATATCAAATCTTCTGCGTGTCTTTCATTGCTGAAAACATCAAGATGAGATACATCCTGGTTTATCTTTGTACAAACCAGGATACTTCACGCCGTTTTTCAGGCGATATCCTTTCCTCCCCCTAATGGTGGGAAGATTTTCTCATCAAATTTTGCAATCTTGTATACAGTGGAAAATAGCACGTCTTAAACAGAAAACATGAAAATGGTTACATGAGTAATAAGTTCACAAGAACATCAAATATACTCATCATCAATGCCCAAAGCATCACTAGGATGATACAACATCAATAATCGACAAACAAGAGTTTCATTTAATATCTATATGAGTATAGATATACTGATTACCACCAGTTGATATGTCGAGTCATGTCGACTCAGGACTATACTTCCGAGGAACCTGGTTAGTGGTCTGCGGAAACTCACTATCAAGAGGTGACACTGCATAACAAGCAACCTCAATTAGTTTTCTCACTACGCTTTCATATAAGCATCACATTTTCGACAGATGCTAAGACTAAGGTCCCAAAAGCGTATACAAGGAGAAAACACCTCAATATGAACAAAGGTCCATATCTCGCCAATCATGTAAACTTTTTCGATAATTCCTTTGCAAGGGGGATATCTATCTGCAACGATTTCAGTAGCTACTCTCAACATTATCGACAACCAGTTTATAATCAGATAGCTAACGATCTTACATCATTCTCAAGAGCATGAGGATATTTTAATCCATTGGTACCAGATTTCAGTATGCGGATATTCTTCAACATAGGATATCAACGCAACTTTTATGGATGTGCTCCTCGTCAGGAGATATATCAACTCATAACTCAAAGAGAATATGGACGTCATCTGATTAGATTGGCATACCTCATACAAGAGGTTTTCGTCTATGCTTCTAAGCATATTTTCAGACGAAACAATCGCTGCGATTCCATGGCATGCCTTGCAAGGACTTTAGTTTATGCCGAATCTAGCTAGCGTAATCTTGATAAATATAGCAACAGAGTAATCTCCAACACCTCAGGCATACTCTCGGTGTGAGAATCTGGATGAGACACAATTGGAGTTAACCAATATCGTCGACGATTCTCCCCTTGATCCTTAGGCGGGAATGTCTCATCAACAGAACATTCAGTTCTGCATGACTCAACCTATCAAGAGAGCAACTGGGTGCAGAAAACAATAATAACACGCAACCCAGGAGAGGTAAGCGATCGGAGTTTTCTCGCGTTCTTGTCCATTTGGGATAATTTTAAGAATTTACATTGCCATGTAAAATTGTGAGTAAAACTATAAACGAATTTTGTGGCCATAGACACTATCTCTATATCAGTACCAGTCCTGCCAAGACGACGGATAGAGATCAATAATAATGAACGGCATTTCAGATGCACGTAACGTGTCTGCCAAAACGATAGCAGAGCTTTACTAGGCTCAAAAATGGCTTATTCAAACCATTCATTATGCTACCATCCAGTATTTTTCCACTTCTTCCACTTCTGGTGGTACGATGCTCATCAGGTTCTTAAACCCGAGAACTATTGTGGCTCCCATATTCAAACATGCCTACCACAATTGCATTTTCCTTCTTCGCCAAAGATAAAGTTATTTGCATAGGCACCGCTGCAAATTTAATTCACCAAATTCATGATTTTAGGTAATAGCTCAGGCGACGAGAAGGCATGATATTAAATATCATTTAAAGAGACGCGACACTCATTATCGCTCGACTTTTGTATATATACGAGGTGCAACTAAAATTATGCAGATCTCGTTGTTGTTGTCACAACATATACAAAGTGCAAATTGCATACTAGCTTCTTAAAGCTCGTCGATGCATGTAATTGGCGCATATTATGCACATCGTAAGGCAAAGTGGGAACACATAAGGGCGCAAAATATCGTCTCTCCTTATTGCTCACCACAACATTTTATACGGTGCATGTATCTTCTCTAAAATCAAGCCGAAGCATTTTTCCACAAAAATCAATGGTGAAACAAGGAAGAAAACATTCAAAAATGCAATATATACGGTTCTAGCATAATACCGACAAATCTCCAATTTCGTCCATTAGGCTCGACGAAATATTAATTTATCAAAGTCGAAATATGAACACATTCTTTTCATTAAAGAAATTGTCTCGATATCAATTGTGGTCATTTCACGAGACCATTGATAGAGACCGGATAACTGTGTAAAGCGGTGTCCATTTTCATCGCATTCCGACCATAGGTAACGACTTTGAATTTCGGAGATTCTTATAGCAAAGGAATATTAAATTTTGATATCCTTCAGGATGCAACAATTCCTCGCTCTCCCGATATTAAAACCGTTAACACCACAAAATCATTGGTGTACCAATAAAGGTAATTTTACTCTCTACGCTATCCAAAAAGGACGCGGAAAAACCTTTTGTTGGTCGGCTAAAGAGGAAAAACACAATAACGGTACAAAACTCAAATATTTGGTTAAATTCGGAAACCGAATAAAATCACAAATATGAGTTGTTGTTAATACGTACCCATTTCGGATATCTCTTCATATACCGTATAATTTCTGTGCTCCAAATAGCACACATAAGGAACGGCAAGATGCCTAACTTCAGTTTTAACAAGTCCTAATCAAAATAGGAAACGAAATTAGACACTACAAAGTTATATGCATAAAACTACTAAATAATAGTTAAATAAAATATGCAAGGGTTGAAGAGAATTATCCTTTTCCGTATCGTCATTCGTGCTGATAACGTTTTGTAACTACTCTAACTTTGGTATCGTTGTACGTAGCTATATACAGAGTTTAATCTGGTGATATAGACTAACTATATTCTACCGCTATATACCAATTAACTACTTTTCTGTAGCTTTACTTTACAAAGGGAATATGAAGAGTCATAGTACTACTACTAATTAAGTACTGTATATAGCTGTTGGAGAGAAAAAGACACTTCATTTTCTATCTCAAAGTTGTTACTGTACAACAAACTGAACAGCCCTTTTATAGGGGCAAAAGCATGAAGAACTAGAATCTTATAAAGACACGTACATAAGCTGGTGTCATTGACACATTTGGACACCTGTCTTCATGGTGGTCAGCCACACCAATAGACACGTTACGTAACAAATATATAAATATTTCTTGCACATATGAAGTGCAAAATACTTATAAATAACAGTGGGCACCATCAAGCCCCTCTCCAAAATAAAGGATATTGTGTTTGCTATAATACTTAGCATCATAACGATTAGGACTCCCGCGACAGTCAACAACGGTATTAACACTTTCAGGTTGTAAACTCTGGTTAGACTCGTCTATGTATTTGAGGTCTACAAAGTATCCAGTAGTTTCTGGATAGTCATCTATGGGAAAACCACTACCCATTTGCGTACTAACTCCATCGTTTCCAACCTTTACACGACCTCCAAAAAAAATAGACTCAACACCTAGTTTAAATAGTGGGACTAGTTGGTTTGGCCAATACCCTATTTTTACATCATCTAAGATCAACCACCATTTCCCCGTTTCCTGTTCCTGCAACGTATTAATAAGAATTATTACCAATTGTTGTATATTCTGAACGGTAACTTAAAAGTGAACAGTGCAGAAAGTAAATAAACAAATGTACATTTAATTCTATATATATAGTTACCAGAGAAATTTCAATTGTAACTTCATATTGTTGGACTGCAACTAACAGCCTGTCCAGGACCTCTTGATTGGTGAACTTGAACATAAGCGGAACAAAGTGTATTATAGTATCCTGTCTTGTGACCTCCATCACCCTGTTTAAATATGAAACAACAACTTAATTTTACGGCAAATCATATGAATTTCTATTTATTTCAAAAACAAAAATATTATGTTTATATTTTCTCATCATCCAAAACTTACAATCCAGTATGCAAAGTTTCGAGTTTTGTCATCACCATACAAGTGAGGATTAACCTGATAAAGTTAAGTAAAGGGAAAATTGGGAATATATCCCATTTTCATTAATGCGTTTGGGGATCTATCCCATGATGGAAAAAATTAAGAAATCTGTCCTAACCACCCAAAATTTCTATTAAGCAGTCAATATCATCAATTGACCGGTCAAAATGTACATCAGACCCTCCCGAAATTACAAATATACCCTTATCATCAAGGTTAGGAGAAGCAGTAGCAATCGCCATGGAAGAAACTTCAATCCTTCGTGTTCATCTTCAATCGACAACCAAGACATGATTATGTCTTAATCTCATGAAAAATCTATCATTGTTTGGACTTTAAACATATAATTATAAAATATCCCTAACTGATGATGGAATTAAACTAATTTCAATAAGAAAATTATCATCAATTGCAAAAATAGAACAAAACATAAATCATTTAACAACGTAACCAAAACTATCATCTCCGTAACCTCCCCAAAACTATCTTCGTAATCATTTAATCATTTATATGTATACCTGATGATACAACAATCTAAAGTCTTTGCCTGACTTTTGGATTTGCTGCACGTCTTTGTTTGTCAAGTTTACAAAGATTTTCTCGTTCACTGATGTCTAATGTCCAACCAGGTGAACACATATAGCTAATAGCTTCCTGGTGTCTAATGTCTAAACCCTACTTTCCGCGCTTGTGTGATTCTTTGCATTCATCATTGCCATTGTGAAATTACTAAGTAGGATGATTCATCTGAAAACACAAATATCACTTAGTAAGTATGGTTTGAGTATTGGGGAGAATTATTCAGGTTAGGGAGATGGAGATGACAAAGAGATGAAAGCTTGAGGACTTCGATGGTTAGAAAATAATGAATGAAGGGCTTAATAGTCTTTTGAGTGCACATGTGAAATCACATGTGTGCCGTATTGACTACTTGACAGAAATGTTGGATGGTTAGGATAGATTTCTTAATTTTAACAGTTATGGGATAGATCCCCAAACAAATTAGTGAAAATGGGACATATTCCCAATTTTTCCAGGAAAATCAAAGTACAATACCCATGCGAAAGATTAATGAAAGTCAGCTACATACTATTCATCCAAATTTGATAGCACTTGTTTGATTGAAAGGACCCGATTTGATGGAAAGTTCAGATGAGCTATATTGATCCGATCTTACTTCTGGATGCCATGCGTTGACTGTGCCTCTACCTCCGTGCATACCAGTCTTTTTAATAAAAAAACACTATTATGAGATATGTAATCTGTACATATATTCTATATATGGTTAGGAGATATGTTAATTAGGAAATATAATATTTTTGGTGTAAATTTGTTTTTATGTTTTCTCCCTATTTAGTCTTAGAGAAAGAGATTGTAACCTTAAGCTTTTGATAATACAAAATCTTCATCTTCTCTACCTTGTCGTTTCATGGCATCTCGGCTTTAAAAGACTTAATCTATTTAAATTTAAATCAGGAAAATTTTGCTTAAGATTAGCACCATGATTTGTTGTAGCTAATGTAACGATCACAACTATTAATTCTCATTGGAGGATCTCTATCGTCGCAAGATCGACTAGGTCTTACCAATATTCTTACTGATACCCAATGGGAAACCATTGTGCAAATTCTTAAAACTTCGAATAATGATTCGGGTAAATGGATACTTGATACAGGGGCTTCACGACATATGACAGGGAGTAAAGAATTTTTATTTAAGACTCATAAAATAAGTTTTTCTTCCGTGAAGCTTCCGAACGGCACATACTCTCATGCTCCATGCGAAGGCACCTTTGTGGTGTTTGGAAACAATATGGAATTATTCCGTGTTTTATTGTTTCGATCTCCACCGCAACTTGATTTTTTTAGCATGTTTAATTAAAGATTTGAGATGTATTGTCACTTTGGTGATAAATTATGTGTGATACAGGACCGCACTATGATAACGGTGATTGGTGTGGGTGAGAACGAGACGGGGTCTATATCTTCCATAGTGGAACGCTCATTAATGCAAATCAGTATCCATGGAGAAGATTATTGTTTATGGCATAGACGGTTAGGTCATGCGTCTAATAAGGTTGTTTCCTTACTTCCGGGTATGAATAAAGTTGATTGTCAGAAATTTCTTAATGAACCATGTGATATTTGTTTTAAAGCTAAACAAACTCGGACTACTTTTCCTAAAGTTAGTGAGAATAAAGTCGATGACATCTTCGATTTAGTTCATTGTGATGTGTGGGGACCTTCTTGTACTCCATCTTCTTGTGGTGCACATTACTTTCTTACCATTGTCGACGATTATTCTCGTTGTGTTTGGGTTTATTTAATGGCACATAAACTGAGGTGGTGGAAATTTTTCAGAATTTTTATGCTATGGCTAAGACACAATTTGATAGACAATGTGAGAAGAAGGTCTTGTAGTGATAATGGTACGGAATTTCTTCCATTAATTCCTTTCTTTGTTAAACAAGGTATCGAATTTCAAACTTCATGTGTAGATACACCACAAAAAATGGGCGAGTTGAACGCAAACATCGTCATATATTAAATGTGGGTCGTGGCTTTTACGATTTCAAGCCAATTTACCTCTTCGGTTTTGGGGTGAATGTATATTAAGTGTTGCTTATATTATTAATCGCACGCCTACTCCCTTGCTCAATGGAAGAACTCCATATGAATGTTTACATAAGAAGCCTCCTATTTTTGCTCATATTCGGGTATTTGGATGTTTGTGCTATGCAAGTATTGTGCCTCGTGATCGTAATAAGTTTAATCCACGAAGTGGAAATGTATCTTTGTTGGTTATCCTTATGGGAAAAAGGGTTGGAGACTATTTGATTTGGAAACGAAGCAATTCTTTATATCATGTGATGTTGTTTTCTTTGAAAACAAATTTCCTTATGCAATCGTTTCTTCCGATAACAATAATAACGGAGAATGCCAAGTTGAGTCTGGATACGTGGTTGGAAATCTTTGCAGTCAGATTTTTTTTGTCCGACACTACTACTTCAGTTGGCAATTCAAAGGTTACACAGTGAACTATAATCATTAGGTACGGGAGACCAGAGAGTGTCGGTTGGAGACGATGCATCAACAGATAACGGGAGCTGATGGACCGACTTGTCCGTACACAGAAATTATGAGGCCCCGTCTAGCAGTGACAAACCGTCGTCTGTCAGGCGTGATATACAACACTCGAATAGAAAATGTAAAGCTTTGTACGGCTGGTGACATAGCTACTTCTTCAAGAAGTGAGGGACAACACTTGTCCGGTAGCGACAATGTTAATAATGAGCAGTTCTTGTATGGAAGTGACGATAGGACTTCTCCAGTAGCGTTGTACGAAATTTATCTAATGGTGAGGGGTTTAACAACATCCTGCAAAAGTAATAGAAGCCCGAACAAGTCACATGCGTGGACGGACACCAAACAAATCGGGATCATCGGTTGCTTCAAGGATGATTCTGTCTCATTTGGGCTTCGCAGAGAACACGTCGATAAAGATCGAAGACATGATGCAATTACTAGATCATACATCCCGATGTGACTTTACCTCTCGCTGTAGCTTTATTACCGGCCACCAAACAGACGTGATGTTTGTGATATGCACGATAAGGAAGTTGACGAGTGTCCGGTCTCGAATTCCTAATACTCGGTTAAAGGATTATGTATGTAATCTTTGTCAAAGAAATAGACCCCGGCTCCTCCACTCCTCACTCGTCAACGTTCTCGTACGCCCTTATCCCATAACTAATTATGTGTCTTGTGCAAATTTTTCCGCTAATCATACTCGTTTTTTGGCAGCGATTACTACCCTTAAAGAACCTACCAGTTATGCTGAAGTTGTTCACCTTTCCTGTTGGCGTGTAGCAATGTCCAAGGAAATCAGTGCTCTTGATAAGAATGACACGTTATATATTCTTCGATCCGCCTCCGTGGGAAAGAAGGCTATTGGTTGTAAATGGGTTTACAAAATTAAATATAATTCGGATGGTAATGTCGAGTGGCATAAGGCTCGCTTAGTTGTCCTTGGTAATAGACAAGTGGAAGGGGTGGATTATCATGAAACATTTGCTCCCGTAGCTAAAATGGTTTCGGTTAGAACATTTTTAGCAGTCGTAGTTGCTCGTGATTGGAAGTTACATCAGATGGATGTTCACAATGCTTTTCTACATGGGGATCTTGATGAAGAAGTATATATGCAACTTCCTCCAGGTTACTTGACTAGTTCTCCTGGTAAAGTGAGTCGACTCCATAAATCTCTATATGGTCTTCGTCAAGCTCCTCGTAATTGGTTTGCTAAGCTTGCAGTGCTCTTAATACTTTTGGGCTACAGGTCTTATGTCGATTATTCTCTATTTACCCTAATTTACGAGGTGAGAATTCTATTAATGTACTTGTCTATGTGGATGATTTAATTATTGTTGGGAACAATTCCGCTGCTATTACCGCTTTTAAAGCATATTTAAGCCGTTGTTTTCATATGAAAGATTTGGGAAATCTCAAGTATTTTCTTGGCATTGAAATGTCTCGAGGAGCTGATGGACTATTTTTATCTCAACGAAAATACACATTGGATATTACATTCGAGACTAGACTTCTTGAGCCAAACCAGCCACTTCACCCATTGATCAACATCATCGTTTGGCTCTTGATGATGGACCTTTGTATTCTGATTCATCCCAGTACCGTCGGCTGATTGGACGCTTGATTTATTTGACCATTACGCGCCCTGAATTGTGTTACTCGGTGCACTCAATTTATGCAGACTCCTCAAGTGTCTCATTGGGAAGCTGCTCTCCGAGTTCTTCGTTATCTGAAGGGACATCCTGGTCAAGGGATTGTTTTACGCAAAGGATAGTGCTCTTCAACTTACTGCTTATTGTGATTCTCGATTGGGCCTCTTGCCCTCTTAGTAAATCGTTAACTTACTGGTTACTTTATTTTTTTGGGAGGCTCACCTATATCTTGGAAGACAAAGAAGCAACACAATGTATCTCGTTCTTCTGCTGAGGCAGAGTACCGTTCTATGGCTCATACTTGTAGTGAGCTCACGTGGCTAAAGGCATTATTAAAATCTCTAGGTGTGTTTCACTCTCAGCCTATGCACCTTTACTGTGATAGTCAATCCGCACTTCATATTGCTGCTAATCCTGTTTTTCATGAACGCACCAAACATATTGAGATTGATTGTCATTATGTACGTGATCAAGTTCAGTCTGGCGCTATTGTCACTTCTCATGTTCGCACAACCGCTCAGCTTGCAGACATTTTCACTAAAGCTCTTGGACATCCTCAGCTTTGAGATGCTTCTTCGCAAGTTGGGCATTCGTGGATCTCCATGCTCCAACTTGAGGGGAGTATTAGGAGATATGTAATTTGTAACGTATATTCTATATATGGTTAGGAGACATGTTAATTAGGAAAGATAATATTTTTGGTGTAAATTTGTTTTTATGTTTTCTCCCTATTTAGTCTTAGAGAAAGAGATTGTAATCTTAAGCTTTTGATAATACAAAATCTTCATCTTCTCTACCTTGTCATTTCAAAAACCGGCTCGCTAATTTGGTGTATCACAAAAACGAAATAAAAATAATTAATTTGGTAAGCTTTAATAGACACTGATGGGTGAAAATGATACTTACATATATACGATTAGCTGCACTGGGTGTGAAGGGAGATAAGGATTGGGATCTGATCAGATCTTCTTTGGTTGTCATGCGAATAGGCACGGTTCCTTTTGGGCATCCATCGCCTAGACTAAAGATTTATTTTCTATCGTGCGGCGTTGGGGTATGGTTTCATCATTCATCTATGTAAAAATAAAAGAATCACTTCATTAGTGAAGATTTTATGTACAATTGACGTTAAACGTTACTATTTGTCTCTAACATTCATTATTCCTGGTCGTAACAGTGTAGCAACGTTATTTCGTAAGATTTGCCGAATCAAGAAAGAAAACGTTATATGTAAGATTGTGCAACTAAAACATTACCAAAATCTTTTGGTCCTTGAGCAAAGGATGGTCGAATGCGGGTTGTGTATGGAATTCAATGCAGTCATAGAGATCACCCCATTCAGCCTTTCCTCGACAAAAAGAAACGAAAACAATATCAGCAAATATTGTTATGCTGAACAAATTATCTTAAAAAGGAGATTATGGTTAATAAATATTTGCTTCAAAGAAAAAAATAAATAAATAAATAGTAAGAATAAAAATACGTACATGTATCGTTTTGATCGGTTGTTTATTCTGAACCCTGAGTTGTTCTTCCAACTCCAAATTCTCTTGTTAGACAACCTACTACTAATCCTTGCTTCCCCAACTGTTACTAGAATCAACCATACAACCAATGACAAGAGACCTAAAGAAGAAGCCATGTTGATCAATCAAATTTGAAGGGGATCGGTATCCAGGATTATTTGTGCTCTATTTGTACAAGTCGACTTGGTTAAAAGATAGAAATAAGTAGCATAAATGTCTAGTCGTATTTCCTTTGTAAAATAAAATAAAAATGGTATTAACTCTTGGGGATACTTGCATATCTTTGGAGGAAAAAAAAAGTTAATTAGAACCCACAATTGGGGGATGTCAAAACTAGTCGGGGATATGAATTACTTCCCCCAACCAATAGTTTCTGCTAAGGGGTGTTTTTGGGGGCAAAATACGAAACTACCCTTTACAACAATAAAAGCTAAATCAAACATAAAAATACCCTACTCCCTTTTAAATTCGAAACATTTCTCACTTCCTTTCAAATTCCATTTTCCTTCTCTGCCGGCTCCTCACTTTGATTTTTTTTTTTACATTCTGAGAGGGATGAAGACCACGCCGGTAGTGATGAAGACCATGCTTGTGATCGAGTGTATCGGCATAGTTATTTATGATGAAGACCATGCCGACATTTGGGTTCCTCCAATACCGAATAGTTATTTAGGATGAAGATCACGTCAAGATGCGGAGTTCCGGCATGGTTATTTAGGATGAAGACCAAGCTAAGATCTTGAGTTCGGTGATGCTCGATATAAATCTATCCATGCCGGTAGTCAAGTGAAAAAAAAATCAATTTTCTCGGATACTTGTCATCATGTGCCGGCACAGAAATTTAAGCAACATACTATGCCGGAAGCAGTGCCGGCATGCTCGAAAATTAGATAGTTGTGCCGTAAGTGGACTGATTAGAACAAAAAAAATAGGTTTTGAAGATCAATTTATGAAAATTCCTAGATAGTGGCAAACAATTTATGAAAATTTCCAAACAAATGCGGCATGGTTTTTGGTTTAATACCATGCCGGCACCGCGCTTTTTCAACTGCAACAATGGTGGATTCAAAGAAAAAAAAAATCAAATTTTCAACCTCTTAGCAACAATTCTCTCTTCACAATCATCCTCCATTTTCACAAAAAAAAAAAAAAAAAATGCCCTCTCAAATATGTTTTCCCTCCTCCTTCTACTCTCACCTTACTCACACAAATTCTAATAAAAATACACACTAATTTATCCCCAAATACTTAAGATTTTTACTAATTATTATTAACCACTAAACCTGATTAGTGAGGGCTAGATTAGGAATTAAAAAATAATTATATAAGGGGTGACCCAGCTTTAATATTTAGATCCCTATTTTGTCATGTAGCTATATCCCCCAATTAGTTTCCATATCTCCCAATTGCGCGTTCGTTAATTAGAGAAAGAGGATGCATTACTTCCTTTTTATGTCTGAACCAAAATCTAAACACATCTCCCTTTTTCCTTTTTTTTTTTTTTTTTTGAGAATCACTGAGTTACCGTGGATTAAAATTGGTGTTACATGAAGACAAGCTTAACATGTAATTTAAATTTCATCTCACTTAAAATTTGTTACATATAACAGGCGATGGATGTTCAAATTGAGCGTAGCCATAAAAGCACACATGAGATAGACAAAGAAGATATGCACTCTCTGCCTTATGATCAGTTGAGACTTGAGAGATCTTCCACACCAATATGATCAGCTGAATATTTCTGCATCTCAAACTGGTATTGTAGACGCATGATCCCACAAATCCATAAAAAATCTTGTGCGGGAACTATCAAGATTAAGTCTGGAGGGGGGAAAAGTCATTTAACATATGATCCAGAAGTTTATAGTCTACTCGTTTGACAGAAAAGAAATTTTACTGTAAGATTAAAGGATTGCAGATTGATTATATCCCTTGTCTAACTGAGTAGAAATCAAGGATGAAATGTTACAATACTCTTCATAGTTCTGCTTACTAAACTAACAGTCTATTTGGTGCTAGTATTTTCTGTTTCAGTGGCTCCACTAGATTTCCTGGACCTGAAGATTTTGATGCCTTCTGTTTCCTTGCATCAGCGAGCTTCGTTTTCTTCAGCTGGTCAGTCATTTTTATTGCAACACCTTCATCATACTTAACCTTTCTATTAGCTTGACTTCCCAGCAAACTTCTCCCTAAACAACTTCACTTGTTCATCTGTCAGTTCTTTAAAAAGTGGCTTAGGTATCCCAATTTTATGCCCAGAAGGTGCAATCTCCCAGGGTCTTTTTCCTGTCTATATCTCCGTTTTCATCACTAAGTGAGAGCAGAAATTCACAATTGAGCTGCTTCACTACCTCAAAAGAAAAGGATGGCATAAATGGTCCAAAAGATCGAGATGCTAGAATATAGACTTACCCAACAGAAGTTCTCATAACAATGGCACACGAGGCTGGATCTTCCTTGTGAAGTTTCCAGAACTGGCTAGCTTGTACGTAGCAGTTTCCTTCACTTGAAATGCTCATTGCAGTTGTCAGGCTTTTCTTAGGCCGGTTCCTACGGGGGTTGGCTAAACCCCCCATTTGCCATGCCAGCTGGCCTGGTAAACTGGCCGCACCACTATGGGAAAAAGTTAACCGATCGAGTCTCCACCGAATGGTTGAGACTAGACCGCTAGCGGTAGAGACTCGACCGCTAGCGATCTTGTAAAACCGATCGGTCTTGTAATTGTCGCTTATTAAATAATATAGTAAAGGCTATTTCCCCCACGTCTCCCTATAAATTCACCACATTCAATTCAATTTAATCACACCTCATTTTCTCGTTAACTCTATCATCTTACTCTTTTGTACCTTTAATCCTCAGTTTAATTTTATTTTCAACTCAATGGATTCTTCTGACAAAGAAGTGCGTATTCATATGGATCGATTTGAAGAACAACAACGAATATTCGTTCAGGCATTTCAACAAATTGATGATGAGTCAGATGAAGATAAAGAACTAACCAACAATTTGCTGCAGTTATATTCATCGGGACAAATACCTAGAGATCCAGATCCAAGAGAAGTGTTCACAAGAATATATACGTACCGGGGTCGGGATGAATGGCACGAGAAGCTGATGCACGAATATTTTCTTCCGGACTGTGTGTTCTCTGATGAAAATTTCCAAGGACGATTCCGCATGCCCCCACATTTGGTGCTAAAGATTATTGGTGAGATTTTTCAGGTAGAACCTCAATTTAATTATCAGTATGATGCACTCAATATTAGAGGTAATAGCCCTTAACAAAAGGTTACTCCGGCCTTAAGGATTCTAGGATATGGCAGACCTCCAGATTGTAATGATGAGTACCTTCGCGTTGGCAGAACAACTGCATACAAGTATCTTTCGTTGTTTTGCGAAACAATGATTAATCATTTGGTCCAACCTATTTACGAAAACCAACTGACGCGGATATTAGAGAAATATTAAAGCAAAATCAGGAAAGCGGATTTCCCAGAATATTGGGTAGTCTTGACTGCATGCATTAGGTATGGACCAGATGCCCTACCTATTGGGATGTTAGGCTTAAGTTTAGTTCTAGGCTTAAGCGGAAGTTATAGTCTTAAGTTTAGTTTTCATGGATGTTGTCGAAGTTTAAGTTTTAATGTAATGAAAAAACTAGAACAATTTAGTTATAGTCCTAAGTTTAGTTCTAGTCTTAAGTTTAGTTTTCATGGATGTTGTCAAGTTTAGTCTTCTACTAAAAGTATTTGATTATACCTAGAGTAACCATCCATTAGCGAGAGTATTTCATAACTTGTTGCAGATTCCAGCATCTGTGGTATGTATGGCAAGGGGAAACTATCCTTAGTTGATACCTGTATATCTTTTCTCTTTTGGAAACTTAGCAATCCTCAAGTTATATTGGGGATAAATTTCTAATTTAGAAAGGAATACTGATTTTTAGGCAGTATTCCAAGGTAAGGAAAATTCCTAGACAATGTAGTATTCCTAGATAAGGAAATATACTTAGAAAATGAATGTTTCCTAGACAATGTAATATTCCTAAATAAGGAAATATACTTAGAAAAGGAATTATTTCTATATAAGGAAATATTCCTAGACAAGGTAATATTCCTAGACAAGATAATATTCCTGGATAAGGAAATAGATTCTTTGAAGGTTTGGGAAACCAAACTAAAACTATAAAGAGAGATGTTTAGCTCCTAGCTAAGGATATCTAGATATTGTGGTTTTGTGATACAAGAACACCTAGAGAGGGAGGTTTGTGAGACAAATCACCTAGAGAGAAGTTTGTTAGACAATTAATTATTATAAAAGTAAGCTTAGTTGAAATAATTTAAGGTTATCCATTGTTTAGAGATATTGTGAGCGCAACAAAGAGAGGATTGTAATAAAAAAATTGTTCATAGTCTAGAGAAGATAATTTTCTTCGAATTTGGTTTTTTGAAGTTTTCTGTTTCTACTTTTCGTCTATTATTTTTCCGAATTCTGCCTCTATAATAAAAGTTACCAAGATATAAAGATCATACTAATCAAGTTGGTATCATAAAAATGTTAGTTTCTTTTAAGGAAAATTATTATGATTTATGGTCTTCACTAGATCTCTACAAACAAAACAACTTATTAGAAGAACAAGATGACCATGTTATGGTTGAAATTAGATAATTATCGGATGAGAAAGGTAAGAACTTGAATCCATTGAGGCAGACTGCTTCGTAATCTCGATCAGATTGGTAACAATGCCTTACTCTCTTGATTTACCACCTTATCTAGGAATTTTCTCGGTCATCAATGCCGAACAATTGAGGTTATTTGATCCATCTTACAAGATGATGAGGATGATGACAAGATAATCTTGCCGCGTTTAGAAGACTTGTGGTTTGATCGAGAAAAACCAATCGAGGACAATTTCATTATGGAGCGAAGTGAGTAATTGACTAAGACAAGACAAGGACACAAGATCGGTCCAACGAATCAAGTTCTTTCTAATCGTACGTGAAGGTCAAGTTCCCATAAAGGCTAGATGGTTCACAGTAGAGAGGAAAGGAACTCTTTGATTTTCCGATATTCATGAATCTTTAATGCCAATGTTCCCATAAAGGCTAGATGGTCCAAGTTCTTGGCTGGTGGTGGTGGTGGGGGGGATACAGGTGTATCTTTCCTCTTTGGGAACTTAGCAATCCACAAGTTATATTGAGGATAAATTTATAATTTAGAAAGGAATACTGATTTTTATGCAGTATTCCTAGATAAGAAAATATTCATAGACATGGTAATATCCCTAGATTAGGAAATATACCTAGAAAAGGAATGTTTCCCAGACAAGGTAATATTCCAAAATAAGGAAATATACTTAGAATAGATTCTTTGAAGGTTTGGGAAACCAAACTAAAACTATAAATAAAGATGTTTAGGTCATAGATAAGGACATCAAGATAGTGTGGTTTTGTGAGACAAACACACCTAGAAAGGGAGGTTTGTGAGACAAATCACCTAGAGAGAAGTTTGTGAGACAATTAATTATTGTAAAAGCAAGCTTAGCTTAAATCGTTTATGGTTATCCACTGTTTGGGAAATTGTGAGCGTAACAAAGAGAGAATTGTAATATTTTTCTTGTTCATAATCTAGAGAAGATAATTTTATTCGAATTTGGTTTTTTAATGTTTTCTGTTTCTACTTTTTGCTTATTATCATTCTTAATTCCGCCTCTATGATAATAGTTAGCAAGGTATAGAGATCATACATGTCAAGTTGGTATAAGAGTAAGGTTAATTTCATTCTTGTGGTTTATGGTCTTCAATATATCTCTCTACAAACAACTTGGTGAGTTACTAGAGAATTAAAATACATTATAAGAACAAGATGACATGGTATGGTTGAAGTTAGATAAGGAACGATAGGAAGAGGAAGGTAAGAAGTTGAAGCCATTGAGATGCGGATTGTTTCATATTTTCGATCAGATTGGTAACAATGCCTTTAGTCTTAATTTACCACCTTATCTAGGAATTTCCTCGGTTATTAATGCCGAACAATTGAGGTTTTTTTATCCATCGTTACAAGATGATGATGAGAATGACAAGATGATCTTGGCACGTGTAGAAGACTTGTGGTTAGATCAAGAAGTACCAATCGAGGACAATTGCATTATGGAACGAAGAGCGACTAAGTACAAGACAAAGAGAGAATGACATTTTTCTAATTGTACGTGAAGGTCAAGTTCCCAGCAAGGCTAGATGGTTCACCAGGAGGAAAGGACATCCAGAGTTCCTTATCTCCGCTTCTAAACAAGTTCTTTGGGGCCCATGATACATGGTATCTTTCCTCTTTTTGCAATCCTCAATTTATATTGAAGATAAACCAAACTAAAAGAAATATTCATAGACAAGGTAATATTCATAAATAAGAAAATATGCTAGACAAGGTTTACTTAGAAAAGGAATTATTCCATTCCTAGATAAGGAAGAAAAGATTCTTTGAAGGTTTGGGAAACCAAACTAAAAGTCTAAAACAGATGTTTAGGTCATAGATAAGGACATTATGATAAAACAAACACCTAGAGAGGGGAGGTTTGTGAAACAAATCATCCGGAGAGAAGTTTGTGAGACAATTAATTGTTGTGAAAACAAAGAAATTGTATAGGGATTACCCACTATTTAGAGAGATCGTGAACATTATAAAGAGAGAATTTTAATAATGTTCCTTGCACATATGATGTGCTATATCCAAAAACAAAAAGTATTTTAGAAAATAAATAAAACCTTGCACATATGAAGTGCAAAATACTTATAAATAACACTCAGCACCATCAAGCCCCCCTCCAAAATGAAGCATATTGTGTTTGCTATAATACTTAGCATCATAAAGATTAACAGACCCACGACAGTCAACAACAGTTTCAACACTTTCAGGTTGTAAACTCTGGTTAGATTCGTCTATGTATTTGAGCTCTGCAAAGTATCCAGTAGTTTCATAATACTCATCTATGGATAAACCACTACCCATTGGCGGACTAACTCCATCATTTCCAGCCTTTACACGACCTCCCCAAAAAATAGACTCAACACCTGGTTTCAATAGTTCAAATAGTTGCTTTGGCCAATACCCTATTTTTACATCATCTAAGATCAACCACCATTTCCCTGTTTCTTGTTCCTGCAACGTATGAACAAAAATTATTACTAATTATTATTGTATATTCTGGAAGGTAATTCAAAAGTGATAGTGCGGAAGTAAATAAATAAATAAAATGTATAAATCAAAATATTTGAATCTAATTCATGTTGTATATGATTTTTTTTTTTTTTTGACACAATGTTGTATATGATGTAGGCACTCATCTTATCTTATTAATCTTACTAATCTTATCTTATACTATACTAATATAAAGAAAAGAGCTCTTTTTGGTAGGAGACCCCCTAAATTCTTTTTTTGTCCCCATTTGGTCATATTTACATAAATATAATTATTTTAAAAAAGACAAAATAGCTTGGTGTAAACTTTATATATTTGAAAATACTAATAGCTTGGTACAAAAAGAATAGTAAATTTTAGTTTTTGAATCAATGTTGGATTTACATTCAAGCATGTGCATCGCACATGTTCTTTAAAATGTTGTATAAAGAAAAGTCCTCTTTTTGGTGAAGCGCTAACCTAGTAAAGACAAAATAGCTTCACAAAATTACTAAAAGAATAAATACTTATCAATGTTTGATCACAAAAGTGTCATTGTTTGAAAATATATTAAAAAATTTAAAACTTAAAACCAAAAACCAATCAAAGGTAGTATATTTGGAAATACCTAATATAAAGGAACAAATAAACTAACTAGTTAAAAATTAAAAAAACTTTCAAAATTTTCATATAATATTTTTTACTTTCCTCACCTATTTTATTTACTTAAAGCAATGAAGGAGCAGAACATTCTTTGATGCATGGTGTCTTAGATATTTTACTTGAGTAGTAGAACAAGTCATAGTATTTTACTTGACTATCCTTAGTTACTTACCTTTTTTATTTTAATAAAAATGCAAGCAATAAAAACTACCTAAAATTTTCATGGTGGATTATATATTCGAAATTAAAAAGAATGAAGAAATATTTGTTATAAACTTTACAAATTTAATTTAATAAAGTATATATATTCTCTTAAAAAGAATGAAGATTTATGAATATAAAAAAAAAATATTAAGGATATATTAAAGAGTTCATTGGATTAAAAAATATGAATATAAAAAAAACAAAGGGTATATTGGAGAGTTTTTGGAAAAATATGTGCATAAAATAGAAGGTAACCAATTTTGAAACTAAAAATAGAATAAAGGTTGGTCTTTTTGAAACGGAGGGAGTAATAATAAATGATAACGAGGGATTTTATTTGACAAGCAAAAATAGAATTTTATGTTGCATAGATGGTTATATTGTTGTTCGATCAAAAATAATTAAGCATCTGACACCACCTAAGTAAATGATTTCTTAGTCTTGAGATCCGATGACTACTAGTCTCATCCTGGGTACATCATAACTCTCTAATCTTGATTACGTATTATTATTGTGAAAAATGGAACTAAAGAAAGAAAATTAAAGTATATATATAATTACCAGAGAAATTTCAATTGCAACTTCATATTGTTGGCCTCCAATTATTGAAGTTTGAGCAACAGCCTGTCCAGGACCTCTTGATTGGTGAACTTGAACATAACCGGGACAAAGTGTGTTATAACATCCTGTTTTATGACCTCCATCACCCTGTTTAAATATGAAACCACAACTTAATTTTACACCTAACCGACTTAAAAAAATTTTATTTAAATTTTATTTATTTTAAAGGCAAAAATATAATCTTTATATTTTTCTCATCATCAAAACTTACAGTCCAGTATGAAAAGTTTCGAGTTTTGTCATCACCGTACAAGTGAGGATTCACCTGATAAACTTAAGTAAATTAGTTCCAGGCAAATTAAAGTACAATATAATAGACATGCAAAAGATAAATGAAAGTCAGATACATACTGTCCATCCAAATTTGATAGCATTTGTTTGGTTGAAAGGACCCGATTTAATGGAAAGTTCAGATGAGCTATATTGATCCGATCTTACTTCAGGATGCCATGCGTTGACTGTGCCTTTACCTCCGTGCATACCAGTCTTTTTATAATAAACACCCGCTCGCTAATTTGGTGTATCACAAAAACGAAAGATATTTATTTTGGCGACGAAAGAAAAATAATTAATTGGGTAAGCTTTAATAGACACTGATGGATGAAAATGATGCTTACATATATACGATTAGCTGCACTTGGTGTCCAGGAAGATAAGGATTGGGATCTGATCAGATCTTCCTTGGTTGTCCTGCGAATAGGCACGGTTCCTTTTGGGCATCCATCGCCAAGGCTAAAGATTGATTTTTTATCGCGCGGTGTTGGGGGTATAGTTTCATCATTCATCTACGCAAAAGTAAAAAAAATCACTTCATCTAGTGAAGATTTTATGTACAATGGATGTTAAACGTTACTATTTTGTTTCACAACTAAAACATTACCAAAATCTTTTGGTCCTTGAGCAACGGATGGTCGAATGCAGGTTGCTTATGGAATTCAATGCAGTCATAGAGATCGCCCCATTCAGCCTTTCCTCGATTAAGAAAAAAGAAAAAAAGAAAACAGTATCAACAAATATTTTTATGCTGAACAAATTATCTTAAAAAGAAGATTATGGTTAATAAATATAAAAAAAAAGAAAAAGAAAGAAAGAGTAAGAATAAAAGTACGTACTTGTATTGTTTTGATCGGTTGTTTATTCAGAATCCTGAGTTGTTCTTCCAACTCCAGATTCTCTTGTTTAGACAAGCTACTACTAATCCTTGCTTCCCCTACTGTTACTAGAATAAACCAAACAACCAACGATAACAGACCTAAAGAAGAAGCCATCGAGATATTAGCGAACAGTTTGAAGCAGGGATGGGATGGTGGATTATTTGTACAAGTCGACCTGGTTAAAAGATGGAAAAAAGTAGCATAAATGGCTAGTCGTATTTCCTTCGTAAAATAAAATAAAATAAAAATGGTATTAACTCCAGAAGATCTTGGGGGATACTTGCATATAAAGTTAATTAGAGAAAGAAAATGCATTACTTCCTTTTTATTTCCGAACCAAATCTAAACATATCTCTCTTTTTCCTTCTTTTCCTTTTTCTTTTCTACGGAATTCAATTGTTATGAACAGAGTACCTGTAGATTAAAATTGGTATTACATGAAGACAAGCTTAACATGTAGTATTACTTAAAAATTAGAATAGGTGATGATGGATGTTAAAATTGCGCGCAGCCATGTAGTTTCTTCTTCTGGAGGAAAAAAGAGGAAGACGTCATATAGCACCATGATACTACTACATGAAAGAGTAGTAGTCTACTCCTTTGACAGAAAAGAAATTTTATTGTAAGATTAAAGGATTGCAGATTGATTATATCCCCTTGTCGAACTGAGTAGAAATCATCAAGGATGTAAAGTTACAATACTCTTCATTGTATAAGAGACACTATAAGGATTTTTAATGTCAGTTTCTTGTGCTCTTCCCCACATAATATTACAGTTGGGCACAATGTGAGGATGCACATACCATACCAACACGTTTAGTTTGTGTTGGGTGAGAATCAATTTTCTCACCAAGAATTGCTGAGACAATATCATCATGATTTTTCTCATCCTTGGAAGTGTGTTCTTCATTATCTTTACTGCTTGTTACTGCTTGCATGAGAATGAATTTACTATCAAATGCAAGAGGTTAGCCTTACCGAGTGGAGGGTAATGTCATAATGGGAATCCATTTAAGATCACCAAATGACGCTTTGGCCGAGTGGTTAAGGCGTGTGCCTGCTAAGTACATGGGGTTTCCCCGCGAGAGTTCGAATCTCTCAGGCGTCGTTTTTTTCTTTTTTTTTCCCTGAGATAGAGTTGTTTGAATCCAGTAAAATCATCTGCTAGGGATCCACAAAATTGTGCACTGCCCTCTGCTATACTAGTGCCACTTTTTACTTTAAACCTATATTCTGGACTCTACTGATGTTGTCGGTTTTAGATCTACTTTGATCGCCTTGTTCAATTGTTCTTAACTGGGGGAGCATGGGAGGCTCACTAATCTTTCTGAAAGATTTGCAGAAAAGACAGACACTATAAGTGAAAGAGGCAATTACAACTTACAAAACTAATCCGCTCCAATGGAAGACAAAAAAGAGTCTGGATAAGAACATTGCTTTTAACTTGTGCTCTAGCGACAGAGTTTCTCACAACCATACTCCCAATAACCATAAGATCGTTGTTTTGAGGTCCATTGGCACCTTGGTGTAGTTCGAACCATTAGAATAGCTTAGATTTTGAACTTGCACAGTGTATTGCGTATTGCAGAATAAAAATTCGATTTCTGAACCATTTGGATAACACTCTTTAAACGAGTGTGCACAAAATTGGATTCAAACATTACAAATTCCCCGTCATTTCGGAATTGGAAACCCCAAATATTAAGCACTTTATCATAAAAATCATACATCCAAACAATAAAAAATCATACAACACAACTTTCTTCAATCAATACATACTGTGTGTCACCATACTACAACATTAACATCACTAAAATCACATCCCTACCCTATTTTGCTTCTCAGTATGCATAGGATCAAATGTGCAAACAGAAAGGTAATGCAGATCCTTTACCGTATACTTCCGTAGCTATACAAGCTCCGGAGTCTCAATTTTATGTTTTTCATATGCTGCACTGGCTCAAAGAAAGGAAAAGTCCGCTGAATTCCTCGATTTTTATGCCTTATCTGAGCCAGCGTCTTCTTGCACTTGAATATCTGGCATTATTTTCTTCCAAAACCAGTGTTTTCTCCATAAGAGAATCATTTCCTCAATAGGAACTCCTTTGGTTTGGGTAAGAAAACCCACACAAAAATTGTCATGATAACAATCCAGCCAGCAAAGAAGAGGAAAATCCCATACTTGAAGGCACACAACATTGACAAGAAAGACTGAGCAATCACAAAAGTGAAAAATAAGTTAACAGCTACTGTTATACTCTGCCCTGCGGATCGGGTTTCTAGTGGAAATATCTCACTAGGCACTGTCCATCCTAATGGTCCCCATGACCAACCGGAAAGCTGCAAAAAAGAGACATATAAACACTACTACCAGAACTGAGTAGCCTTTAGTGAGTTCCTTGTCAGCGCCAAACTTCAGTCCCAAGATTATGGCAACAATTACCTGTTTGAAACACACCAAAATGAAACAGGTTACATGTGACATTTACATAAATATCATTCATCTAGTAATAGTTTCTTCAGTCTGCTAGCACATAGGCCCTTTGGGATGAGCATAAGGCTGAGTGCAAAATCTTGGATTTTTGCTTCTGAATAAGTATATCAACCGTGATAAAAAACTGAAAACAAAATTAAAGAATATTTTCAGCAGTTTTACCTGTACACACAATCATCTGTATTCCACCAGAGATAAGGAGAACTCTGCGTCCCAGTCTATCCACTAGCGCAATCGAAATCAGTGTAGATAAGCACAGAACTGCTCCAGTTAAAACTGAAGAGTAAAGAGAAGCAGACCCTTTGAAACCCATAGTTTGAAACAAGACTGGAGCATAGAACAGGATCGAATTTATGCCGGTTAAGATTTGAAAAGTAGGCATAAAGATTGCTATAACTAATTGTGGCCTGTTCCTTTTCTCAAGTATATTCGAAATGGGTGTTTGATGGAGTTGAGTTCACTCGTCTAACTATATCCTGATACTCTGCGTTTACATTTTTCGTGCCTCTAATCCTTTCAAGAATCTCTCTTCCTCTTTCTTTCTTTCCTTGTTCAATCAAGCTGTTGGGTGTTTCTGGAAGAAAGTAGCCTCCAACTGTCATTAGTAAAGCAGGTGCTGCGGCTAGACCCAAAGAGAGTCTCCATCCCCATGGTTTAAGTTTATCTGTTCCGTAATTGACCATGTTTGCAGTGAAAATCCCCAGTGTTGTTGCCAGCTGAAACATCATGTTTAAAGCTCCTCGGAGATGTGCTGGTGCCATCTCTGACAAATACAGTGGGACTGCCTAAACATATTCAAGAAAATTAAAACTATATCAGATGTTTGTGATATAGAAGGCCGTTCAATTAGCGGCATAACCAAAGATCTATTGGTGCATCATTCTCAATTCTAATTTCGGACAATGTTCCGTCTAGTTTCTGTTCTTGTTTAGTTCTTACTGAACTCTCCAAGCTTTTATGAAAGAAAGAGTACACCCCAAATAGAAACTCAAACATAAGCAATCTAATGTTCTCGTAGCCAAGTGCCAGTGTGCAAGAAAATTGCATTGAAGGGAAAATTTACCTGATTTCCAAATCCAATTCCCAACACCGAGCATAACACGGCCTATTATCAACATGATTAAGTTCAAAGCAGCAGCATTGAGAGCAGCTCCG
The DNA here is from genome assembly GCA_023531295.1 of Papaver armeniacum. Classification (NCBI taxonomy): domain Eukaryota; kingdom Viridiplantae; phylum Streptophyta; class Magnoliopsida; order Ranunculales; family Papaveraceae; genus Papaver; species Papaver armeniacum. Next base: position 82,025 of record JAJJWW010004860.1, read on the forward strand.
ATGAGGAAACTAATCCCACCGCAGATTATACTAGCTCGGCGTCCATAATTCCTTGTTATAGGTGAAGCTACCAGAGATGAAACCAAACCAGCAAGGTACAGTGAAGAGGTAAATGCTGCTAAACCTTGATTGTCATACTTGCAATAATTATCCTCATTTAAATGTCCTTTTTTTTCAAACACTTTTGGAAAGAATTCCTTCAGAAAGGGATCCATGGATGTCACCCCACCTATTCATTTTTTGAACCATAATCAGTACAAACCCAAAATTCGCAATTCAGCATTTCTATCATTTGATATATTTCTGTCATGATCATAATCATAAACCTAAGAAATTGAAAGAAAAATGGGGTTTGGATGAATTTGAGAGAAAGTACCTGAGATACCAATGTCATATCCAAAGATTGAACCACCAATTGCAGCAACAATACAAGCAATGACCACAAAAGAAGTGACCTTTCCTTGATATTCATGTGCTCTCTCCTTTGCAACACCTGCAGGACCAAACCCACCACCAGCCATCTTCTTCTTCTTCTTCTAATTCTGTTTTGTCTCAAAATTAAGATTTCAGAAACTTAATTAAGAGCAAGAAGAAGAAGAAGAAGAGAAGTGGGATATACTTGCATAATCCCTTCTGTACTGAAGTTTAAAGAAAGGGTTTTTATTTATCGATCATTGACTAAACCCAAACACAACTCAGATAAATCCTAAAATCTTTAAAGGAAATAAATATCTGTCTTGAAAGATATGAGATTCCTCATTAAATCTTATCTATTATATAAAGACAACCCAACTTTTGAGTTTGCAATCAAATCATTTGCTAAACGTAGAAGTGGGTTTGACTTAATCATCTTTTTAATACCACTTGGGTTGTTGTCATTTTTCAAAACGTCCCTAAGAAGAATCAGGCACAAATTTTGTGAAAGCTTTGAAAGATATTTAAGTATTTTTTACAATTATACCTTATACTCGATTTATCTCTTTAAACTACCATCTTTTTGAAAACTACCGCAACGAATATAAACATGACTATCAAATTATACATATATTTCTTATGTAAAAAATAATCAATTAAAAGTTAGTTTTGTAAATTTCATCTATTTTTCTTTGTATACTATATCCCAATAACAAGGGGGAACCTGTAAAACAGGTGCAAGTCCATTTACTATACAACTCAATCTGGAGTGGTGGGTTCAGATCTGTTGGATGTTAGTTATCCATCCACATTCTCACTCATACTCTCCTCCATATACGGTGTCACAGTTTCATGGTTTATGTCATATGTATAATGACAAAAAATAAAAAAAATAAAAAATATGTTTATTTTGTGGGTGGAGTTTAGTCATACAACGGGTAATACCTCTGCTGACTTGCTTGCAAAAGAGGCTAGAACATCTAGCATATATCAACAAACATAGATTCATGTTGACTATTATCAGACAATCTCTTCTAGTTTCACAATCGATGTAATCACAAGAGAATGTATTGCAGTAGATTTAAATTGCACTGCTGAAAACGTTTGTAATACAAACTACGTGAGTTAAGTTTTGAATGGAATCTTTTGTTTACAAAAAAAAAAAAAAAAAAAGTTTAGGATGATTTTAAGTTACAGTGAAGGTATTGAAATTTATGATACATTTAGAGATGGTTGGGGTGCACTCTCGAAAGTTGTATTTGGACTTCTAGAAACAAAATTAGTTAGAAATTATGGTTGGGGGTGCACTCTGGAAAGTTGTATTTGGACTTCTAGAAACAAAATTAGTTAGAAATTAGGTTGACAATAAAATTCGAGATGGATTTCTAGGAAGGAAAAAAAACAAAAGTTTGTGAAAAAGTTTCTTTTTATTTCTCGATTTTGTATCAATTTACATTTACAGTATTCAAACGTTCTGTTAAATATATTTCTACTTTTTGATATTAAAATATTCTGTCAAATATTCAAGTTAACTCTCATTAGAAACCGTCTTTTGGTATAATCTTTCGAAGGTTGAGGGTTCACTCTCATAATAGCGGCTAGGGACTAAAATTAGAAGTTAAACATAATATTTACCATTTAGAGGTGAGACTTGGAATATGTATCGATTCTGGTCCAAGTAAAATGTCGGATTATTTGTTTTTTATTTTTATAAGTTTGATAGAATCAGGATCGCTCATATATCTGACTCGGTGGTATTTGAGGACAGATGTAATTTAAGACCACGACTTGTTGAGCACCTTGTTGATATAGGTCGATTAGGACAAATAAAAGAAAAACAAATCAGTTGATAAGAAAATAAAAAAAACAAAAATCTATACAATACTATAAAGCGAAGACCCCTTAGGCCTTGTTCATGAACAGTGCATGAAGCCGCAAATTTCAAATTGCCGAAAGCGCCCTTAATTTTAACCTATTCCAATAAATGTCTTGAAAATATAACGAGGGTATAATCGTAATTTTATATGGACAATTTTGCCCTTATTTTATGCCGGTTGAAGTGATGTAAAATAAATAATGTGAGGGTATAATAGTAATTTAAGTCTGCAATTTTATAGGGACGATTTTGCCCTTATATCTTGCATTAGAAATGATGTAAAATAAATAATGTGAGGGTATAATAGTAATTTAAGTTGTTCATGAACAAGGTTCAGTCGTAAACAAAATTCCAAAATTGCCCTATATATAATGTCCACCTAATTTACGTGATATAAATAAAAATGAGGGTATAATCGTAATTTAAGTTGTTTTTTGAATTTGTAAATTTTAGAATTCCAAAAAGTGCCCTTATATAATGTGCACCTAATTTATGTGATATAAATAAAAACGAGGGTATAATCGTATTTAAGTTTGTTTGTTTTTTTGAACACGTCCACTCACTCTTTCACCCGGATCAAGTTTCGTACGCGTATGCCAACACCCCTTAGAGGAATCAGTTGTTGTAGCTGTAAATTAGGAACTTCCTATTTTACCCCTAATTTTATTTACTCATCCAATCCTAATATAAATAAAAGTGAGGACATAATGGTAATTTAATAATATGTCCAACTACCCATAACACAAAAAAGGATTTCCAACTTGCACGTGCATGTGCACGTGCCAAACAATCTAGTATTTCATAACACCAACACCGTGTAAACTTATTTTTTTCATTCGAAGGATGAAAAGTTACTACCATTAAAAATTCATTGGACACCCATTTTAACCCTGGCTTGATTGGGGTATACTCAAACTAATTGGGGTATACCCAATTTTAAAGGACTCTTTTAAGAGCAAGGGGAGGCCAATGGGTAAAGTTAAAATTACCCTTTCCCATTATAACTCTAGTACTACCTAAACGGTTTTCATTCTCTTCATTTCATTTCATCTTCTTCTTCTTCTTCTCCTCCACAACCTTAGGCTCCATCACCCGCCATTACCAAAACTCGTCGATCAATTTGTTAAAATCGTAGGATCGAAAACTAAGATTAATCTTTTTATCAATGGATCCACCACGGAAGGCAACTCGTATGAAAGAAACTAATCGAAACCCAATGAATATAACCCTGAAATTGCAAGTTTGGTTGCTAAGAAAGTGAAGAAAAAACGGTAAAGAAGAAGTAATTGGAACCCATGAAACACGTGAAATGGTGCGCTTAAGAAAGTAAGGGCTTGTTTAAACTCACTCTGGACTTCGATTTCATGTTTGCATGTCAAATTAGGTCGAGAAAATTCGAATTTGTGAATTGGCGATTCATGACGGCAAGGTTTTTTTTATCGACATTTCCGCGATTTCATAGTTAGTGTTTGGTAGGAGGGTATAAGGTTGAAGAACTTGGCATTTATTATAGTTTCGTAATCGTTACTAAAGTGTACGGGTTATTCATCCGTATACCATTCCGGCGTCTTTTGTTTTTTAATGAAGTCGGCATCTTGTTATTGTTTACCCTTCCGCTCTTTCGTTTATAATGTTTCTGATGCCTAGAATTTTGAGTCCTAAGGGTATTTATATAAAACCATTCCACTGTTTGTCACCAAGTGATGTGGGAAATGGACCTTTCCGACCGGTTTAGTGAAAAATGCCATATTTTTTGTGCGTAGGAAGGCTATTTTGATGACACACCCCCGGCTTTGTCTTAGCCGCACTCATCTTTTGGTCGATCTTTCCGGCCATTATTCCGCTGCATGTTGTATATGTCTAACTCCGCCGCCTATAATGTTTTTTTTTTTTTTTTCTCGAATTGTTCTTGTTCGATTGCGAATGGCAAAGTAAGAAAGGCCTCTCGAAAGAAGCTCTTAGTCCTCCTTCAAACCTCCTCTCGTGTTGGTATAAACTCTTGTCTTCAAAACATCGAGGGGTATATGTCATGGGCCGGAACGACAAAGGTCTTAGAACCACTATTTGAACCCAATGATTCAGACGACTCCGTATGAAGACCAATCAATTCCATCTCGGTAGAAGAGGTGGTGATGATATGTCATGAAACCAATCCGGCTGGTCGGAGAGGTAATGACGAGTGATGGTGATCAAGACATGCCTCGAGGTCGAGGAGGTAATGATGATGGTGATGATGATGATGGTAATGGAGATAAAGGTGGAATATCATCGAAGATGAAATTGTCGAAGAGGAAGAGGAACAAGAAGAAGATGGAGATGGAGATGGAGAAGGAGAACAAACTCTAGCTATTGTTCAAGCCACCGAAGCTTCGCCCAACTTCAACCTAACGAGCAAGAGGGTGACTCACTAAACCGGCTGATTCTCACATGCCTTCCAAACACTTGATGGTTACACTCTGAAGAAGGTGAGCCTCCAAAAGGGACCCCATAGATGGTGGAGTACATTCTTTTTGATACAAACACTCATGGGCATGTACGGTCCATAACTACTATACGTAAGTAATCTTAATCCGTCTTTGTTATTTATTCAAGTGTGTAACTATCTTAATTAAATTTAGCTTCAAGTGTTTGTATTTCTTTTCATTTTCTTTGTTTTGGTATTTAGGATCACAAGCATGCCATCCGTCTCATGAGGCGCCAAGCTCGTGTTCGAGTGATGCATACTTGGAATCTTGACTTGGAATGTGAGGAGGTGAAAGTGATTGTGAGGAACTCCGGTTGTTGCCTCGCGGTGGAGAGTTCGAATATTAATCATGATAAAGTTACCATCTCCGCATTCTCGTGAGAGGTTCTACTGAGAGACCGAGTACTATGTTATTCTCATTCGGTGAGATGGCTGATAACTCCCGACGATGCTCAACAAATTTTAGGCCTCGAGGTTGATGGAAAAGCAACCATCTGTAGGGATTCGATAATGCCATTTCTTTCGGGAAGATTTACGAATTGAGCAAGAAATTGTTCGCTTGGAGTCGTGTTCAGACGGATGATGTTCTTGACAAGAAGGATGATCGACTAACCAAGAAGTTTAATGTGAAGAAGTTGAGGGACTGATTATGGAAGACTCGGAAATCCTTGATAGGAATGAATGGTGCACCCAGTGCGAATCAATGCTACACGCGCCGTTTATTTGCTATACACACTAGGCAGATGTATCTTCCCATGGCAGCTCCGAAACCAAGTCGAGGCTGACTACTTGCAACTATTGGATCCCTTACATGAGATGCGTGGTATTATTGAGGTCACTGCGGTGGTCGCCTTCTTGAACAATGAGTTGACAAAATCTTCTAGGGCACTCTACTAAGCAAGTTAACGAAACACATGTCTCTTCCGGTAATTTTATTGTCTAAAACATTTATATTCTGCAAAATTCTCGTAAGATAAGGTTCTTACTAAACTTTTTTTTCTTTTTTGCATAGTTTTGATATATGATAGCTTCCCTTCTTTTTGTTTAAAGACAACTCTACATCAAAGTGGATAATAGTGTTCTAGGTTCATTTGCCAAGAAGCGCAAAGGCACGCTTTTAAGGGTATTCAGGATAAGGAAATGCTGTAAAATCTTATGAAACTCCGAGACGCCATCGACAATTTGATCAGGAAGAGGTGATATTTGATCCGATATCGAGAGGATAGAAATCAAGGTTTAATACCACGGAGAAATGAATTTGTTGCATTATACTTATGGACCCTTGATGACTGTGTTTGAAGGATTTTTCAATGTACGATCCACATCGGCAATGTCGACAATTAAGTTACGTGACAAGAAGAACCTCATTTCGATGCAAAGAAATCCGGCCTTTATTGTGGATATGAGTGATTGCACCACCTCCCAAAAGGTATGAACGTCTCTTACCTTCCAAAGACTCAACTCCAAGAACATTGGGTGATGATGCGCCATGTCAAATCGATGTGAGTCTTTTGGACGAGGTGACCACCGGTCATGAAGCTACCTGAGAAATACATGGCGTGGTACTTGGGTTGGGCTCTGTCCTATCGTGATTAGGCCAATGACTCATCGAAGAACTGGCTCGTAAGAAGAAGATCAAATCGAAAGACCCGACGAACATTGCTTAAGATATTTGTAAGTATTTAGAGTTGCTCTTACTATTTCAAGATTGGATTGCATTCAGCCGAATCATTCTATTAATTGTTTGTTGTTTAATTGAATATAGAAGGACCGAGCTGAAGACCTTTGTGAGGGTGTTAGTCTCATGAAAGATAGAGGAGAATCTTGTGCAAAGCAAGCACATTGACTATGCTTACAATGTTGACAATGAGGATGCCCAGCTATTGTTCAAGCAAACTTCAAGCCAAGTAAAGGCGCAAGAAAAGCTACTAAGGATGCACAAGCCAAGATAAAGGCTGATAAAAGTGCTCGTGGTGGTGAAGGTAGCATCAGTGGTCCTGGTGGTGAAGGTAGCGCAGCTGGTCGTGGTGGTGAAGGTAGTGTTCCAAACGAGGCCGTGGTCGTCGTGGTCGTGGTCGTGGCCAATGAATGCTTTCCTAGTTCATTTCTTTATGTTGTGGTGGACAAATGTTTAAGCTAATGGTGTGGACAAATGTTTTTTACGCTTTATGGGACATGTTCTCGTATTTTGACAAAAATGTTGGATTTCTAGTTGTTGAATGAATGGTTTGTTTAGCTATATAAAGTGTCGTATTACCATGCCAGAGCATGCTTTTTTTAAGCTACCCTGTCCGCTGTCCCGGAATTTGAAGCAGTTGTGAAATGTCGACTCGCGCCTGCTACAACCAAAAATGTGTAGTTACTTGGTACGGCAAGGTTGTGGAAATGTCGATACACGCCACCTGCCAACAAAAGTTGTTTAGTTACTGTGGCTGCAAGGTAATACGATTCCTACTAAGCCACGGCGTTTTGTAGCATGAAGGGTACGAAAATAGAGACCCGCTAGCCATATCTTGAAATAAAAACCAATCTTTCGATGCCTAAAATCATGTAAGGTCGAGAGGAAACAAAGCAAGAAAATGCTTAGTATTTTGGTCGGCATGCTATTGAACCCATACACTTCCCATTGCTATCTGACCCTGCATTTTAGCAAATTTCATGACCCACCGACGAATTCAAAATTCAAATTTTGCAAGTACAATTGCATTGATTCACTTGTACTTGGACAACTATAACTGACCAAATTTGGGCACCATCCTATAAATGCACTACTTATCTCCACAAAACAACACACAACTATTTGCATATACTCTCCAAAGCTCATACCATCACACACTCCATCTAACTCACCCAATAGCTCTCTACACACAAGAAATGGCTTCATTTGATTCTAATGAAGATTTGGAAATCACTTCAAAGCTTGGTATGCGAGACTAGAGTTCGAAGGCAGCCCTTCGTAAGGGTGGATTCCACAACCCTTCTGGGCTAGGGTTCACAACACTTTTAGTCAAGAGTGTGGGAATCCTAACTCAAGAAGTGTTCAACAAGTGCACGATAGGCACATAGTCATTGAAAATGCGTATACTTGCTTATTTAGCTATCCAAAAACCAATTTTCAACGCTCCCACTTTAACTTGTCAATTGAACAATTTGTAAGTATTTTTGTGGTTTATTTTACGTGATCCATGTTGTTTGATCTTCCAAATTAATCCGCACTAACAAAAGTAAGTTTGTGTTATGTTTTTCTAGCATGAAGTCGCCAAAGCGCGCTACTTGGAGGAAAGGGGGAAGCATTCGCATTCGATGCAAGCTATCAATTCATGGAATCCAAAATCCCGAGTATGCCCCGAGATGATGGAGGGTGTATCGTCTTCTGAGGAGGAAGATTGATGGCTTTAGAAGTTTTTATATAGGTTTTGTGGCAGACCCTCTATGTAAACCCTCGCGAGACTATAACTCGTCCAATAGAATGGTCGCCTGTGGGTTCAAAGGCTTGATGCCATGCTAGTGATTCGCTTTTCCGTCGACAAGGATTAGGTTTTATGTTTCAATCAATGTAGTAACCAAAATTGAATGAATAAAGTAAATTACATCTTCCATATTATGTCGCCCGAGCAATGTTGTATTTTTTTTTTTGCATGCCGAGATTAATATATCCTAAGGGTAGGAAATATTTACATGCCGACCGCAAGATTGTCGCCCAAGATAGCTGGGCGTGTTCTTCATCCGAGGACCATTCCGGCGGATATCTCGTCCGGCAGCTTATTCAAAGTTGACATCGCCGACGTAAGAGCGACGGCACCTTATTTAAAGTTGACCATTCGAGGCCCAGTGTTTGGTCTAGCTTTATTCAAAACCACGACCTTGCGGCTTTATGCATTTTC
>JAJJWW010004861.1:600000-995922 GCA_023531295.1 Papaver armeniacum
CTGCACATCGGCATTGAGATTTTGGAGAAATCTTTGATAAACCTCCTATAAAAACCTGCATGACCAAGAAACGAACGAATTTTCCTCACCGAAGTGGGGTATTGTAAGTTCCTAATCAAGTCTATCTTTGCCTTGTCTACCTCGAGCCCTTGAGAGGACACGATGTGGCCAAGTACAATTCCATGGTCTACCATAAAGTGGCATTTCTCCCAATTTAAAACAAGATTAGTGTCTATGCATCTTTTAAGCACAAGTTCAAGATTATTTAAACAAATATAAAATGAATCACCATAAACACTGAAGTCGTCCATAAATACCTCAATGATGTTTTCCACGTAATCGAAAATATACTAACCATACATCTACGAAAAGTGGAAGGCGCATTGCAAAGACCAAATGGCATTCTTCTTTATGCGAATGTACCGAAAGGACAAGTGAAAGTAGTCTTCTCTTGATCCTCCAGTGCAATAACAATTTGATTGTAGCCCGAATAACCATCCAAAAAGCAATAATATGAATGTCCCGCTAACCTCTCTAACATCGATCAATGAAAGGCAAAGGAAAGTGATCCTTGCGGGTTGCCGAATTGAGCTTTTCGTAGTCTATGCACACTCGCCATCCCTGTTTGAACTCTTGTAGGAACAAGTTCATCATCTTGATTTCTAACAATAGTGACACCTGATTTCTTAGGCACCACTTGCACTTGGACTAACCCATTTCTTTGTCGAAATTGGGTAAATCACCCCCACACTTAGTAATTTGAGGATCTCTTTCTTCACGACCTCCATCATTGGGGGTTAAGCCTACGCCGAGCATCACGACTGGCTTGATATCATCTTCCATAAGGATTCTATGCATGCACATGGCTGGACTAATGCCTTTTATGTCAGCAATTGTCCAACCAATAGCCGTTTTGTGCTCTTTCTGAACCCTAAGGAGGCGTTCTTCCTGTATTGCTGTGAGATTCTTTGCAATAATGACTGGAAGCTCTTCCCCATCACCCAAGTAAGAGTACTTTAAGTGATCAGGTAGAGGTTTAAGCTCTAATTTAGGTGCCCGCACAATGAAGGTAAAGGAACTTCATCGATTCTGTGTAAAGAGATATATGAAATATTACCTCTTCTAACTCCTTGTGATGCCGTTAAAGCACCACATGTCTCAACAAACTCCTTGGGAATATCAACGTCCAAGTTAAGCATGCCATGGACGTCCAAACCAATGCTATTTTGTAGCACAGATTCAAGTTCATCTTCTCTATTCAAATCAAACATCTGTTGTGCTAACGAACTAATAACATCAACAGAAAATGCGGAATGGATATCACTTGGATAACGCATGGCTTCAAAAATATTGAAGCGTATAACCTCTTTGTCAAACTCCATAGTGAGTGTTCAAAGTATCACAATCAATCTTCGTCTTAGCAGTCTTCATAAATGGTCTCCCAAGAAGTAATGAAGTAGACGAACAATTGTCCCCATTCTCGCATATCCACAACAAAGAAATCAATAGGAAAGATTAATTCATTCACTTGCACCAACACGTCTTCCACGAGTCCCTTAGGATATATGTTAGACTTATTAGCTAATTGAATGATAATCCTGTCTCCTTTAAAGGTCCCATTCAATGAATCATAAACATCGGCCGACATCACGCTTATGGAAGCTCCCAAATCGAGTAAAGCACGCTCGAACTTTTTTCACCAATAGTAATCGGCACCGTAAAACCACCGGGATCTTTACACTTTGCAGGCATCTTCTTTAGCAACATAGATGAAGCACTTTCGCCCACCCGAGTGATCTCGTTAGCAATCAACCTCTCCTTCCTTGTACACAAATCCTTCAGAACTTTGGCATACCTGGGTACCGTTCTGATGGCCTCAATAAATGGAATGTTGATATGCACCTTGCTTGAAAATATCCATAATCTCCTTGTCTAGAGCTTGCTTCTTTGACTTGGCAAAACGACTAGTAAAAGGAGGTGGTGTGGTAAAAGTAGGAACTGTGTCCTTCGGTTGGCCAGTTGAGGTTGGCTTTTCCTTTGGAACAGCTTTCCATCTCTACTTCCTCTTCCAAGTCGTGACTAACCTTTTCTTGTTGTTTTGGCTCTTGATTTTGCTTCCCACTTCTTAGAGTCACAAAGATTGACGTTCGCTCTTGGATTCACAAAAGGTTGTGATGGCAACTTTGCTTTGAATTCTGTGCTTTTATTTCATTCATGTGCGTAGCCAATTGTCCCATTTGAAGTTGCAAGTCCTTTATATCCATGTCTTGTTTCAACAGGATTGTATCTTGACGCCGAGCATTGGCATCTTGCTTTTGCATCATCATTTTCATCATCTCCTCTAAACTGGAATTTTGAGTCTCATTGTTGAGGATGAGGTGGAGGTTGTGGTCGGAACTGTGGTTGTTGAAAACCATTCGTCGCCCATAAGGATTAGGAGCTGCAGCTTGTCGATTTGCATAACCGAAATTTGGGTGATCTTTCCAACCTGGATTATAAGTATTAGAGTAGGGATCATACCTTGGCCTCGATTAGGGAACACATCATTCACACTGTTCGGACTCTTCTTCATAAGAAGGAATAATCACCGCTTGCCATTCGTTGTACTACCTTTTCTATGTTGTTCATCCGTTGCTCGATATGTGCGAGACTCTCCCATCTCGCTAACTCTTCCGACATTAGAGTTGTTTTTCGGTGTAGAATTTTTGAGCATTAGAAGCCATACTCTCAATCAAACTGGTTGCTGCGAGATTGTCTTCTCGGTAAGTGAACCACCGGCAGGCGCATCAATCAAATTCCTCTGTTTCGAAGTAATCCTTCGTAGAAGTATTGAATGATAAGTATTGAGGATATATTATGGTGTGGGCAGCTTGCCAACAACTTCTTATACCTCTCCCAATATTCATATAGAGACTCCCTGGACATCCGTAGAATGCCGCTAATCTCCTTCCGAACGGATGCCGCTTTGGAAGCGTGGAAAATATTTCTCTAGAAATAGCTTTTTCATACGAGTCCATGTTGTAACACTCCCGGAGGAAGACAATACAACCATTCTTCTGCTAAGTCTATCAATGAGAACGAGAAGGCTTGTAGCATAGCCATATATCTCGCCTGCGGTTACATGCCTCGGACTTGTCATTGTGTTAGGAACCGTTGAAGGTGTCGATTTGGATTTTCACTGGATGTCCCTTGAACTTTGGTAGATGATGAAGTAGATTCGACTTCAGCTCCACAGGTTAGTGATTGCAATGCACGGTGGTTGCGAATCTAAGCATGGAGACGTCAACTCTCTTAAATTCCTCTCCGGAGGTGGAGGGTCTCTCTCGTAAATCTCGTATTAACCATCTCTTATGTAGAAGGTTTAAGGTTGCAACCGTGGACGTGCTTGTACTACTCTTCCCTTGCGAGTTTGAATTCCACACCTCAGATAATCCCAATCTTTCGGTGCCAGGGATTAAGTACCTGAAACAAAATTCTCAAAAAGCTAAATCAAAAACTAAAAATAAGACTAAAAACAAAAATAAAACAAACAGAAATAACAACTAAAGCTACCGACTGCTCCCCGGCAGCGGCGCCAAAATTTGATGCGTGTCGTAGGTAAATTAATATCTTATTTCCACTCAATTAAAAATAATATAATGGAAGTCAAGTTCGTTCCCACGAAGAGCAGGGAGATTTAGTTGTCAAAAAATATCACAATGGGGGTGTGTTTTTTATTTTAGAACAAAGTAAATAACAAAACAATTGAAAGTAATAAAGTTCGCAAGCAATGGAGAGAAATATGATCAGGGAATCCTTCTTCGTTACTAAACCGTCATCAAATTATTATATTCATCCATTAATACAATTAATCACAAATTATTACCAACCGTGGAATAACAGCTAGCTCAGTGCTATCCCCTAAATTCCTTAAATCACTAGGTACGGAAGCTCTCCAATACCAGATTCTATTCTTCGAAACCACCTAGTAGTATCTCACTCAAGGTGTAATTTGTCCGAATGCTTTATCTTTTGTGAATTATAGATTGATCCTAGTAGTTAGACTCTTAGCTCAAGGTCCACTTTCTAGTGCTATTTATACACACAATCGCTATATAGAATCCCTCTGCAAGGTCTTGTGTTCTCTACTTTTGTATGAATTATTCGACTATTACTTATCTCCTAACTCAATACTAGCATTTGATTTAATCAACAAATTAATTCAGTTGGCCACCTAAACAATCTATCAATCAATCATAAATATTCTAATTAGTATAAACAATCAATAATCATATGAAGAACTTCAAAATAGATTTATATAATAACTCAAATCATGTCTAGAACTTAGAATTCATCCCCAATCACTAAGAAGTTTAGCTACTCATGGTACTAACAAAACCCATGAGTTTCATATGATAAAATGGTAAAGAAATAGTTACGGTGATGAATCGCTCCAAAACCCTAGCTTTTCTTCTCTTGAGTTCTCCTCTCCAAAACTTGATAAAAGATTATGAGATCTCCCTAAAAAATATTAGATGAGCCTCTTATATAGTACCCAAGTTGTAGCTACGCCCGTGCTTCAAATCCCGGTCGAAAACAAGTTGCCAAAAGTCGCAAGTTCCCTAAAACTAGTCACTTCCCAAAGTCTGGCCGTGTGACAACACTTAAATTCTTCATATTGGGTTTGCACGAAATTTGAAAATCCAGCCCATTTGAATTACTCACCAATACTTCATGGCCTATCGGATACAGAGGACTGACAGTCCATTTCCTTAAAGTTTTCACGGAAACTTTATTCTCTTCACTGAGTTTACGTACGGTGGGAAAAACCCTCCGTAGATTCTCCTGTGTTTGCATACGGTGGAATTTCCCATCCGTATATTCACCTGAGATTATGTACGGTTTGAAAATATCGCCGTAGCCTCAACTGTAATCTCCTACGGTGAAGTTTTCCCTACTTGTAAGTTTCCGAACTTCTTTTCGTTTCTTACGTGAACTTATTCTCAACATCAGGCCCGTTTCCCCCGCCTTCTTCCAACTCAAACCCATCACTTTCTCGTCTCTGCCTAGCAATCAACAGTTCGACACCCAAATCCCATTTTCTTCTAAGACTGGACCACCAACAGAAACATGGTCGTGATCATCTCATTAACACAGCGGACTTGACTTCATTGTATACTCCATCTCTGTCTACTGCCAAAGCTCGAGATCTCTCGTCTTGTCTTGAGCTCTTCTCCATTAATCTTCTCATTGCTGCCAATAATGGTAGCCAATACCTCAATCCTTCACCACAACCAATAACAGTAGCAATCTCTCATCTCATCACCGAGCATGATTCTCATGACCAGTGTTGTCGAACTCAGTCCAGCTCCATCGTCATCTACCTGTAGTATCTCTGCACCATTAGCTTCCCTGCCCATCGATAATCCTTCGCCAGCCATGAAAAAGCACACCCATTACTCTTCGAATCATCTTCCACTGCCAACGTTCACAATTTAACTCCATCCTCTCTGCAGTTCAGAACAACAGCAGCCAATCCTTGAGCTTCAACTCCATCGACGAGTCTTTCTCACCTGAGCTCCATCATCAGCTCCGCCAACTGCAATTGATTTCTCCTTTCTCCAATCGCAACTCTTCTATCTCGTGCAAACGGCCATCAACAATTCATCATCATCTTTCATCTCAACGCCATGCATTTCACAACTTCGTCGTTAACGGTGAGAAAGCATCGTCTTCTCGTCGTCGTAATGATCATCGAGAACCAACACCAATGGCAGTAAACACTTCGATGTTTTGTAAGTCCCAGAACTTGTTGTCTACAGCCATAATCGTCATGCAAAACCAGCTACGCTGGAAAATACTCGCTGCTATTTACGTGGGCGGGAAAATAAAGAAGGTGGCAGCTCCTAACATAAATACGGGTGCCTTTATAGATTCTGTGCTGCGACAACTTTGCGCACTTTAACTTGCTTCATATGCCCGTAAAATATTCATACGACGTCGGAACGACACCATTCTTTCGCCGTTGGTTTCGTCTTTTCGTCCTCTTCACGATGATATCAAGAAATCCTTGATTTGAATGAGTTACACTTGGTCTTTGGCCCTTCTCCGCTTTCGGCTAACTTCTTTTAATGCACAACTAAGTGCCAATTCGCTTCTTTCGGATGATTCACCTAATAAAACACAAATAGAGAAAAACAAACGTAATATACAATAATTCACAAGAAAATATAGCAAATACTAGCGTGGATTCGACACTAAATGTATGCAAAATATGCACTTAACATTTTATGAATAGACTCTTTAGATGTTTCCATCTAATCAGATTGGTTCCTCAACTCCTACAACCAAAATGCTTCCATCCACTTAGATTGGTTAGTGCCATCCTTAATAAACATAGATTTCTAGTCTCTGGAGTTTATTTATTGCAACTAAAAAGTTTCTCCCATACTTCCAAACTTAAATCTAACATTGTCCTCAATGTTCTAAAGATGAAATTAAAAACATGAACAAGGAGAAACCGTTACCACTTGAAGAAAAGAGATAAGGAAATATATTACCGTGTCGCATGAATATTGGGTTACCTCCCAAGAAGTGCTAAGTTTAAAGTCTTGACCGGACATTGGAAGAGATTAGTCACCTCGAAGAATCATAAAGCGTGGTAGGAATAATCTGCGGGTCATCTAGATCAAAAAGTGCTAACCACAAGAAGAGGAGATTGCAACAGACCATGAAGATATCCAACACACCCTTATCTAATTTTAAGACAACTACATCTAGTTGTGGTTCGGGTTCAGGCTTTATAAAAGGGTCTAGATAACATATTTTCATAGGTTGCGTTTTCCTCATGAGTTAGATCCGAATGTTCGGGTTCTAGATTCGGAAAAACTCAAATAAAAACTTAGAAGCACATAATAATAACTCCGAATAATTGAGGATCCTCTAAGTCAATCGGGTTTGACTTACATGGTGACCACCATAAGATTGGTGGTCTTCCTTAAGCAAATGTATCGACCCTAATATCCTAAAGTAATTAGGTTTAGTCTCAAAACTTAATAATTGACACATCCGAAACTTATACGTTCCCACAATTGGAAGGAAGGTTTTTGGTGGGAAAACAAAATCAATCGTGGTATCATAGCACGGGTTAACCACATCAACCAGAGGATGGGTTCTTAACAACTGAACTTCTTTATGGACACAACTAGGTTCAGGAAAAAGTGTATGAAGATAATCTTTTAAAATGGTTGAGGCACATATGTCAAGTCCGAAGTTAGGGACTTTTCTAAGAGTTAAAGCACATGGAAAATGATAATCACCCCCAAACTTAGAGTTTTCAGTGTCTCTAGAAAGACTAGTCACAACTTCCCTAATTTCAAGGTCATCTGATTCCTGAAAATGGTCAGTTGATTCTTCTAAGTCAGGTACCTCCTCACTCATCTCTACGAGTTCATTTTCTTTTTCTAAGTCTATTGTTTCTAAATCGCTAGACTCAAAATATACTCGTTCCTCTAAACCATCCTTGGCTTCGTAATCAAAAGGAAATACAACATCGTCTAAAACGGGGGTATCTCTAGTCAAATCCTCATCCTTTTGAATAGGTGAATAATTATTAAAATTATTTGGATTTGAACTAGAAATATTATCATCATTAAGCTCAATTGGAGTAACAAATTCCCGATCACTATGCCTGCGATTTCAAATTCTTCATCAACACTATCCTCATCATAATCATAACATGAAAATGGTTGAACCTCATCTAAATTAGTGTTACCAAATCTAACCTCATCATCTTGATTATAAATATCCTCATTTTCATGGGTATTATTGGAAACACTGTATTGGAAATTAAGATTATTTCGAGCAAGTTTTTCGACAATCCTATTTGTACTTTCATTAAATTGCTTAAGAGTCTCTTCTAAAGACATCCTAGTTGACTGCTCTAGGGACTCATCTGGAATATTTAAGGTTTCCTTCACAAATAAGGAATGACTCTTGAAAGCCTCTTCTAGAGAAATAGATGATTTTTTTTGCTCATAAGACCGATGCACGTGTGGATAGTAATTGGGCTCACCATGGTATGACCCATAACCTTCAAAAGGTTGGCGTTCCCAACCACTATTCACACTCTGGTCATAAAAAGAGTGATGTCCATATTGTTCAGTTGGATATTCATATTCATTGTGATGGCTATTATAATACCAGTTTGACATCCTAACCGCAAGGGAATTCTACACAAACATAAACAAGGCTAACTCGACCACAAAAACCTACCGATTTCTAGCAAACAAAAAGCATGATGGCTCCACTTAGATTGTTTTCTAGACCAGCTTCTAATCCTTCGAAAGGGAATTCGTTACAATCTGAGCAAACACCTCTGGAATCAATCCGAGTTTAAGTAAGTTGAATAGAGGCGAGGGAATCTGCATGGATCTTTGATACCCAAGGCCTCACCGCATTACAAGGCGGCGCAGTCACGCATTCAACTCACAGAAACCATCATGAACTTCGAAGTATGCTCAAAAGAGTAACCAATATTTTTCGAACGGCTTTCCTATTAAGCTCATTACCCTATAGGTCTCGTTCTAGTCAAAATTTTAGGCTTAGGTTCGTGTTTGGTTTCGTTTTCCTAAGGCGGGCAAGAAGAGAACGGTGATGAAATCCGAACCCTTATCTTGTATGGCCAGTCCTTGCCCTTTACTAGAATTTAAAGCGGCCGTTTTCAATACCTCAACGTATATGCATACAAAATCATCCAGAAACCCACCGACGGGGGATTCGCGGGTGTTTAGAATTCTTACCTCCGTTCCGGACGGGGGATGAACCGTTGAGGTCGACTCGGGCCACGACTCCTATGTCATGTACGAACCCGAGGGGCCGAGGTGATATCGTAATCACCGTCCTTCCCTGTGCAGTTTATATTTAAATTAACCCTTCCTTAGGGTTTAAAATTAATAATGTCCAATAGTCCAAAAATAAAAAAAAATAAAAAAGTTCAAAAATAAAAATTACAAAAATAATTACCTAATTACAGTTTCTAAAAATAAAATAAAAATAATAGTTACACTATATACAATTTTTTTTTTTACTCCGTTCGGATCTCTCTTTTCTTTCCTATTTTGGCTTTGCTTTTCTTTTCAGTACTTTCTTTTTCTTTCGCTCCACTCCAAATCTGAAAGCAAACAGAAATACCAAAACGCGTAAAAAAGAACAAAAATAATAAAAAATAAAAATAAATAAAACCTAAAAACAAATCTATACACAAGTCCGCGTCGACGGCGCCAAAAATTGATCGAATTTAGGATAGTGGTAAATAGAGTTTGTCGTTCACTCGAACTTGTTGAAATCGATTTTAGGATTTAATAAAGAAAAATAATAAAATAGAAAATATATACAATTTATGTCACAAGACGAAGAGAGTTACTGGGACTCGGGATTCCACCAATTCTCACATTCATGCGGTTCATCTATTAATTCCGGACAATTAAAGCTCACAAAATAACAAACATCGACTCCAATTCTTTGCCAAGGTAGATGTTATAAAGAAATATATGTAACTCACAAGCATGACGCATCTAAAGTACCTAAGACTAAGCATGCGACATCTAACGAATTCACAAATATTCAAGAAAAATCATAAATCAATTATAATAGTGCAAATAGTCATAAAGGAATTAAATGGAATTACCACATGGGTGCAAAACAGCTTCCTCCGTCGTCCCAGTGATGGGTTCTACCTCACCATGTTGGAAACACGCTCAAAAATCATTATTAATGCTCAAAAATGGTTTACAAATGATGAACAACGGAGAAGAGATGAAAAGCCTGATTTGTAACAGTTTTAATTGTTACAAACGGACTGTTACAGAGAACGATACATGTAAAGTGTTCTTGTTCTTTGAAATTTTAAGTCTGCCTTCCGTATTACGACCCTCGTCTAAGTGTCGTTGTCACTGTAGAAGAACGACGGTCCCATGTGCGTTGATGTTCTTCGTGTTCTTCGGCAGCAGCAGAAATGGTAGTTCCCCGTAACTTAATTTTCTCGACTCTGTGACGTTCTAAGCTGCTCCCAATCTCTCCGTCCCCCTCCAGTGATACCCCAAGATGCTATTTATACACAACAGTTGAAGAAAATCCTCAGTAATTACTCACAATGATCTCCAAGTATTCGGCAGTGAAGTTAATATTTTCTGGGAATATTTTCTTCCCTGAATTAACTCTTCATGCATCTACATCTACAAAACTCTCTTTTTTTATCTGTGACACGATCTAACTGGTGGCTGGATTCTTCTAAGCACGCGCAAACAACAACAAAGCTTGGTAAATCCGTGAAATATTTCTCTCGGATACGTGTTTCTCTGCTTACTTCTCTTGGATTATCCAGCCAAAACTAGTCGAATGAAAGGCCTATACCAGCCATGTTAGGCTCTAACAGGTCATCCCAATGAATATCAGCCATTGAATCTCACTGTGATTCCTCCAAAATCAAAACAGGGAGTGACGGGTTTTCAAGGAATATTTTCCCGCCAAAATTCATTTTCAAACGAAGGAGATGAGGTTGCCCCTTATCCAGCTTCTTGGGTGCGAATATCCTGTGGGTGCGCCTTAGTAATTGAGGTGCCCCTTATCCTAAGTGAGGGTGCCTTTAGCAAATGTCCTCCGGGGGTGTTCCGAGCAACTTTTCGAGCCGAATTTTCCAATAATCTTTTTTTTTTTTTTTTTTTTTTTTTTGTTTATTGCAACTAAAAACTAACAAGAAATTTCTTCCCCACCCCCAAACTTAAATCTAACATTGTTCTCAATGTTTCTAATGAAAGAGCAATACCAAAAAGTAAAGTAACATGAGGAATCAGTAAAGAGAGAAGTCGGAAAAATAGTACCTGGGTGAAGAGAAAAACTAATATACAACATACAATCGCCTCGATGGTCAATCAAGGTTAAACAGGGTCCTCCAGAGGGACCTCCTCAACATCACCTGTAGGAAAGGGCTCTAAAAAGGGTTTCAATCTCTGACCGTTAACCTTCGAAGAACTACTACCATCCGGTGTCTCGATCTTAACAGCTCCATGAGGAAATACAGTGCGAACAATAAAATGACCCGTCCACCGAGAACGTAATTTCCCAGGAAAAAGATGCAAGCGGGTATCATACAGAAGAACTTTTTGACCTGGAGAAAATGACTTCCGTAAAATATTTCTATCATGCACAAGTTTCATTTTATTCTTATACTCCTTCGCACTATCGTAAGCATCTATACGAATCTCGTCCCAACTCATTGAGCTGGAGTTTCCTATGGGCTCCTTCCTTGTCAAGTGAAAAATTTAGCTGCTTAACAGCCCAATAAGCTCTATGTTCTAACTCAACAGGTAAATGACAAGCCTTGCCATAAACAAGCCGATAAAGCGACATTCCAATAGGGGTTTTAAACGCAGTACGGTAAGCCCATAAGGCATCAGTAATCCTAGACGACCAGTCTTTCCGATTAGGATTAACTGTTTTCTCTAATATACGTTTTATCTCCCTATTAGAAACCTCTACTTGACCACTAGTCTGTGGATGATACGGGGTAGCTACCTTATGTGTAATACCATATTTCTTCATCAGAAGCCTAAAAGGTCCATTACAAAAGTGCGACCCTCCATCACTAATTATAGCACGCGGTGTACCAAAACGTGTAAGTATATTATTTTTCAAAAACTCAATCACAACCCTATGGTCATTGGTTTTACACGCAACCGCCTCAATCCACTTAGAGACATAGTCTACGGCGACAAGGATGTATAGGTTACCAAAGGAATTAGAAAACGGACCCATAAAGTCAATACCCCACACATCAAAGACCTCAACGATTAAAATAGGGTTCAAGGGCATCATGTTCCTACGGGAAATGGTTCCTAATTTCTGGAAACGTTCACAAGTAACACAGTAACTGTGGGAGTCTTTAAACAACGAAGGCCAGTAGAATCCACACCGCAATATCTTAGCAAAGCAGTCTTCTTAGCACTAAAGTGACCCCCACAAGAATGATCATGACAAAAGGAAATAATACTGGACTGGTCACTCTCGGGTATACATCTCCTAATAACTGTCCGGACAATACTTAAATAAATAAGGATCATCCCAAAGAAGTGCTTAACCTCGGCTAAAAACCTAGAACGATCTTGTTTACCCCAATGTTGGGGCGGTCGACCCGATAACAAGATAATTCACTATATTTGCATACCAAGGTGATTGGGAAACAGAGAACAATTGTTCATCAGAAAGCTATCCCTTATATGAATGGAATCATCAGGGGAACTAACAACTAGCCTAGACAAGTGGTTCTGCTACTACATTTTCTCGCACCCTTTTTGTCTCTAATGTCGGGACAAAATTCTTGTAATAAAAGGATCCATCTAATCAATCTAGGTTTGGTATCCTTCTTAGACAAAAGGTATTTCAAAGCAAAGATGATCGGTATAGATTACGATCTTAGATCCTAAGAGATAGGGTTTAAACTTGTCTAAGGCAAACACAATGGCCAACAGTTCCTTCTCTGTAGTGGTATGGTTCAACTGGGCATCATTCAGAGTTTTGCTAGCATAGTAAATCACATGAAGTAATTTGTTTTCTCGCTGACCTAGCACAACACCAATAGCATAATCAAGCATCGCACATGATCTCAAAAGGTAGGTTCCAGTTAGGTGCCCTGGACTATGGGGGCGGTAGTGAGTAAAGTCTTAAGCTTCTCAAAAGCCTCTAAACAAGCATCATCAAACACAAACTTAACATCTTTTGCAAGCAAATTGCAAAGAGGTCTAGAAATCAAGCTAAAATCCTTAATGAATCGACGATAAAAACCTCGCATGCCCTAAGAATGACCTAATATCTTTTACGGTTTTTGGGACCTGTAAAGTCTTAATAAGGTCAACTTTGGCTTTATCTACCTCTATACCCTTAGAAGATACGATATGCCCTAAAACAATTCCTCGATCGAACCATGAAATGACATTTCTCCCAATTAAGCACTAGATTCTTTTCCTTACATCTAGTCAACACTAATGACAAATGATGCAAGCACTCATCGAAAGACGAACCAAACACCGAAAAATCATCCATAAAGACCTCCAAGAACCGCTCTACCATATCCGAAAATATGTTCATCATGCAACGCCCGAAAAGTTGCAGGGGCGTTACATAGCCCGAAAGGCATGGGTCTATACGCAAAGGTACCAAAGGGACAGGTAAAAGTGGTTTTCTCCCGGTCTTCTTCGGGGCAATGACGATCCGATTATAGCCGAGTAGCCATCTAAAAAGCAAGAATGACTATGTCCGGCTAATCTCTCTAGCATCCGGTCGATGAAGGGAAGGGGAAAGTGGTCCTTCCTAGTGACCTTGTTCAATTTCCTATAGTCAATACAAACACGCCAACCCGTGGTCACTCGGGTAGGGATTAACTCATTATTATCATTCGGACTACAAGAATCCGGATTTCTTGGGAACAACCTGAACGGGGCTGACCCACTTGCTGTCTGAAATAGGGTAGATAATGCCTGCATCTAACAACTTGAGGATCTCAGTTCGAACTACTTCTTTCATATTGGGGTTTAGTCTTCGTTGCATCTCCCTAGAAGGTGTGGTATCTTCCTCTAAATAGATCTGATGCATACAAACAGTAGGACTTATACCCTTAATGTCTGCTATGGTCCACCCTAAAGCTTCCTTGTTGTTTTGAAGGACGCTCACTAGCCTACTTTCCTGATCACTATCCAAGTCGGAAGCAACAATCACAGGTAAAGTCTCAGAAGGGCATAAAAACACATACTTCAGGGTATCTGGCAATGGTTTTAGGTCCAACCTAGGAGGCTCTTCTAACGAAGGAACTAGGGTAGACTTAGAAACTGGTAGTGGTTCGAACTTAGGTTTCCATCCATTACTAGTGTCTAACAAAGGGGTTGAATCTAACAAGGCATTCACCTCATTAATCGCATCATCATCATCAAAATCAATCCCAAAGTGAGTTAGGCATTTCTCTAATGGATCTTCTAACAAAGTGTTTGGTAATGACTCCTCGACTAATGTTCCTATCATGTTCACCTCTTCTATGCTCGAGTCATCTAGTTCAGAGGGTAGCTTACTAATATGAAAGACGTTGACTCAATAGTCATATTACCAAAAGACAAATTCATAATACCCGGTTCGACAGTTAATGATCGCATTGGATGTAGCTAAAAACGGGCGACCTAAAATTACCGGTATCTGGTTCTATGGGTCAGGGACAGGTTGGGTATCTAGGATAAAAAAATCCACCGGATAAATAAACTTGTCGACCTCAATGATGTGACTCAATAATGTTGTAGAAAGTGGTAGTAAGGTTTGTCGTTCACTAGAACTTGTTGAAATCGATTTTAGGATTTAATAAAGAAAAATAATAAAAATAGAGAATATATACAATTTATGTCACAAGACGAAGAGAGTTACTAGGACTCGGGATTCCACCAATTCTCACATTCATGCGGTTCATCTATTAATTCCGGACAATTAAAGCTCACAAAATAACAAACATCGACTCCAATTCTTTGCCAAGGTAGATGTTATAAAGAAATATATGTAATTCACAAGCATGACGCATCTAAAGTACCTAAGACTAAGCATGCCACATCTAACGAATTCACAAATATTCAATAAAAATCATAAATCAATTATAATAGTGCAAATAGTCATAAAGGAATTAAATGGAATTACCACATGGGTGCAAAACAGCTTCCTCCGTCGTCCCAGTGATGGGTTCTAGCTCACCATGTTGGAAACACGCTCAAAAATCATTATTAATGCTCAAAAATGGTTTACAAATGATGAACAAGGGAGAAGAGATGAAAAGCCTGATTTGTAACAGTTTTAATTGTTACAAACGGACTGTTACATAGAACGATACATATAAAGTGTTGTTGTTGCTGAAATTTTAAGTCTGCCTTCCGTATTACGACCCTCGTCTAAGTGTCGTTGTCACTGTAGAAGAACGACGGTCCCCTGTGCGTTGATGTTCTTCGTGTTCTTCAACAGCAGCAGAAATGGTAGTTTCCTGTAACTTAATTTTCTCGACTCTGTGACGTTCTAAACTGCTCCCAATCTCTCCGTCCCCCTCCAGTGATACCCCAAGATGCTATTTATACACAACAGTTGAAGAAAATCCTCAGTAATTACTCACAATGATCTCCAAGTATTCGGCAGTGAAGATAATATTTTCTGGGAATATTTTCTTCCCTGAATTAACTCTTCATGCATCTACAGCTGCAAAACTCTCTTTTATTATCGTGACACGATCTAACCGGTGGTTGGATTCTTCTAAGCACGCGCAAAACAACAACAAAGCTTGGTAAATCCGTGAAATATTTCTCTCGGATACGTGTTTCTATGCTTACTTCTCTTGGATTATCCGGCCAAACCTAGTCGAATGAAAGGCCTATACCCATTACTGTTAGGCTCTAACAGTCATCCCAATGAATATCGCCATTGAATCTCACCGTGATTCCTCCAAAATCAAAACAGGGAGTGACGGGTTTTCAAGGAATATTTTCCCGCCAAAATTCATTTTCAAATGAAGGAGATGAGGTTGCCCCTTATACAGCTGCTTGGGTGCGAATATCCTGTGGGTGCCCCTTAGTAATTGAGGTGCCCCTTATCCTAAGTGAGGGTGGCTTTAGCAAATGTCCTCCGGGGGTGTTCCGAGCAACTTTTCGAGCCGAATTTTCCAACAATCTTTATTTCCAAAAAATACCTACAAACACACAAAACACCATAATAAGGACAAAAACGAGTACTAACAATATGAAACATTGAGGACAAATTAGACACATAAATGCGTCTATCAACCCACAGCTTGGATAAGAGCTGCCAAGTCGGTTAACTGCAATATGACTATTTTTCCCTTGATAATAGAACCAATGATAACTTCTTTATCCGGTATCTGATTGACACGCTCGAGTAGACCATTCTGCGTAAATTATCGAGATCTATTCAATGGTACTAATTTCGTATCTAGATCGTTGTTTGATTAATTTCTATTAATTAACGTTCAAGTTACACTAATCGAGTCATTAACGACTAAAACGTCTCTTGACTAGTCTAATAGCGTTGACGATATTGAGGGTCCTTACATTCTCCCCACCTTATTCATTTTCGTCCTCGAAAATCAAAACATCCATTTAATCTTCAAAACTCCCCACCTTATAGAGAATCATATCACTTGTCTATGCGCAAACAAAATGAAACAAAATACAAACTTATGTGGCTTTCTACAACTAAAATTTGTGGCTCTAGGTTCAATAAACTAATTTTTATTTAAATAAGTAACTGGTTCTAATTACGAGAGAAGATACTCTACCATAAAGTTTATAAGTAAAAATTTGGGATCTATCAGTTCACTAATAGAAGTAAGTCTCCCTTCTATGTCTAGTGATACAAAAATATAGTTAACCTGTCTAGGTTCGCGACGCCCGAAAATGCCTACCTACGTAACAAGTATCACCTGAACACATCAGAATTACCAACCTCACTATTCCCAGTGCTGGATTAACTAAGTATTAATTTATTAAAATTAATTAGTCTTTAACTTCTATCTTAGCTGGTGTAATTACGATAAATTTACTTCGTAAAATATATAATAGTTCTCGTCATTTTAAGAAATTAATCATCAAAATTCATTTCATTTTATTTTTAATTATCATTATTATTATTTATTTATTTTAATGAAATCGAATTTTTATTCCAAATATTATCTATTATAAATTTACTACCAGCTTAATTACTCATATACTATTATCAACTGTGTTATTACTTCCATTATTCTTTAGTCGTTTGTCTAGTTGGTACACTAAGTAAATATAATTCTACATTCACTTAAAGGTGGATATACTAGATTTTATTTATTCATACGGAGTCAGTATACTATATCTTGTTAAATATTGGTGTTGATAAATTAATATGATTTAAATTCGAGTCTCCATACGATTACAATATATTCTAGTAGTCTTTAAATTTTGTTATTAATGTAAAAGTATCATATTAATATACGAATTTGTTTTCTTTTAACTCTAATATTACACTAAGTATCTGAATGTTGTTACTATTACTTCCTATATATTTGTTTCATTTTAGAGATTTACTGGATCATTTATTAGATTAAAGATAATTTGTAATTAGTTTAATTTACTGAAACTTAATCGTGGATAAGCGTAAATAATTTTCCATAGCTATTTAATCATAGTTATTACTTTTATCGTTATTACTTTTATTGTTATATATCTTTATTGAAAATTTTAGTTAGGTTAGGTTTAACATGATACTAATTAATAAATGCTAACATTATTTTAGTAAAATTATGATTACTTTTATTATCATTTGTAATTATTATTATAATATTTTTATTATTACACAGATGGTCGAAGTATCATTCTAACTACTCTAAAAAATATTATTGAATCCCAACAAATTATTAACATTTATGTGATCATAAATTGTTGACCCTACGTATAAGTCAAGGTGCGCAATAAATTTCTATGTGACTCTTAAGATTTATCGATAATATTAATCTCACCATTTTTAGTATTGAATTGTCTATATGTTCACACTTTTCTAGACTCATTATTTTCTAATCTTTATTAGCAAAAGTTATTGGTATACCCTACAATTTTTACTCCATTACATACGCAAAAAACCAAACAAACAAATCAATCAATCAAATAAATTTTTTAATTATTGATAGCTTTTAGTGATCAAGATTTATCTCACAACCCAACCCAGTTCCAAACTATTCTAGTTCATAGACTGACACTGGTTATTCCTATTGTATCCCATATAAGATCTAATAGTGAGCACTGATACCAACATTGTAGCGCCCCCTAAGATAGCAGCTGACTAATCTCAAGAGATTTTAACTAAATAAAGAGGCACTAAGAATCTAAATCATTTACTTAACATTCAATTAAGAAATCTGCTACAAAACTTAACCCAAAAACTAGCCCCGCTCTGAAATATATATACAAAAACTCCTCTCAAATGATACATATACAATAGTCATTTGGTTTGCAAAAGAATAAAAAACGTAATAAACATAACAGAAGTTAATCAACTAGTGAACTCAACCCTTGAAGCTTTCAATGTGCAACTCTGATCTGTCACTGAAACTGGGAACGGGTGGGCACATCATCCCTAAAAGGGGTGCCAAGTAGAAATAAAAACTAGCTTTCAAGTAAACATTAATATGATTCGAAGACAATGCAGGTTTTATCGAAAGTCGTTAATACACGGAAAGATAGTAAAACACAAAGTAGAAACTTCTTCCAAGACATCCATAAATAACAGTATACATCCATGTATGAGATATGTGTTTCCGCACATAAGGGAAGAGTAATATTAGTGCTAACCACACTCATTAGGTAATATTCGTGCTAACCACACTCATTAGAATACTGGATTTAAAGGAAGAATAATATTCGTGCTAACCACACTCATTAGGTAATATTACAGTGTATCACCCTAGCCATAGAATACTGGATATTGTGTCGGCACACATCTCATACCACACAGAGACATTCATGAATTTCACCAAAGACAGGTTTCTAAAACATTAATGAATACAAGAGAGTTCGTTATCGATTCCCACCTCTTTTGATGACAAGCCTCGCCTACCTCGAGATCCAAGATCCACTGGTTCATCCTTTGAATCGATCGTTGTTAATAACTACGAGTAATTGTTAATCACATGAGAACTCTAAGAATCTAGCCAAAAGGCTCACACAAAATCATACAAGTCTTTCTAATGATTCTAGGCCCATTTAAGGTTCTACATCTTTTATTTATCTATCTTTAGCATAGCTAAGGTTTACTAATTGAATTGGGTTGGTTCTATAGTCCATTAGATAAGTCTTGTGAATATCTACAACTTTGTAGAAGGAACCAAAGTCTAATTCGGACCACAAGAGGTCCAAAACATCCCAAGTCCCCCAAAGTCAACTAACAGTCACTAACGGTCAAGGGTCAACAGTCAACGTCCAAGGTAGGGTCAACGTCCAGGGTCAAATAGTCAAAGTCTAAATTGGTCACTGAGTCAACTCAGGTCAAGACAGAACTCGGTGAGTTTAATCACTCGATTAACTAAATTTAAAGACTGACTAAATTTGAATGACACAAGGCCAAAACTCTTGGTCCAAATGACTCTAATGCCCAAACATTGTGCAACACCAAAACTCTTAAATATACTCGTTCACCATTAGTTCTTAACAAAATTTATAAATCAATATAATCGCAATAAGCCAACCCGCAATAGTCTAAAGTCATCTAACCTTCATTCCTTGACCTGCAGAGCATACCCAATCATCTACTTCTCGTTAGCTGAGCAAAACAATGACACATTAACAGGCCACCAAATCTCCTTGCAGCTTCATAGGTTCTCCGTTTAACTCCAACACCAACAACAGCCATTTCATCATTTACAATTCTTTAATACAATCACTTAACCTCCATTCATAGTTTAATCTTTCTTCAACTCATCACATTAGTACCAACATTTAGCTCTAACTTCATTTGGACACAACTGAGCCACTAACAGCTTCACCTGCATCTCTATCACAACACCACCAGCACCTCTAACTTCACATCTTTGTTATTTCAGTTTCACCCCAATTCTTCTTAATGCCTCAAACATCAACACCCTCTGCAACTTAACAATCTTTCTACTAATTCAACATAAGACAATTATTTGTACTTCAAAACAACAACCATACCAAATGACAATTGAAGTAAGATTCATTATTTCCCTTGACTCTAAACTCAAAATATCAATTCGAAGTTATATTTCAACCTTATTTCCAAATGCATGCCAAACCCACCTTTAATCATTCTTCTAAATTATCAATTTCACCTTTTGGTTCTTCTTTGAACTCCTTACAAACCTAAATTCTAATTTGGGGAAGAACAGGACGAACCCTATTTCCAATTCCTTGAGAGAATATCTTTAGAACTTCAAACATTGTGCAACACCAAAACTCTTAAATACTCGTTTAAGATATATCGGAAAAAAACATTTTTCTCTCTTTCTAAAGCATCACGAAATTTTATTTACATGTGTTCTTGATTGTCAAGGGTACTTCGGAGAGACCTCAAAGTTTAGCCTATATCTGTGGTTGGTTTATTGACCAAAGAACAAATGACCCATTTTTGAAAATTTATACTTTAGACAATTAGTGGTACATCATTATAAGTCAATACGAAAACCTTTGAAATGTTTCTCATAATATTAGAACAACCGGATTAATTTTTTTTTTTTTTTTTTTTTTTTTTAAGGAAGGAGGGAAAATGCCTCTAAGTTCTAAATGAAAAATTACATAGAAGATGTAGTAGATAGGACATTTGGTTTGCAAAAATGCAATATTTTAATTAAAAATAAAACAACATCCCAATATTTCCTAGACTTGCGTGGTAAATCACTTATGTAAGATAAAAATCTCATACGAAAAGATGAACAAATCTAGGTTAAAAACGACCTACTTTATAAATAAAAGAAAATGGAGGAAATATATGGTGAGACAATGGGGAAAAATTAGGCCCCTTGGGCTATAATAAACCGTTGTAAAAGAAAAACGTAGAGAAATAACATTTTCCATTTTGCAAAAATGAAAACTTGCGTGGTAAACCGAAATCTCATGCAAATCTAGGAGAAAAAAGGAGATTGAAACACGGAGAAAAAGGAGATTGAAACACAACCGTAGATGTAGCTATTTTTCCTTCTATTACTTTACAATTTTAGGATTTCTCTGGCTCATTGGATTTATTGGGTTCAGTTCCTTGCAAAATATTAGGTGCTTTCTTTGTTTGGCTTCTATCTTTATACATAACACAAATTCGTTGATCTACCATATTTTGGAACCCATGCTCCCAAGAATGTTACCAGTGAGTCCGAATTTGTGCACAGTCGTAACATATCAATCTCTACCATTGATTTAATTTAGGGAGTTATATAAAGAGGATCGAGATACTAAATATGGAGGATGATGGGCCATAGTTTACCTGGCACTTTTAGGGGCGACCCCGAAAGAATTAGGGGCGACACTAAAAGACAAAAAAAGGTCACCCAAACGTAAATCTAAGCTACCCCTTATCTTCGATTTTTTGAAATGGCCAATATGCCCTTATATAATCGGTAGCCAACACCATAATCGGTAGGTAAACATACAATCGGTAGGTTAAAATGAAACTATACCTACCGATTATTGTGTAGATACTTCGGCTAATAATCTCTTTTATAATCGGTAGGTTATCCAACTTGTAAGACTACCGATTATAAGGAGCCCCATATTCAACCCTGGACAAATTCCATAGGTTTTGAGGGGTGCAGAGCCAACCATAACCACTTGGCTTGAGCTATGGATGTAGCCATAATCGGAAGTCTAATAGGTTACATAAACTACCGATTATAAGTTGCCCCAAAATGAGTTTTTTCTAAAATTCTTCACGTGATGAATTTTGAAATCTACCATAATCGGTAGGGTATATAATTATATAACCCACCGATTATAACGAGCCCCAGATCCAACCTTTGCCATATTGCTTAGGTTTTGAGTGTACACATCCAGCCTTAACCACTTGGTTTGCGTTTTGGATGCAGCCATAATCGGGAGTTAAATATATTACCAACCCATCCGATTATGGGTTGCCCCAAATTTAGTTTTTTCTAAAATCCTTCATGTAAGGAAATTTGAAATCTACCATAATCGGTAGAGTTAACAACTTAACAACCTACCGATTATAAGGAGCCCCAGATCGAACCCTTGCCAAATTCTATAGGTTTGGAGTGTACAGAGCCAGGCATAACCATGTGGTTCGTGATTTGGATGCAGCCATAATCGGGAGTTAAATATATTACCAGACCCTCCGATTATGGTGTTGTTCGGTTACAGAAACCATAGTTTTTTTTTAGTATAATAATCGGACATTAACGAAACCACAAACCTCCGATTACAAATATTCAGGAGCCAATGTGCTCAATTACTTTCCGATTATGGTGTTGTTTGGTTATAGAGAACAAATTTTTTTTACATATAACAGTCGGAAGGAACATTACAAATAAACCTACCGATTATTGTTATTCGGAAGTGAAGGTGCACATTTACCTTCCGATTGTGGTGTTGTTTGGATACGAGTAAGACATGTTTTCTTTACACATGATAATCGGAGAGAAAAGTATATTAGCAATCCTCCGATTCGACCAAATATTTTGCACAATCCCAGAATCGGTAGGTTAATAACGTATAACCCTACCGATTCTGACTAAAAATTGGAACATCCCCTGAATCGGTAGGTTAATATATAAACTTATCTTCCGATTGTGTTCCAAAATTCAACACTTTCATGTCTCTTCATGTGATTCGCTTGCGAGTCATCGTTAAATGCATAAAATGTGTAAAATAACTATTCTTAATCCATAAACATAACGAAACAACTAATATTCCGACACAAACTTTGAAAACGACATAATCCGACATAATCCAACATAAACAAAGTTATCCATAAAGTTAACGAAAAACATCGAGAGTTTACAACATCAAAAGTTTATTTGTTCCTTTTTGCTTTGATTTTGCGACCTTTACCACCTCTACGACTTGGACCAAAGATCATCATTGGTTTCATCAACTTGAGTGCTCGATGACGCCCGAGTTCTTTTGTTCACCTTGGTTGTAGGTTTCTTTTGTAATTTTTCCCCGAACTGAGATGCATACTCCTCATTGTCAACGTTGTCAATCAACTGTTGGTGCTTTTTTATCTTCCCAATTGAAACAGGCTCTCCGGACTTTATACAATCAGTGCACCATTTCGACAAACGCTTGAACCTGTTCATCTGTTTTAAAACATAGCATACCATCAAACGGTTATTACTCTATTTTGACCCATAATATTAAACTAAATTAACAAAACAATACGTACCAATCTATCAAAACCCGCAGGCTTCTCTTTGAGGATACTCTTGTACTTAAGTCGGCTTTGCTTTAAGATCACGGATTACGAACATGAGAAACATTGCGGTACCAATCCATATAGTTGGGAGCATTTTCAAAACCTTGGTTGGCTGCCCTTCCTTGGTTGATCAAGTAATGCGCCCTTCTATCCCAATGGAATTGACAGGATGGTGAACCCTTGTGAACCACCGTGATAGAATCTTTATCAGACTCGCAGTGCTCCAGATCCAAAGTGAAATTGCCATGGATTTCCTCATTTGGTATACCTTGTCCAAAACCGTGTTGTCGCATCACCCTTGAGGCATTGTACATCACATATCCCGTGGGGTGCCACAACGGTCCAAAATAAAGTGCCAAATCGGACCGACCCGCGATATGTCCAAAGAGCTCGGTCTTCCTTGTATGGATCAAAGCATAAGTCTTGGGCATTAAGTGAGTCCAAAATCTCCCTCAAATGAATCAACCGATGCTCCTTCGTCCTAGAATGGTTGTCATCGAAGACGTACTTTCTTCCTATAGGGTCACCTTTCTCCCACGGGTTTTCAATGGCCAATCCCAAGATAGGGAAGTGGACGTAGATCCAAGTCTATAATGTCATTTTTGCAAGTATTAGGAAATTGATTCTTCAATAGTAAAAAAAATAAAAAAATAACCAAGTATGTGGAGTTAATAAACAATACCTGTAGCAGACTCACGTTCCGGCCACTTGGCTAATTCCAAGCCTCGACGCCTTTCTCAACTCTTCCATCAACCACGCATGGCATGCCGTGCCCCAAGAGTACTCATGCACTTTATCGAGAGGATCCAGAAGTTGTAAAAGGTTGGCGTCGACCCGATTGCCACTGGTATTGGGGAAAATGACACATCCCAATACACATAGGAGATATGCAGTGGCCGCGTGGTTGACTTGCTCGTTCGTTAAAGTTTGCTTCTCTTCTTTTTCCTTGGTGCCCTTGAACATATCCATCAGAGTACCCATGTTGAACTGTCTAGTTCTATACTTCATGCATCTTTTGAACTCGCTTGTTGATGTTTCTTCATCCCAACCCAAACACTTCTTAGTCGGATCATAAAGATTCCTCCATTCCAACCGCTTAGTGAACTCGGCCCTAACACCCTTGCCATGGACGGGGAGTTTAAGAATCTGCTCAACATCATCCGGGGTTATCGTCATCTCCCCAAACGGCATATGGAAGGTGTCGGTCTCGTGGATAAAGTCTCTCCACAAACGCCGATATAGCCACCCGGTCATGTTCCAACATTGAGTTCTCCGCAGCATTGGCCAACCCCGATTCGCAATAATGGTCTTGAACCTTTCACATTCATCCTCCAAAGGCCAATCTAGCATTTTTGTTGGTGCGGCGGTCGCTTTGAGTAAACGAACCGCATCGGAATGATACTATTAAACACATGACAAGTTAAAAAATAAAATTAGAATAACCTAAAACTACAACCCTTAAAAGTATTACGGAGAAAAACATAATAAGTTAATAAAATGGATACGATCATTACCTCGGTTTCATATATTTCTCGGCCCAGGATTCTTTGTATCCAAATAACAATTGTCCTCCATCCTCAGCAGCCCAAGGATTACACCTTACGGAATATCCTTCACCTTCGTTCATCTCTCGACAAGGTGTTTCGCTTTCTTTCGAGGAGGATTTTTCTTTTCGGCTTGTCCTACTTCTTCTACTTGTTCAATTTCTCGGTTGTGATGGTGGAGCACTTGGTTGAACACCTTCTTGGATTGGTTGTGATAGAGAGGCACTTGGTTGAACACCTTCTTGGATTGGTTGTGATTGAGAGGCGCTTGGTTGAACACCTGATTGAACCGGTTTTGATTGAGGGGCACTAGGTTGAACAGCTTCTTGGCTTGCTTGTTGAGTTCCAACTTGACCACTTGAAGAGGCGTTAGCAGTCCTAGCTCTCCTTGCACTAGCTGTCAGGTTCTGACGCCTATCCTTCCTTGCACTAGCCGAGACAATTGCATCTTGGATGTTTTTACCTCGCCTATCCCTAAACAAAAAAAAAAAAGTACAACAGGTTATGAAACTAAATATTCGGTTGGTTGATTTAACAAATTGCCTCCGATTACTCTCAATCGTAAGTATCAGTTCACCTAAAGCTACCGAATACGTATAATCGGAAACAAAATAAAATTTTTGGTGTTCGAATATGTTTATCTACAAACAATAATCGGAATCTAAAGTTCAACATAACCCTCCGAATACAAATAGTCGAAAGGCATAAAAATGTCCACCTACCGAATGCCACACAATCGGAAGCCTCACAAAACTAATGTCTACCGAATATGCGTCTCTTTGTGTCCAGAAACAAATCAAGTTGTTAGCCTAAACAATCGGAAAGATATTACAGAATATATCACCCGATTATTGCGTCTCTAATACTTGTTCTTCCCTAGTATATTCGGAAGGAAAAATCACAATTAGCTTCCGATTATGATCGATTTAGGCCTCAGTAATGAAAAAAGTTATATAATCGGTAGGATACCTAAATTTTTACCACCCGAATATGACAAATTTTCTCGTGAAATGAAGAGTTCGACCACAATCGAAAGTTTATAACAATACCTAACCTACCGATTATGGGTAATAACCGAAAACCCTAAAAAAAATAAACATGGATTCGTTCAATTGAAGCAATATAAACCAAATTAATGGTAGAATCTTACCTAATCGGCGCCATTTGAAGTTGCCTGAGAGTTTGGCTATCAGTATCGCCTACTTCATCGTCTTCGTGTTCTTCGGGTTCGTGAGTTAAAACCTCTTTATTACAGGCATGCAATCCAATATTCGGATCCTCACCGCGCACTACGTTTTTGGTTCGAGCTTTCTTGCGTTCCGTTTCTTTCATCTTTATAGAGAATAATCGACGATGAACGATGTATAGCGAGGAGAGGGGGAGAGTTTTCCTCTCTGCAATCGGAAGGAAAGAGGAGAAGAGGAGTTGAAGTTGAAGTTGAAAAGAAAATGAAATGAATTTGAATTTAGGTCGACTTTGGTTTTATCTGTCAAACGGTTATTAATCGGTAGGTAATACCACCTAATTATCTACCGATTGTTGAGTAGCCCAAAATCGGTAGAGTGGGTTACTTATAACCCACCGATTATTGGAAGCCCCAAATTGAGCATTGGCCAAATTCCCTAGGTTTTGAGGGGTGCAGAGCCGACCATAACCATGTGGTTCGTGATTTGGATGTAGCCATAATCGTAAGCCAAATAGGTTACCCAACCTCCCGATTATAGGTTGCCCCAAAATGAGTTTTTTCTAAAATCCTTCATTGTAAGAAATTTGAAATCTACCATAATCGGTAGTCTACTCAACTTAATAAACTACCGATTGTAAGGAGCCCCAGATCGAACCCTTGCCAAAATCCATAGGTTAAGAGGGTACAAAGCCAGGCCTAACCATGTGGTTCGTGATTTGGATGTAGCCATAATCGTATGGAAGATAGGTTCCAAAACCTACCGATTATAGGTTGCCCCTAAATGAGTTTTTTCTAAAATCCTTATTTCCACACCAGCTAAAATTGAACCAGTATTTGAAGTCACTCATTTTATTGAATCGAAAAAACATACATGTAGTTGAAATAAAATAGAAGTAAAACACATAAAATTGTTCAATACATCGCCCTAGGGATTGTCTACGAGTTTAATTATATTGGGCGAATTGCCATTCAACTTCCTCCAAGAGAGTTTAGCAGTCCTCGTGCAGAAACTCATGACCGTACCTTAATTCGTATTGGCTCCCACCCAAAGTATACTGGGAAAACAATTTTTTAAATAAGTTAGCGTTGTTGAATAATCATAACCAAATAAATAATTTTTGATGAACGGCCTATTGATTCACAAACTTACTCTACTCATGCGGTCTTCGTTTGGCATAGCGTCCTTACGAGCTTTCAATTCGTTTCTCAGCAGTACGCATTCATTGTATAAATAAGCATACCTTTCCCTTATCTGCGTTAGTGTCCTCCTTGAACGATTTCCGTTTAGTGCTTTGAAAACCTTAAACACACGTTTCCACCAAGCATTGGTGTTTTGATCATGCCCAAGGTAAGGCCCTCCGGTTGGGTCTTCACATCGCCACCCATTGCGCTTCCTCAACGGAGTGCTTTGTGAGAGTGGTGTGTGCTCGACAATAGCAACATCTTCTAGATTATTGAACGGAGTTGGAGCCATTTTTAGTGTTCCAAAGTGATGGGTAATCGATTTAGGAAGATTGAAAGTGATGGGTGAATAAGTTTGGTAGAGATAGGTCTCTATTTATAGCAAAAAAGTACTCAACGGCTAGTTTTTAAAAAAAAAACGGTTACTTCAACATAGTTCTCAGTTTCAGTAGAGTAGTATAATCGGAGGTTTGTCAATATGTATTATCTACCGATTGTGTTTGGTTTTCGAGGCACGGCTAGTTTATTTTGAACGAACTAGCTGTTGGAGTATAATCGGTAGTTAGATCAACAATTAAAACTTCCGATTTTCATAAATATTTTGAAATTCATAACAATATCACCTACATTTTTTGCAGGTAGTTGGAGTATAATCGGTAGCTAATAAATTTACGATTATACAGTTGCCCCAAATTTAGTTTTTGCAGAAATGTCATTTTTTTCGAATTTGGGAACTAGAATAATCGGTAGTGAATAAGACTTCCGATTATAAAGTTGCCCCAAATTTCTTTCTTGGCGAAATCACCAATTTTGGGAATTTAGGATCTACTATAATCGGTAGTCTCGTGAGGTTATTTCCCTTCCGATTGTTATAGAAGCCAGATGCGTGTTTGGCACAAAATCGATAATAATCGGTAGTATAACATAGTTACTAAGCTTCCGATTTCGTTATAATAATCGGGAACAAAATAGCTTCCGATTGTGTAAGGGCATTAACATATTCTCCGCGTTTTTGGACATCCCTTAACGGTGTATATGGGTTGGGAATAAAAAAGTCGCCCCTAATTCTTTCGGGGTCGCCCCTAAAAGTGCCAGGATAGTTTAATAATCAACCAATCAGAAGAATATGTTAAATATAGGAGTGTAAACAAATTTGGACTCGGTACCAGCGACCACAGTTATAAGATTAATCAGTCAAATATTTTCAACCAGCCGACGTCCTTGATGGAGTGCTTACTTCGAAAAAATTGCGGGTAGTTTGACTAATGGTCAATGTGCTTCAAATACATACTCCAAAATCCACAACATAACTCAAATGAAATCGCTTGATTGTTTTACGGCTCTTTTGAGTTTTGCCGAATGCCTTGAGAATTGGCTGCCTGAGAAAAATTTCAGGCCGGGGAATTACCTAGTTTCTACCAAACGGACGCCATAAGGGCGAGAGCATATGGCATTTCATGTTTTATTTTTGCCATAAAAAGCCCCTCCATTGACTTTATTTCGGTCATACAAGACTTCCAAAAGTCAAATACTTCGAACTGAACTCAAAAAGCGGGCCCCACAACTGTCGTTTAACCAATAGGAAGAAAACTAAATCAGTAAACACAGAATTTTACATCCAACAAAAACCCTAAAAAACCAGACACAAAAAATAACAACCAAAATTTTGAAAAGAGATTTTAATTTTACAAAATTCATTCAAACCGACTCCATTATTTACAGTCGATTTGATTGCTTGCTATTGTTTCTTCTTCTTCTT
Organism: Papaver armeniacum; assembly: GCA_023531295.1. Taxonomy (NCBI): domain Eukaryota; kingdom Viridiplantae; phylum Streptophyta; class Magnoliopsida; order Ranunculales; family Papaveraceae; genus Papaver; species Papaver armeniacum. Next base: position 628,640 of record JAJJWW010004861.1, read on the forward strand.
CAGAGACGCCGGGAAATCAATATTAGGGATTTCTAGAATTTTTCAAGATTTTGAATCCCTTACAGGTTTGAATATCTCTTTCACTTCCTCTACTTCTCTACTTATTATTGTTGAATCATTAGGTTTTGAGTCTTTATGGCTCTAGGTTTGATTGAGTTCAATATTGATGTGAAAAACATAGAGTTATGGGATTTCAACTATAGGGATTCTATGTGATGATTCGTTGTTAGGGTTATTGCAATGCTGGACTTTGATTTGGGTTTTTCAAGTGATTAGAACTGGTTATGTTCTTATTGGTTGTAGAATTTATGTTTAATTTTAAATCATTAAACTTTACTATCTTTTGTTTGCATTGATGAAATTTGGGCGCTTCTGTTTCTCAGTATTGAATTAGTGTACGTTATATGCACTACACCATTTTCTTATGAATGTTTGACATGATTTTGATTTCAGTAGGAACAACTGGAGGTGGTGAGATTCTTGGAAGAAGAAGTTGATGCTGGGTTCCAACTTATACTGAATAAAGGTGCGTCATTGAATTAGTTTTCTGTACATTGTTGCATCTAATTAGTTTTCTTTCCCACATATAGCTTGTCTGTATTTTGACTCTGTATTTTGACACTAGCATTAGTTGTTGGTAGTTCATTGTAGCATCTCTTCTAACATAGTTTTAATCTTGATTGGGTTTGCTATTACTAGTCTACTCATGTTATTTTTCTAGTCATTTGTGAGACTTCAAACCTATTGTTGTGGCTTCATAGGGTTTTACTCCTGTCACTTTCTTATGTACCTGAATAAGTTTGGTAATCATTAATTGTTAAAGCCTATTAAACGTTCCCCACACGGTTGTACTCTCTTGGCCATGTTCTCAATGATGGCTATCAGTTCAAGGCTTCAATTCAGAATTTAGAGATGCAGAATTTAGTACCTTGAGATTAAAAATGAGTTTAACTTGTCTATTTTAAGGATATAAGTGGTGTGTGCTCTCTGCTATGAGCAATGTATTCTAGAGCCTTTAAATCCAACTTTATAAGTGGATTATACCTCGGGGGAGGTTAATAGCAGCATGAAGGATCTTGATGTTTTCCTTTCGTTGACGGAAATAGTTTGGGATACAGAGCAACATGATCATGATGTGCCCATATAATTATAATTATGATGGTGTTGCTCAGATAAATCTTTTCTTATAAATTTGGAGAAGCCATTTATATTATACTTATGTTTGTAGATTTCGTGACTTTGTTATGTTTAAAATGATTGGTGATATGCATCTAGTAAATTGTGTAGGTCCTAAGTAGATTGTTTTCTGTAACTTTTTCATTTATTTTGTTTTCAGTTAATTAGTTGCATCATGTCCATTTTTCTTTTATTAGAATTGTGTCTGTAGTGTAGCTTTGTTATAACAGTAGTACAAAGTTGTCGCCACTCAGTAATTCACCATTTTATTTTTTTGTTGTCAGTAATAGCTTTAAAGTACTTACTTCCTTGTTTTGTAAATATGTATATTTCTGTGAACTGATTTTTTTTCTTGATCTTATCAGGTGCTTTCGAAGCTGCTGTACAAGCCAAGGTGGAAGAAAAGGGACAGAAGTAATTGTGTCTACTTGCGGTTTAGTGCTGGCGGTAAGATTCAGTGTTTGATTTTTCGTTGTGATAGAAGCTATGGTCTTGTTGAATGCATATATTTTTGGATTGTTCTGTGCTGGTTTTATTTTTTCTGATTTGCACAGCTATTATGATTATTCGTTCATTCGTAATATTACAGTAGGAATCATGCTTTTAGGTTTTGTTATTCAAACATAATAATAGCAGTTCTTCCCAGTCCAATTGCAATCCATAACTGATCAATAACTACTCTTAATGACTAAGCCATCCACGAGCATCTAACATTGGGTTCTTGACTCAAGCTTTGTGTGCTTTAAGTAGAGACCTAAATTTGTGTTTGGAAACTTTGTAGGGAACTTGAAAAGTGGAAGGAATTTGTGTAGAATGGATGGGCTGGAAAGCATACGGAGTTACGTGAAAAGGGATACGGAGGATTCACCAGATAGGAAAGGTGATAGGCCTGGAGAAGAGGAAGATTGGGAGAGTAGTGATAAAAGGAAACATCGATCGAGCAAGTCCAGAAAGCATGCTAATGAAGAAGATGTAGAAGAATGGGATAGTGGTGGAAAGAGAAAGAGTACCGGGGAAAGAACTGAAAGCAGGAAGAGGTCTGGGGGATCGAGTAGAGCAGGCAGTGGAGATGAAGATGACTATGATGCAAGAAAAGATGGAAGGTCCAAGCAGCCAAAGAAATACCTGGAAGAGAGGAGTGACAAGAAATCAAGCAGTGGATTTCAGGATAGAGAATCAGAAAGCAGCAGAAAAGGGAGAGATGCTTCGGGGAGTAAAGGGGTAGTGGCAGCTGATGAGAGCGAGAGGAATTCATCAAGGAAAACGAGCTCAAAACCCTCTAGTCATGAGGGTTCCCAAAGCAAGAGTAGAAGTAAAGTTGAAAATTCTCATGATGGAGAGCTTGATAGAGATTCAAGGTATTCTGAAAGGAAAGAAAGCAGTAGAGATAAAGTTCATGGATCTCGTGAGCAAGATAGAAATTCGAGGAGAAGATGGGATGAATCTGACTCTGTTCGTTCCAAAGAGGAAAGTAATGTTGTTGAAAAAACTGACATTAGGAGTGGCAAAACACCTGATGCTAAGCGCGAAAGTTCGAGAGAAAGAACTGTTGATGCGAGAAATGAGCATAGTGACAGCAAAAGCAGGGCTATTGATTTAGCCAATGATAAAGGAACAAAAACTAGCAACGGGGAAGAGAATAGGGTTGATGGGGAGAAGAGCAGGAGCAGAGGCAGGTCTGAGGCCCAAGAAGAAGAAACTAGAAGGGTTTCTGCAAGTCGTGAAGAGCGATCAAGTAGTGATAAAGCTAAGAGGTTCCAAGAGAAATCAAATGGGTTGGCAGAGGATGTGGAGTCTATTGCTAATAGGTCTAGCAACAGGCCGCATGGGGATAAACCTGACAAACATAAACAACAATCTGATCCTGCATATGGTGGTCATGTTGCTCTGGAAAGCCGAGAAAGATCTGTAAATGCAGAGGACGACGGACATGCCAGGTCAAGAGATAGAGTTGGGAGGGATGTGAGACAATCTAGAAGATCATATAGTCCTGAGAGAGGTGGAAGGCGTCGCCCAGAATCAGATGACTCTGGGTCAGACAATGACAGAAGTATTGGCCGCAAGAATATGGACAGAGAAAGAGAAAGTTATAGGGATGATAGATCAAAAGGAAGGGATAGTAGCAGCTGGGGTGATAGGAATAGAGAAGGGGAAGGTCCTAAGGAAGGATGGAAAAAGAACGATAGCATGAACAATAAAGAGATGACAGATGGTGATGGGAATTTTGACCGTGAAAGAGAATGGGAGTCACAGAGGCGAGAACGTGAGAGGATTGACAGTGAAATGCATCTACATCGACCTGTATATAGGAAAGGTAGAGGCAGGCTTGACGGTGGAGGTGGAACTGATTCGATAGAAATTCGGCCCAAGCCATCTCTTGATTTTGGTAGGGAAGAGTCTGCATCAACATTTGCTGGGAGGAAAACTGAAACGGGACAACGGACTGATTTCACTTCAGCAACAAATGATGAAGATTGGACACATCATCAGGAGGACAGTTCAAGAATGGCTGATGTTTACGGTACCACTGATGACCAGGAAAGATATCCAGATGATAGTTCCTCTATGCTTGATCAGAACATTGGAAGAAATAACATCGACGCTCAAAGCGGGAGAGGAAGAGGGCAAAATCCACTTTTGAGTTCTAATCGAAGTGGTGGGGGGCAGAGTTCTAGCGCTGGTTCACAACCAGCTCAATTTGCAAATAACCAGGGATCAGTTCCTTTCAACAGAGCTCCCATCCAAGGGCCAAAAGGGATTAATAGACTTGGGAGAGGAGGAAGAGGTAGAGCGCAAGGACGCGAAGTGCAACGTGTTGGCTTACAGATTCCTATGATGGGACCTCCTTTTGGCCCTTTAGGGTTACCACCTGGACAAATGCCCATTGGTAGCATGTCTCCTGCTCCAGGTCCACCGATGGGACAAATGGTTATGATGTCACCATTTGGAGGCCCTAATGTTTGGCCAGGAGTTCGAGGTGTTGATATGAACATGAACATGTTAGCTGTTCCGCCTGGTCTTTCACCTATCCCTCCTGGACCTAGGTTCACTCCCAACATGGGAACTGGCCCCAACCCAGGCATGTTTTTCAATCAACCAGTCCCTTTGAGAGGAGTAAACCCTAGCATATCTGGCCCTGGGTTTAACACAATGGGAACAATGGGACGAGGGATGCCTCAAGAAAAAGCACCTGCAAACTGGGGTCCTCCAAGACTTGGTGGGCCTCTTGGTAAAGCTCCTTCAAGAGAGGAGCAGAATGATTATTCTCAGAATTTCGTTGATACTGGTAAGAGGCCCCAAAATTTCATTAGGGAGCTGGAGCTAACCAATACCGTGGAGGACTATCCAAAACTCCGAGAGCTTATTCAAAAAAAAGACGAGATTGTGGCGAATGCGGCTTCACCTCCCATGTATTACAAGTGTGATTTGCACGAGTTTGTTCTTTCTCCAGAGTTTTTCGGCACCAAGTTTGATGTCATTCTTGTAGACCCTCCATGGGAAGAATATGTTCATCGAGCGCCTGGTGTTGCCGACCATATGGATTACTGGACATTTGAAGAAATTTTAAACCTTAAGATTGAGGTATTGCTCTTTGCTCCACTTTCCTAGAGCACTGTTATATAGGAATTCTTAATATATTTCAGTTTTACACGTCATAAATTATACTCTAAGCTTGCTCCCAATTTTTTCAGGCAATTGCTGATACACCTTCCTTCATCTTCCTGTGGGTTGGTGATGGTGTGGGTCTTGAGCAAGGACGCCAATGTTTAAAGAAGGTACGTACGAGCTTATATCACTAGTGTGATAAGTATTTAAAGGAACCGTTTTATAACATGTTTGCATGGACCCTAGTTTTTATTTTGTGGAGCCTGTGCAACTAAAAGGCCACTGAATGGTACATCTTAGAATTTGGAATGTTGCATGTGCTCACGTACCCATGATATTCACTTATCAGGAAGTGCACATTTTCTTGGGAGTTAGGGTCTGCTCGTTAGCTCCCTTAATTAATTGCTAATTTTACTTGTTTTAGAAAGGTTAAATAGAAGTGCCTTGTACGACACAGTTAATTTTGTGTTTCTTCCAATAGATAAACGTGTTGGTTCTTGTTGTTTTCTGTTTTATATTTATCTATTTCCGTTTTGCTTGTAGTGGGGTTTTCGAAGGTGTGAGGATATATGTTGGGTGAAGACCAACAAAACACATGCAACTGCTGGCCTGCGTCACGATTCACGCACATTGTTTCAGCACTCAAAGGTTAGCTTTCAGTTTGTTGATACTCTATATTCACTGCTTCCTTTTCAGCTTTCAGATTATAGTTGTTTTATTGTTAGGCCTGCTTCCTAAAATACTTAGCTCTTATTTCTGTAAAAAAAAGGAACATTGCTTAATGGGAATAAAAGGAACGGTTCGTCGAAGCACTGACGGGCATATTATTCATGCCAACATTGACACGGATATAATTATTGCTGAAGAACCTGCCTATGGTAAGTTTTTACGCTCATTTACTTTTGCTGCTCCACTCATTTCTTTGATCTACTGCAATTGTATGCTTCGTTTAGCATCTATGCTTTTAGACTGTGTGCGGCTCAAGATTACTGTGTAGTATATGTAGAGATTGAAGTTAGGGAGATATGGCTAGAATGACACTGGAAGAGGAGGTCAGTGTCCTGTTAACATTGGTGTTGAATTAGAACTAGGGCTTCATGTTCATACAACTGTGATACCGGGTGTTCGACTACAGTATTTTTTTTTTTTACTATTTTATTTTAGTGTACTAGAGAAACCTAGAAAAGACTTGGCATGTAACTACTGTTGGAATCATGATAATTGAGGTATAATTGTATCGGATTGAAAGGTATAATTGTAGGCATTTAGATTTTTATGCTTTTGTCCTGTAATCAGAGTTTATAATGTTGAAGTAGAGACTGAAGTTAGGTAGATATGGAAAGAATGACACTGGCAGAGGAGGTTAATGTTGTGTGAACATTGGCGAGGGTGTCGTGTTCGTACAATCGCGGCACCTTTCCATTAGCGAGGTCTAAGTAGCCAAAAGATGTGTCTGTGTGAAACTGTAGTGTAGGACAAAGTTGGGTATGGTACTCTCAAGTATATGTTTGATTTAGTGGTTGACGTTTCATCTTTGCTCTTGGTCTTGAACCGAAGGGTATAACTTGTTAGTTCCTACAAAGGGCATTCTAGTGTTGTGTGTCTGTTTTTTAAATTAGTAAAGCTCAGTATTGTGCAGATTTAGTAGTTTCAGCGATATTCTTCTGATTGAGGAAAGGAGGTGATTAGATCTAATGTATATGGACATTTGTTGTTTTACATGGTTTTCTTCAGTATATGATAGATTCACAACTAGTTTTCAGCGTGAGGCCCTCTTAGTCTTTCGGCTGACACTTAAATCTTAGTTACTGCCTCATTGTTGAATCATATCGTCTTTGTGATTGTTTTCTGATTGCCTGAAAGGAAGATTAGGTAACAACTATATCAGGGCTTTAACTTTTCACTTTTATATCAACCAAACTGCTCAATTAAACGCAACACTCGGTCTAAACCCTCATCCTTGACCCTATAAAAACCATCAAAACATATTACATGCCCAAGTCAGGTCCCAATTTGATTGCCTGCTCTCCTCATATCTCATTGGTAACCGTTCACCGAGTATTTTCAACTTCCTTCCTATTTGAAATGCCATTAGATCCTATAGTTTACTCAAGTCTGACTTGTAATTTTCGTGTACTAAACATTTCTTCCAAAGCTAATGTGACTGTCGCCAATTCTCTCCTAACCCTGTGGTACATTCTCTCCACATCCGCATTTACCATAGTGGGGCGGCATGATAATTCAAAGAAATTCCTAGTTCTAAGTATATGCTCCTCTCCCAGTTGATCCGGCATTAGCTTTTTATGTTTGTAACCATTTTTTTTCTTTCAGTACTTTTTTTGTTTTGGATTTAATTTCAAACAGTCATGAAATAGAACTCCACGAAATCGGGTTTTTGTCACTAATCTAATATCAAGTAATTTCTCTTTTTGTTCACCCCACCTGTCCTACGATCTTGAGCTTCACTGTCTGTTAGTCAAAGAAGGCCTGCCAGAAATGTATATTTTATAGGCCTGACAGAAATGTATTTTTGAACTATGGATATATATTTCATTATTAAGTATGACCCATTTGATGTACATTTCATAGGTATCATAGGATCATAATTAGGACGATTTACATATTTCTTATTCTTTTTTTCATCTCTTTTTTTGAAATGCTAGAGGGTAGATATCATTTGGCAGCTTACTGTGTCACCCTTAAACTTTGAGATGACAAACTGACACAGCTCAACTGATTAACAATCTTATTATAATTAAAAATGTATTATCAGAGGGGTTTTAGCTTGTACATTAAATGATTGTCTACTTTATAATTGGCCTTTTGAGGTTCCGACTCTCCTTTTGTTCAAAAATGCTGTAATACCATAGTATTGGTCCTTTGTTTTATTTGTTAAGTCAAATGTGTACAGAAAAGGTGGTTAGCTAGCCTTTCAGTTTGTTGTATTCTATCAAAGGAAATTTACTGCTTCCTTCCACCTTTGTCTGGCCTGTTTCCTGGAAAAAGAATTAGCTCTAATTCCTGTAATGTGCAACAACCTGCTTATGGCAAGCATTTTGTTCATTTAGGACTTTTGCTGCTTTGCTATTTTCTTTGACCTTCTGCTATCTGTGTTACGTTTTGCATCTATGTTTGTAGACTTTTTGGACCTTCCTTAACCTACTATACTTCGTGCAGGCTCAACCAAAAAACCTGAGGATATTTACCGGATCATTGAGCATTTCTCCCTTGGGCGTAGGAGGCTTGAGCTCTTTGGTGAGGACCATAACATCAGGTCGGGTTGGTGTACTGTTGGAAATGGATTGTCTTCCTCTAATTTTAATGCTGAGGTACGTCTCATGAACTTCAAAGTGTAATTCTGTACTTATTTACTTTCTTTTTTTAGTTCATGGTGTTGCTTTTAAGGAGTGTAGAGCACCACCCAACAAATGCTTCGCCTAAAATACTTTCTTTTCTGGTGTATTGCAGGCATATTTGAGGAATTTTGCCGATAAAGATGGAAAAGTTTGGGTTGGAGGAGGAGGACGTAATCCCCCACCAGATGCACCCCATCTTATATTAACAACCCCAGATATAGAGAGTCTTCGACCAAAATCACCGCTTCAGAAGAATCAGCAGCAGTCATCATCTCTGTCGCTGACATCCATGAATACCGCCAACAGAAGACCTGCCGTTAATTCCCCGCAGAACCCGAATGTTCTCACTCTGAACCAAGAAGTCTCAAGTTCCACCCCTCCAACTCCTCTTCCTTGGGCTTCTTCGCCTATGGGGGTTGGCTTGAAAGGAGCAGGACCAGATGCTGTCAACGTTATGCTTTCTAATGATAATTTTTTTGATAGTTATGCATTTAGTAACAGTAACAACTTGCCGAACGCACAAGTAAATGTAGATCACCGAGAGGCCGAGTCTTCTCATGGCCCTGGTGCCGCGGCTGCCAACATGTTGTAACTTGTAACTATAATATAACACCAATAATTGTGGTGTTATCTGAGAAACTTTTTATTTCTCTATCATTCACATATAAATGGAAAAGTAAATGTCTTTGTATCAACAAGAACGTTCCAATGGTTGGCAGAATCTATCGCCTGACACCACAAGGGCCAAAACTCGATTCTCACCCGAATTAGGAAACCGGCCCGTTTCAGGAAAGTTTTTCTCTTATAAATAGAGAAACTCGGCTTTCTCAGACACCAGCAAATATCAGAGACAGAGACCTAAAAATTCGGCAATCTCAGAGTGTATTTGTATCAAAAATCTATCGCCTGTCCCTAAAAGGGCCAAAACTCAAATTAAGAAACCGGGCCGAAATAGGAAACCGGCCCGTATTATTGTTTCAGTCTTATAAATAGAGAGAACCTTAACCGGCTTTCTCAAAAACCAATATCAGAAGAAAAAAAAAACTAAGAATCAGCGACAGTATATTCTGCAAATTTATCTTAGATTTTTATCCATGGCGCGACATGAATTTGACGGTCATCACCATAAACAACACGGTAGATATTCAAAGTCTCGAATCGCTGATGATGATGAAGAGGAAGGTGAAATTCTCGAGGCGGAAGAAGATCAATATCTGGTAATCACTTTTCCCTTTTTATCGGATTTTATTTTTCTTGTATTGAATTACTTTTTATGATTAATTTTTTTCCGAAACCTCAATTATGACTAATTAATGTCAAACAAAAGACTACTTTGTGATGAAATTACAGGAGAAAGTGTTTAATTAGGGCGAAATTTGGAAGAGTATAATCACCGTATAATTAGTAAGACTCAAATTCATATAGAAGTTGATACTGTGATGGTTTTTGTTGAGATGCATAAGGACTAATTCTGCTGATTTCTGATTTTTTCAGGGAACTAATTATGAGAGGTGGAATGGTGGGTCAAAGTCTTCTAGGGATGGAGTTATAGAGGACAGGCATGTCGATTATGATTCGAGAAAGCGCAGGAAGGTTGGTGACCGAATTGAGCATTGTAGTCGAGATGTTTGGGGTAGGAGGTTGAAGGATGGTTGCAGTCAGGAGAGGGAATTAGAGAAAGAGAGAAAGAGGCATGACAGGAGGGATGTTCAGGAGAGGGGTGCCAAAAGGGAGAGGGAGAGGCATGGCAGCGGAGACATTCGCGAGAGCGAGAGGCGTGGCTGTAGGGGAATGGATTGGAATCGGGACATGGAATGTAGAGACAAGAAGGATATTAGGCATCCAGAACATGAGAAATTAGAACATTGTGATGAAACAACAAGATATGCAGAGAAGGATGTTGCTTGTGAGGAAACTGTGGAACCGAAACTTTGTGAACTGGAAGAGGAAGAGAATATTGATAGAGTTGAGGAAAGCAGAAAAAGAAGGGAAGCGATTTTGGAAAAATACAAATGTAAAAAACTGGAAGTACAAAATCAGGTTGAACTTCAAATTGAGGTCCCAGAGAAAGAGGAAAAGGCTTCTCTACCTGTAGACGAGGTACTGGGGCACTCTTCTCTTACTATTAGTATTGTTCCTGAACTTTCAGATTGTAAGGATGTTGGCACAGATGTTGATGGTGTTGACTCAATATTCTCAGAAGGGAAATCGCCGGTACAAAATATAACGTCGGTCTCTGAGAAGACTCAAGGTGCTGAGGGAGTGGATGGTGGTGCTTTGAAGGGGAAAGGAGATGGTATACAAGTGAAAAGAAGTGGGCCCAATGATAACTGGGATAATAAACATGGACATTATAAATGTCAGGCTAAAGATGTACTTGGCAGTAGATATGAGGTCATTTCTGTTCTTGGGAGTGGTGTTTCGTCCACTGTTGTTCGTGTTAAGGATCTCAATCCCGGGAAACATGATCCAAAAGAAGTTGCCATAAAGATCATACACAGTAATGACATCTTGAGCAAGGCTGGTCAACTAGAAATGGATATATTAACGAAGCTAGCTGCTGCTGATCCAGAGGATAAATGGCACTGTGTTCGATTACTCTCAAGTTTCAAGCATAGGAATCATCTTTGTTTAGTTCTTGAATCACTTGATACGAGTCTACGTAAGGTTATAGATTTTCGTCTTAAGACTCATGGCACTGGTTTTAAGTTAACTGCAGTGAGGGCTTACGCGAAACATCTGTTTATCTCATTAAAGCATCTAAAAGAGTGTGGCATTCTGCATTGTGATATAAAGCCAGACAACGTACTGGTTGACAAGGCGAGAAATAGTCTGAAAGTTTGTGATTTCGGCGTTTCTATGTTTGCTGGGAAAAACGAAATCACACCATACCTCGTCAGTCGCTTCTACCGTGCACCTGAAGTAATTCTTGGTCTGTCCTATGATCATCCTGTGGATATCTGGTCTGTTGGTTGCTGTCTGTATGAGCTGTACTCAGGGAAGTACCTCTTTCCTGGTCGATCAAACAATGACATGCTTCGGCTCCACATGGAATTAAAGGGTCCTTTCCCTAGAAAGATGCTTCGAAAGGGAGCTTTCACCAATCAGCATTTTGATCAGAATCACAATTTCCTTTCCATTGAAGAGGATCCTTTTACTAAGAAGTCGATAAAGAGGGTAATTTTCGACTTTAAGCCAAAATGTATTCGCACCAGAATAACAGGCTCACGTGGTGAGGATCCGAAGATGTTAACTAATTTTAAAGATCTACTGGATAAACTGTTTGTATTGGATCCTGACAAAAGGATGACGGTAGCTCAAGCATTGGCTCATCCCTTTATCTCGGCCAACTGTAGAAAGACTTAGATTTATTGGCTCCAGAATGCTGTTGAGCTAGATGCATGCACATTATCATCTTTCATAGTTAACTCTGTAATCACTTTCAGTAAGCTTGTCTTTCTCTTTGCTGCTCTAGGTCGAGAACGGAAATATTGTTGCTGTAGACTTTCTCCTGTTTCGCGGAAGATATCAAATGGTACACTATTGATTAAAAAATTTATTGCTATGCCTGGGTGTGGTGGCTTTCTTATTCCTTGTTTTATATTCTTATTTGATAACTTCTTGTCTGCATTAAATTTGTGTTGTTCCTGAATAGTCTAAGCATGCCATTCATTAAGGGTTGATTTCTTCTTGCTCTGAGCCAACCAATTCGCTGCTTTCGATGCTAGGCAGACAACCAAAAGAAGGTACCATGATTTTCTTATATGGCAGCTTACTGTGTCACCCTTACTTTTAAATGACAAATTGACAGCTTTAACTGCTTAATGATGGTGTACATTCTGAGGGGTTTTATTTGTACTCTAAATGATTGGCCTCTTGAAGCTGTGACTTTCCTTTCTAAAATGATGGTGTAATATTGTAATATTGGTGCTTTTTGTATTTGTGAAGTCAAATGTGTTCAGAAAAAGTGACCATACGAATATTTTAGCGCTAAGATGATAGCTTTCAGTTTTATCAAATGCAAATTTTCTGCTTCCTTCGACCTTTCAGATTAGTTTTTTTTTAATTGTCTGGCCTGTTTCCTAAAATATTTGTCTGTAATTGCTGTGATGAAAGGTGCATTGCTTAACAGAAGTTTTTCGAAGCACTGATTTGCTTATTATTCATGCCAATATTGACGCGGATGTAACTGTTGTTGAAAAAACCAGCTTATGGCAAGCATTTCTTTCAATTTGGACTTTTCTTCTCTGCTATTTCTCCGACCTTCTGCTATTTTGTTTGTTACATTTAACATCTATGTTTGTAGACTTTTTAGATCTCCCTCAACCTGCTATACTTTGTGCAGGCTCACCCAAAAAACCCAAATCTTGGAGCATTTCTCCCTTGGGTGTAGGATGCTTGAGCTCTTTGATGAGGACCACAACATCAGGTCAGGTTGGTGAACCCTTGGAAATGGATTGTCTTTGTCTAATTTTTAAGTTGAGGTATGTCCGATGAACACACTGTTATACTCCAGGAAAGAAGTAGTAGATCATACTTCAGGGTGTATCTATTTAGTTTTTACCTATATTATGTGTTTGAAATAAAAATTACTGCAATGACAAGCCAGGATTTTAGGATTTCTTTTCAAGGTTCGGATATGTAACTAGATCTCAGAGGCTCGTGCATATCCAGCCAATAAGGAAATTTATTACAGTTTCTTTTAAAGATGTTGGACACTTAGAATTGAATTAAGGCTGAGCTTTGGTTGATATATCATCATTAGAGAATGAAATTTGGTATTCTGGAAATAGAGCATGATAACCTTTTGCGGTCTTTTGATTGTTGTTTTATGAGATGGCGCTATAGACAGTATGTACCCTGGTTGGTGGTTGAAAAGAGTGTTCGACTGAGGGATTGTTCTCTTGATTACCATTTGGGGATTACTTGTGCAGGTTTATTGGGACTCCAAGGTTGACCAAAGGCCTTAAATTTATTATGATGTAGTGTCTTGTTACTCGCAACTTTGAGGTTCTGGCAGAACCGAAGTGAAGCTTTCAAGTGTTGTAAATCACCACCCAACGAAGTCTTTGCCCAAAATTCTTTCTTTTCGGGTGGATCATTTTGTATTGTTTGTTTGATGCTTTGCTGATAATGATGGAAAAGTTTGGGCTGGCGGAGGACGACGCAATCCACCACCAGATGCACCTCAACTTGTACTTGTAAGTCCTGAGATTGAAAGTCTTTGCCCAAAATCACCACCACCGAAGAATCAACAGCACTCAGCATCTCTGTCACCAACGTCTGTGAATACTGCCATCAGAAGACCTGTCGTTAATTCTCCCAGAACCCAAATGCTGTCAGTCTAAACCAGGAAGCTTAAATTTCCTCCCCTCGGCCTCCTGTTTCTCCACCCACGGGAAGAGGATAAGATGCTGTTAATGGTGTTGTTTCTAATGATTTTATTTGCCGTCTGACTGTTGTCTTTCATATTATTTGTAACGCCTCAAACTTCATTTTAAGGAAAAGTTAGAAATTCTACGCTTTCCAAATGCAGCAAAACAATGATAAATATCAGAAGTTGAACGTGCAAAAACATATGTGCATCTATCCATCTGCATCTCTGTAACTAATAACACATCTGACTGACGCCTCGGTTTAAGGTGGCGTGTTTGTTGTGCGCTCGAGCGCATAACACTGGCCGGACACAAAAATGCAGCAAAGTCAACAAGTAAAAACAAATTCCACATGCACCTCGCCTCTTCACGGCACATTAATATGAATAATTAAATCGGCCGCTAATTAATTCGCTCTAATCTGTTAATAAATGATTAAATATATTCATTCCAAGATTTTTGCAAATTTAGCAAGAGCAAGACTTTTTTTTCTTCTAATGGAGGTGCATCTTCTCCACTGCTTGTGGTTGTTGCTGTTATTGTCAACACACCAGCAATCATGGGCAGTTCAGACCGAGCCGAATTCGTCAGAAATCAAAATTCTGACAAGAACATTACTTGAGAAAGCAAAAGAACCAGAATTTTTCAATTGGATGAAAACGATCAGAAGGAAAATCCATCAGTATCCAGAACTGGCATTTCAAGAACATAAGACGAGTCAGCTCATCAGATCGGAACTTGATTCACTTGGAATCGGTTACTCATGGCCTGTGGCTAAAACTGGTGTTGTGGGTTCTATTGGGTCTGGTTTAAACCCCATTTTTTCCCTCAGAGCAGACATGGATGCTCTCCCTCTACAAGTACGTGCATATCATACTTCTCTGATCTCTCTTTGCATTAGCTAATTTCTCAAATGTTATTAATTTATGTTACTTAAGTTAAGGGGGTTCAATGAGTCGTTTCGACATCTAAAAATAGTAATGCCCGAAGTTGTTTTGGTAGGAATTAGTAGAGTGGGAGTATAAGAGCAAGTATGACGGGAAAATGCACGCTTGTGGTCACGATATTCATGTGACAATGCTTCTTGGAGCTGCCAAGTTGCTTCAGAGCCGGAAAGCCGAATTGAAGGTGCAAATGATTCTGAATAAGTCTATGAATATTTTCTTTTTGATGGCCGGAGCAAATTTTCTGTTCTTTAACTATTGATTTCTTATTACAGGGAACTGTAAGGCTTGTTTTCCAACCAGGAGAAGAAAGTGCAGCCGGGGCTCACTACATGCTAAGAGAGGGTGCGTTAGATAATAGTTCAGCCATTTTTGGATTACATGTAGACCCTCATTTGCCGACTGGTTGTGTCGCATCAAAGCCTGGGCCTATGCTGGCTGGTTCTGGAAGGTTTTTGGTGACAATCCAAGGGGAAGGTGGACATGCAGCGAGACCACATCACACAAAAGATCCAATCCTTGCAGCGTCATTCGCAATCCTTGCACTCCAACAGATCATATCTCGAGAAACAGATCCACTTGAAAGCAGAGTAAGTTTTCTACGCGTCAATTGCACTGTAATATATGGTAGATGAGCAAAAACTGATTCTTTGAACAGGTGGTTTCAGTTGGTTTCATTGATGGTGGTGGCCAAGCAGGAAATGTGATCCCAGAAATTGTGAAATTTGGAGGAACCTTTAGGAGCATGACGAATGAAGGTGCCTCGTACCTGTGCCGTAGAATCAAAGAGGTAAAACTTAAACACGGTACTCAACCACTAACCTTTTCATTGCTTTCTATGTATGGTTTTTGAACAATCGACAAACCTAACCTTCAAAGAACTCTAATAGGTGATAGAAGCTCAAGCAATTGTACATCGGTGCACTGCCGTTGTAGACTTCATGGAAGATAAGTTAATACCTTACCCGCCTACTGTGAACGACAAAACAATGTATAGGCATGCAAAGAAAGTTGGGGAGGAACTTCTAGGTGAAGCAAATGTACATTTGAATCCAATGACAATGGGAGCAGAAGACTTTAGCTTTTATGCGCAGAAGATGGCGGCTGCATTTTTCTTTATAGGGGTTAAGAATGATACCATGAAACCAGTTAAAGGGCTGCACTCATCAGAGTTTATTGCTGATGAAGAGGTTCTTCCAATTGGTGCAGCTTTCCATGCTTCTGTAGCAATGACTTACTTGGGATATCCATAATATTTGTTATTCTTGTAATAGAAGAAAAGAAGCTTAATATATTCCCCCGGTGGGAGTAGAACTCTTTTGGGTTTGAATCTGAGCCAGCTTAGCATGCACCTTGTTTCTTCCCCTCCACCTCAATCATTGGCGACCATTCAACTGCCATCAACTGATCCACTGGCTACTCAATTTTATGCTTTTGAATAGACGAATAAGTTGCTGTTTCTTCTGGTTGTTTTCAGTTCCTGGTATTTTGAGTCAACCATCAGAAGAAGGGATCAGAGATAAAACAGTTTCATGATACTTACAGGACGCAGAAGAACTAATGGCCAGAACATAATACTACTTCAGAAAGACTTTTTTATGCTTGTCAAGTTACCGAAGCCAGCAAATGAATTTCAAGGTCCTACAAGACCTCAGTAAAACTGCAGGTTCAGAAAAATAACCATTTAAGAATAACTGAGTTTTATGACAAGTACTGTTTCATGTACTTGAATGGCCTTTAGGTAATTCAACACTGGTGATCAGTAGGAAGTAAACCCCCAGTCAAACGCTCTACAAACCAACCAATATACTTACATTCATAGCACTATCCAGTAAGCTGCCAATCAAATGAGCACTAAAAGTTATCATGCTCTATGGTTTGCGCATTGAGCAACTGTTACTTCCTTTGCAAATGTATATCCTAAGAAGCAGTAAATTTACTTTGATAGAATATAAGCAAACTGAAAGCTAACCTTTGAGCTAAAACATTTCCGCGCTTGACCTATAACAGCAAAGATGAAGACAAAAAAATCAGAGTGATTATAGAGTAAGGGAGAATTGGGAGTGCACCTCCATTTCAACATGTCTTTGGGATCTGCCCTGCTGGTTGAGATTGCTCCATGTTGTTGGTAAAATGCTTCTTTCAGACTTCAACTGGAAAGATTCTAAAAGGATAATTAAGCAATACTCATACATACTCAAGAAACACACAATATGTAGCAGTTTAAAGAAGGACCCAGATGGATTTGAACCATCAACCTCCACAAACCATCATTTGGGTTTGGGTGCTCTTGCCATTTTGAGCTTATGAGTCCAATTATAGAACAACAACATATCCTTTCAGTAGCACGCACTTTGTAGTTTTGCATTATTATAATTCAACTTGATCATCAATGTCAACATTAAGAGTAAAGAACATTCAGTGGTATGAACTAGTTCACTTGTATAACTAATAAGATAACACCAGGAAGAAATAGTAGTAACATTAGAATAACAAAAAAGATTATAGTTCACTTAGGTAATTCAATGTAGCAGTTGCCATGTGAAAAAATGGGGAAACCCTGGATGTTCTGAAATTAGGGGTCTCCCTCACAATGAAAACCCAACCAGATTTTACTTCATTTCATTCAATTCCAGTCATTCACAATCTAATTGAAAACCCCAAGTTCAACTGAGACAAAACTAATCAAATTCAAACTGAAATATCCGCAAAACGACCTAGAATAGGAATGGATAATTACCGTTTTTCACGACCTAGGGCTTCGATTCTTCGTCTTTGAATAACTTACTTCAACTTTCTTCGAATTTTTAGACAGCAAAAGTCTTCCCCCTCTCCCATCAACAATAAGTAAACACAATTCCCTAATTGTCTCTGATGGTTTTATTGTCGATTGGTTTTATTTATGGACGAAAAAAACAAAAATATCGTGGAACATACTCAGCCGTCCACGTTATAAGGATAAAGACACGTGTAACAGAAGAGGGTTAAAATGTCATTTCCAATCTTTCACCTGAACGTGGCTCATTATCTGCCGCCATTAATTCTCAGGATCTTTTCTGGAAGCAAGTGTATGTATAACTTGATGGCTGATGCAAAATCAAGCAAGTCGGCACTACCATGGCTTGTTCATTTCATTTTCAAAATTTAACTGGAATCTCAGAAAGTGACCTACATTTTTTTGATAATAGTAGTTTGTTTATTTCCTCCAGTGGTGTGTGATATCTGATTCTCTTTCACACTTAAACAACAATTTAGCAGCAGGAATAAGTTAAGAGAGCATATAGGTGTCCTTATTAATACCCTCTTTCCTCAAATATACTACAAAAAACATATCTATTTTCGGGTTCTCTTCAACTTTAAAGGTGTGGTTTGGATTAACTTACTTCATCCCTTGTGACCTAGTGAGTGAATAGATGCAATATATAATTTCCAACACTGTATCTCCAGGTGCACCCAGGCTATACAGTTACACGACATTGTGCAAGAAATCCCAACCATATTAAGAAATATTGCAAATGGAAGAGTAGAAATACCAATTGCGGCCGTAACTGTATGTGGGCTAGCATTGCAACATCAGTCGCTTGGCCTGCCAAAAGAGCAATTGCTTTGCAGCTATTGGCGATCAATGATGCCGTTTTATAGGATTCTTTTGCATATATTGGTTCATGCTGTTCACACCAAACATTAGACAGTAGTTCTTTTAAATATGCCCATAAAGTCAAAGATGCTAATAACAGTTAAGTATTAGCTTACAAGAGTAAGTAAATAAATGATGATGTTGAACTCGACTAACAAAAAGGATGGAAGAAGTATGTGGGATGGGTTACAAGTGTGAAGCGTCTCAAGCTATAGATGTGCCTACAACTACAAGGTGTGAGAGTAAATTCACCATACAAAAATATTGAAAAATGGTGTACATTTCTTTTTTCGGTGAGAAAGTATAACTTGCTACAGGTCATTATGTTCACAACTCAGACTCGAAGTAAGACACTTGAAGATATTGTGAAACCAATCTACTTATTCTGACAGACCAAAATTTCTGTGTTACCACCAAAATTTCAGCTGTGGTCCATTCTATGATATATAACTATAGTTGCTCTGAACTTTTACTTCTCCATTGCTCAAGTGTTCATTTATTTTCCATAGTATCTCCTCAAAATTCTCAATCTAGAGACATTATGATAGATATGTCCCCTAATGCTATAATAATATAAATTAAATTAAATATTGGCAATATGCAGGGCTGTATCCTATTATTGTTATATCTTCTGAACCAATGCTTTTTCTAATATTCAACCAGTCATTCATGATTTCTCGGTGTTTAAAATGGTGATTAGATATTAGAAAGAACGGCTACAACATAGTTTATACATTCGAATATAACATTAAGTAAAGTTGAATGCACAAAACTGGTGGACTCTGCAAGACGGAAACTGTTTGTGGCATACCTTAGTAACCTACAGTACTGTTCTGCATTGCTTCACCTCTTACAAGATGTTGAACAACTGTTGCAAGTAACATAACGACCTGCAAAATGCCCACTAATGAGGATCAAGATACAACAATATTCACGAAATATGGCAAGTACCAATATTAAATGAGAAGGGATCTTTGATGAAGTTTGTAACCCTTTATCCAGTACCAAAGGGTGGATGCCCATTGTGCCAGACATCCTACTGGTAAGACACCCTTTTATACATCAAGGGAACTAAACTGATTAACTAGATTTACCTACAGTAACATGATTCAAACCCTGCCACAAGATATCTATTGTTTACTGGGTACTTGAAAACTATCTATTGTTTCAGGGATACTATGGCCTTTTATATTGCCCTCCAGTAAGCCAACTTCCACTCCCTCAACCCAAGTTCCCACTTTAATTTAATTAAAAGAGAAGATCTGGAGGTAAACTGGATAGGAAGTATGGTACTCTAGCAAGTATGATAACCTGATGAATTCCATTTAAGGCTATAAGTTCAAAAAGATGGACAAAACCGAAGCTAGGAAAAGCTGGTACTCTACTGTCAAGTAGAAACTAACCTCAGCATTTTAACGAGAGGCAAGTGCCACACAAGCTCGAGAAAGCAGAAAACCTCCTGCAAGAACACAGCTGCCTCATTTAAACAGTCAATTTCAGGCTGAATCTTGTTCCCACATTCAAGAAGTAACCCAAAATTAAAGTATTTTATACCTGGCATAGTCTTATAAGAAATTACACAACAACAGATCTACATACAGCTAAGCACTTATTAATACCAAAGTCACCGACATAAGGAATGTGCATTATAAAGAAATGAACACTTCTTCTAAGTGTTGCTTGAGATCATCTAGAAGAAAGGGAAACATCATTCAAATTGCAAGTCTATATTTTTTTTCAGCATAACAATGTAAAGCATCATCTCGGTTTCTCAAACATGAAAGTATGTGCAGGGAGGAGATGAAAAGAAAGTGCAGCAAACATACCCCATTAAGAAATTAAGAGAACGAACAGCATGCCTTGAATCAGCATCATCTTAGACATTATCATGAAGAAGACTTGACACCTATAGCAAACGGGATGACCAAGTTTAAATAATACTCATGTAAAAAAAGAACAAAAAAAGAAGAAGAGAAAATACAATAGGAGTAAGTGGCAAATGATAAAAGGAATTGTGTGGGGGGACTCTGCTGCAAATGGAAGACAGGATTATTCATTTAAAGAATGGTAAAGATAAATAGATATTCAACCAACTAGAGGTCCAGTCCGCAGTTGTGCTCTACCTACTGGATGAAGAAAAGTTCAAACAACAGGCTAGTTTCTTAAATACTATCAACCTTACTAACATATATATATGACATACCTAAACCCGGGAATACAGATATAGTGTCATTTTTTAACAGCATGAAAGTCGTAATTTAATTTCCTCAGATAAGTCAAGGAAATCTATATGTGAGCTTACGTGGTCCAAAACTAACTTATTCTTTCATAAAAAAAAGAGAGAGAGAAAATAATAATCATAAAATAACAATGCGATAAGCATTGGCAGGTATCTCTCTTCACATGTGCAGCAATCCCCTTTTTTTTTAGTATTTAAGCTAATATGGTCCAGATAAAATCTTATAGTGAGCAAAGATATAACCAACCAATATTCAGGTAGACAGTAGGCAAACTAAAATATAATTCTTCTAATATACTTGTAGTTCCTTTGACTACCCATTATAATTAAAATATTTCCTAAAATTTTCATATTTGCTGTACTCACATACTTAAATGTAGGATTCCACTACGATAACATAGAAGATTAATCAAAGAAGCATCTCAATGGTTTCACTTCTGAAATACCCATGCCCAAGAAATACTTACTACACTAGAAACACAACTGTGTTTATAAATATACATTATTACATGTTTTAGACGATCAACAAATAAAGAGTAATCAGAAGATTTCAGTGCGAGTAAAATAAAATTACAAAACCTACCTCGACCAAAGAACTTCCACCTTGCTGAACTTGAAACCTGAAACTGTGGAACGACCAAGAATTCCCATACGAAGTATCAACTCCACCGAAAACCTAGCCATTCAGAAGAACCATCACTTCCATTATTAAAAGCACCAATTAAGTAACTCCATGGTGTTGTATAGTTTAAGATTCATATGAATAAAGGGTTTATCAGGAAAAAATAATTAGTAAAGGTACACCCATTTGCCAGACATGCATAAGATTAAACATTCAGGTTCTGAAATGATAGAACAACTGTTTCTAGGAGACCTCTAGACTCTAGTTAACCCTCAACATCAATTAGCTGGTTAAACAGTTCCAATCAATTGGTTAAAATCCCTAATCAAACTTTTTTAGGTTTTTTTTCTGGTGAAAACATAATATATTAATATGCTTTCTCGATGACCTAATATCACTAACAACAACCAGAAGTTGTCCAGATTGAAACTACAAACTTAACTGAAATTTCCTTTAATAACAAAAGCCTAGGTTTTTCAAATTCCAATGATCAAAATACCAAAAAAAAAAAAAACTAAGAACGAAAACAATAATAACAAACAACATACTATGTACGAAAGAATCAAAGATGATTAACTGTAAGATCATACCACTGTCAAGCCTGTCTCTAACTTTCTGATATACAGGTCGAAATAGAAGCAATTTACTGAAATCCACTGCTTGATTTCTCGTCACTCCTCTTTTCTTGGTACTTCTTCGGCTGCTTAGAGACCTTACATCTTTTCTTGCATCATAACCATCTTCATCTCCACTGCCTGCGCTACTCGACCCCCCTGACCTTTTCCTGATCACACTTCTTTCCCCAGTACTCTTTCTCTTTCCAGCATTATCCCATTCTTCAGCATCTTCTTCATTAGTGTGCTTTCCGGACTTGCTCGGCGATATTTCCTTTCATCACCACTCTCCCAATCTTCCTCATTTCCATCCTATCACTATCTGGTGAATCATCCGTATCCCTTTTCACGTAACTCCATAGGCTTTCCATCCCATCCATTCCACACAAATTCCTTCCAGTTTTCAAGTTCCCTACAAGATATCAGAACACAAATTAGTTCTTTGCTTACAAAACATAAAGCTTGTGTCAGGAACCTGATGATAGATGCTCGTGTAATTCCTCCTTTTGATTTTTGCAGATAAGTCTCTGACACGAGTTGTTTTGTTATCTTATGCATGCACAAGATAAGAGCCAATCACTGACATTGGAAAATGTAAAATATAATAAAAAAAATAGGAGCGATAATATGTATTTTGCACTTAAAGAGAGAAATCCAAAAAATTCACTAAAATTTGCACTCTCCACCGCAAATGCAAACTATCACTCCTGTTGTTTACTATTTTTTACATTTTCCAATACCAATGATTGGCTCTTATCTTGTGCATAGGTGCACAAGATAACAAAACCCATTGAAAAATGAAGTTATGAGCAGTTACCGATTTTGTGTAATCCACATGGATAATATGTTTTTGTGTGTATATATGTGTGAACTGTACATGATCACGCTTGCATGTACCAGCATTGACAACAATATACACTGTAATAGAAATCAGAAACATGTGTGAATATGTAAATTAACTTCATGTGCTAAGGTTTTCTAAACCCATCCCCGGTAAAACTTAAGACCCTAAAGATGAGCATACGCTCCTATCAATCAATCATGCTCAAAATAAAATCAGAGCCCAACGAGAATAATGTTCAGAAAGATGTCTGATGCGAAATCTAATAACTGGAAAAACATTTGACAGTTGAATCAAAGTAGGCAATGCGAAATCTAAAATTAATGGTTGGGAAAGAAAATACGAGAATAGGTGATCTACAAAGTGGTACTAGATATACGTCCGAAAGGAAAAAGCTACTTGGTGTAAACAAGCAGTCCCTGCAGATGTGGCCTCTGGCAGTTGAATTGGTTCATCTTTAAATTGAGGCCCCTAGATCAGTAAACTAATAATTCAATTTATAATGTATTTTTTATTATGCAGAAACACTAACCCTTTCTTTTAAATTTCGTAAGTTTACAAATGTCCATCAGATATTACGAACATGATAACAAAAAGGTTGAGTGCACCACGAACGTAGAATCAGAAGACAGTAAGACATGAAATCAAGTAAAGAAGGATTGCGCAGTAAAGGATATCACCACTAGGGAGCCAAAACGCCAAATCATTGGTTTAGAAGATGAAATTTGGCTTTACATGAAAAGCTAAGTTGTCACATAATTATTCATGAAGCATGAAGAAGTAAAGCTAAGAACTAACCAAAAGAATATAACGTAACATAAATAAGGGATAACCTAACCAGAAATTGATAAGAATTATGCTTTACATGCTTTTCTTTTAATGTAGTTTGAATGGGAAGAGTATTTTGTTTGTCTCTACTTCGTTCTTGTGATGACTATATGGGAGAGGTCCACTACAGCCCGTCTCGATATTCTAACATTATCATCGTCGCTTTGAGGATGAGAGTTGATGCTGGCTGAGGCTGCCAGGTTGGCATGCTCAGTTGCTAGTTATTTTGCTCTTTGTATCCCGCGACTCTTCCCAAGGTATTCAAGGGCCTTGGGTATTCAGATTAAGAGCATGCACTTGAAAAAAAGAATATGATGATGTCAGAGTATCAATTCTAGTTGCAGGTGAATGAGAGTCCAGTGACTTGTGGAGGTGGAGCATTGGGTTAGTTTAGCAATACACCATTTGAACCCATGATTGGATTTGTCTGCAACAAACCTAATGTGCTTTGCATTCTGGTAGTTAACTATGTCACCAGGACACCACTTCTTAGGTAGCTAACAAATGACAACTGGACATAATTACCAACATTCACAAGCATTTCAAGGACATTTGTACACGATAAAGTTAGATGTTGGTAATCAATATGCTATCAACTGTATAACTTGTGTGTTGTGTGCCTAAAACGTAAGCATGATAGTAGCTGTGTTATATCTGTTGTGTAACGATTCTAAACGCACCTAATAATTGTGTGTATATATGTGCATATGCAGACTACATGTGCAAGTGAGTGACATTGAAGAAAAACGTTCAATCCAATATATATATAGAAGAAGACATACTTACAAGATCAACATCTGCAGGATCGTCGAATCCTCGATTGATAACTTCTTGTAGGTGTGGGAATTTTTCAATAGCAAAGAATATTGGAGCTGTTATAATCCCCTACAAAATGAGGAAATTTAGTTTACTTAGCAATTGATAGCATATTGATTGGCGCCCTAAAAATTATGCAGACATCATGTTGGAACACGAAAAAGATATTGATGTTCTTCAACCATTAACCATCCAATAACTCAAACCAGAAAAGGTGCAAGAATATGTTATAGTTATTCATGTGAGTGTCATAGAAAACTAGGAGTGTGGAAGGAGCCGAATGAGAAGCTTAATTTTCTATTAAAGAGGGCAACCATGCACAAAATGCTAAAAAAGAATCAGTTTGAAGGTCCGTATGAAAATGGAGTTCCTACCATTGTATGGCAACTCCTATCTAACCTCAAGGTAAACTCCGTAACTAAACATTAGATGCCATAAAGCGAACCCTTTCCTGGGGGAGGCTGATATCCTTGTGAAATCTAGAACATCGACGATCAATTGTGATGCCAAACCCCTAAAACCATAAAAAGACACCAGTAGTAGAAAGGCAAACAATTTATACCTCTGCAACATATGTGTCTACGCAAGTGCATCTAGAGATCAGTTATCAAACATCGATACAAGACCAACTCCTGTGTCAATTAGTCTTACAATTTAAGTCCTGTGTGCTTCAGGGTTTCAACAGACAAAGATAGATGATAAAACTGTTGATGGCAGATATAGTAATTTTAAGTAAGCTAAGGAAGGGCAGATGTTAGTAACGTCTGTTGTGAGGAAGTAAATGTGAAGGTTGTTTAGATATCTGATTCCGTTTCACGCTTGAACAACGTTATAGCAGCAGAAATAGGTTAAGAGAGCCTATAGGTGCCCTCATTAATACTCTCTTTCCTCAAATACACTCAAAGAAAAAGTAATTTCTATTTTAGCGGTGTGGTTAGTATTAACTTGCTTCATCCCTTGTTAGTGACTGGATAGACACAGTATATAATTTCCAGCACAATCAAATGACAATCGGATAGGAAAAGGTACCAATAATGAAATTCAACGCCCTTTATCTCCAGTTGCACCCGCTATACAGTTTCATGACATAGTGCAAGAAATCCCAACCATGTAAATAAATATTGCAAATGAAAGAGTAGAAATACCAGATTGCGGCCGTAATAGTAGGCTAGCATTGCAACATCAGTTGCCTGGCCTGCCAGAAGAGCGATTGCTTTGCAGCTATTCGCGATCAATGATGCCGTTTTATAGGATGTCGTCTGTTGCATATATTGGTCCATGCTGCAATCAAATTAGGTTCACACAAAACATTAGACAGCAGCTCTTTTAAAAATGATAACAAACCCATGAAGTCAAAGAAAATTACATCAATTAAAGAAGTATAAACTTCACTTTTTATTCAGTATACGTAGCCCTTTGACTAACATTAAGGATGGAAGAAGTATGTGGGATGAGCTACAAGTGTGAAGCATTCCAAGCTACAGATGTGCCTAAAAGGTGTGAGAGTAAATTCACCATACTATTGAAACATGGTGTATATTTCCTTTTTCAGTGAGAAATTGTAACTTGCTACAGGTCATCATATTCGCAACTCCAGACTGAAGTAAGACACTTGAAGACATTGAACAGAAGAACATGGAGGCTATTAAGTGAATGTGAGATTCAAATCCAGCTCAAGATATAAGAAAGAAAGGCTACAACATAATTGAACACACAAAACTGATTGACTCTACAAGATACAAAAAACCATCGATGGGATACCTTACCCACAGCGCTGTTCTGATGTACTGGTCATTTGCGTTGTTTCACCAGTTACAAGATGTTCAATAACCATTGCAAGTAATGTAACGACCTGCCAAATGCACACTGATGAGTATCAAGTTATAACAATTTGAATTCAAAAAACCAATGTAAGACGGGATCTTTGATGAAGTTGGTGACCTTATCCAATACCAATTGTGTTAGACATCCCATGACCCACTGATAAGCCACCCTCTTATACGTCAAGGGAACCAAAATGATTAACTATCTATAATTTCACGGATAACATGGTCGTTTATATTTCCTTTCAGTAAGCCAATGTACACTCCCTTAACCCAGGTTCCCACTTCTTTTTTTGTGAAAAGAAAAAAAGAATCCGATGGTAGACTGTGGGTAGAATGTATGGTACTCTAACAAATATCATAACCTGATCAATTTAAGGCTAAGGTCAAAAAGATGGTCAACACCGAAGCTAGGCAAAGTTGGTACACACCGCAAAGTAGATTTACAAGGTAAATACTAACCTCAGTTTTTTAAGATAGGCAAGTGCCACACAAGCTCGAGAAAGCAGAAAACTCCTGCTAGAACACAGCTGCATCATTTAAACAACCAATTTCAGGATGGATGCTGTTCCGCACAGTCAAGCGTAATCCAAAAGGGCCAAAAGTAAAGTATTTACTACCCGGCATAGTCTTAGAATAGAAAAAATTACAAAACAACAGATATATATACTACTCAATAATACCGACACTGGGGATGTGCATCATAAAAAAAATGAACACTTTTTCTATAAGATACTTGAGCTCATTCAGAAGAAAGGAAACATCATTCAAATTGCAAGTCTATATTTTATTTTTGTTCTTTCAGGATAACGATGTAAAGCCTCGTTCGGGATTCAATATCGAAACTGACAATCACTTGCACTTCCAAAACATGAAAAGTATCCGCAGGGAAGGGATCAAAAAGAAAGTTCAGAAAACATACCTTCTTCCCCATTGTAAAATTGGGGGAACGAACATCACGCCTTGTATCGGTATCATCTAAGGCATCATCCTGAAGAAGACTTGCCGCCTAGCAAACAGGATGACCAAGTTTAAATATTCATGTGGAAATAAAAAAAAAAAAAAAAAAAAAAAAAAAAGAAAAAGGAGAGAGAGAGAGAGAGTAATAGTAAGGGCCAAGTATTAAAAGGAAGCATCTTGGAGTTGGAAGACTCTGGTGCAAATGGAAGACGGGATTTTTCATTTAAATAACAGTAAAGATATATAGATGTTTAACCAACTAGAGGTCCAGTCCACAGTTACTGGGCGAAGAAAAGTTCAAGCAACAGGTTTTTTTCTTAAATACTATCAACCTTAGTAACATATATGACTTAAATCTGGGAATAGTGTAGTTCAATGGGATATAGTATAATTTTTAACGGCGTGAAAGTCGTAAATTAATTTCCTCAAATAAGTCCAATTTCACCGCAGGTTTCACACACCAGCCGGGGTGAGATTTAAATTATCGAATGAATGCATTACTCTAAAGAACTCACATGGATCATCTCGGTAATCTCAGCAATACAATGCTGCCTTGTACGAGTTCATTGGAATAATTGACCAAGATATTAGGAACAGATCCAGGTAGCGACACATTTAACGCCGATGCCATCAACAACAGAACCTGCATAAGAAAAAGGAATCTTCAGTGACTTATAAGGAAGACGGGAGACAGGAGCAAAAGTAGAACACGCATGTTGTCATATGCTGTAAGTAGCATAAATGTTACACTCGATCTTGAGTACTTAAAATGCACACACTGGTGATGGTATTTGTCACGTCAGTGTAATGATAACCATGAACTACATCCAGACTAAGACACATGAGAAGGTTGCCCCAACCGTTGCTGCCCCAATACCAAATACGTTTCCTTTGTCACTATCTTCAGTTATGTCTTATATAACCACTACAACCTACAAAATCCATCTTTTTTCAATTCACCACCAGCGAACACCACTACAACTCCCTTAGACATTAAGACTACTATAAGCATCCAGGATCATGGTACAGTAATATAAAAGGTGTAACTGATGTTATGTCAAAGAGGGTTAGAGACCTGAAATGCAAATGCACTAGTTCACACTTCATACCATGGGACAAAACCTATTTCCCACTACCCCCCATCTTAAAGAAGTATTCTTCAGCTGAGGCAAGCTTAGGGACCTTAAGGAAAAATAAGCGGTTTCATCTTTGATGCGAGAAACAAAAAACATAAGAAAGTACCTCAGCAACCACCATCTCGCGTAACCGATTACTAATAGCAATAAGAGAGAGTTCATCAGCAACAAGAGAAAATGGATCCGCTGGCTCCTATAAAACAAAATGTCATTGTTCAAAAACTAACTTACTCTTTCATAAAAAAGGAAAAAAGAAAAAGAACTCATACTAATAAACATTATAGTAAGGCAAGATCCACAACGTGATAAGCATTGGCAGGTATCTATCTTCACATGCACAGCAATCTCTTTTTTTATGGCATTTAAATTGATTTGTGAGCTAATTTAGTCCAAAACTAAAATCTTTCATAAAAAAAGGAAAAAAAAAACAGAAAAAGAACAGAAAAACTCGTACCAATAGCTATTGTAGTAAGGCAAGATCCACAATGCAATAAGCATTGGCAAGTATCTCTCTTCACATGTGCAGCAATCTCTCTTTTTTGATGGCATTAAATTGATGTGTGAGCTAATATGGTTGGTCCAGATAAAATCATATAGTAAGGAAAGAAATAAAATCTGATTCTGGGCGACGCCTTCCACCTCTCTCTCAAGACTCCTTGTGACCTTCTAGACTATCTCACTTCCCTCTAAACTCTATCTCTTGACCTTGCATGTCCGTCTTCCTCTGCATTTACAGATCCTTCTCGGCTTTCCAGAGCATCATGGCCACCATATGCACAATCAGCTTGTTGTTTATGTGCATCAGATTTCCCCCAGGAGGCCTGCTACAAATCCTATTAGCAATAGACTCCACATCCTCTGCCAACCCACCCACTTGACTTTTCCCGGAACCTCTTACCTATATCAATACTTGATCGCTCTTCAAGACTAGCAAAACCCTCCTATTTTCTTTTTCTAGAGCCTCAGACCTGCCACTGCTTCTACTCCTCTCCCCCTAAACCGTTTTCTCTTCCCCGTTTAGAACCTTTATCATTGGCTAAATCAACATCCCTGTTTTTGCTGTCACTATGCTCATTTCTCGCATCAACAGTTCTCCCTCTCAAACTCCCATGCTTGACATCAGGCGTTTTGCCACTTCTAAGGCTAATTTTTTCAGCAATATTACTTTCCTCTTCTGATCGAACAGAGTCAGATTCATCCCATATTCTTCTAGGATTTCTCTCTTGTGCACGAGATCCACGAACTTTATCTCTACTGCTTTCCTTCCTTTCAGAATACATCATGAGAAGTTTCAACTTTAAGTCTAGTCTTGCACTGGGAACTTTAGTGAGTAGAGGGTTTTGAGCTCAATTTACATGATGAATTCCTCTCATTCTCATCAGCTGCCCCAAGCCCTTTACTCCTTGAACCATCTCTACCTTTTCTACTGCTTTGTGATCCTCTATCTTGAAATCCACCGCTTGATTTCTTGTCACTCCTCTCTTCTTGGTACTTCTTTGGCTGCTTGGACCTTACATCTTTTCTTGCATCATAATCATATTCATCTCCACTGCCTGCCCTAATCGACCCACCCTGACCTTTTCCTGCTCTCCCTTCTATCCCCAGTACTCTTTCTCCAGCATTATCCCATCCTTCAGCATCTTCTTCATTAGTGTGCTTTCTGGACTTGCTCGGCAATGTTTCCTTCCATCACTACTCTCCCAATCTTCCTCATCTCCAGCTTTATCACTATCTGGTGAATCATCCGTATCCCTTTTGGCGTAACTCCATATGCTTTCCTGCCCATCCATTCTACACAAATTCCTTCCAGTTTTCAAGTTCCCTATAAAGTATAGGAACACAAATTAGTTCTCTACTTAAAAAAACAGAAAGCTTGTGTCGGGAACCTGATGATAGATGCTCATGTAATTGCTTAGATATTGATAGTAGTTACTGATCAGTTAATTGGTTTTCTATTTGAATGGCATTCAGATAAAAAAAAAAATCAAACATCGAATGTGTAAAACTGTGTGACTGCATACTAACTCCAATAATGAGACAAAAAAAAAGCGCCCAAATTTCATTGATGTAAATGAAGAATGGACAATTTTAGACTTTTAGTGTACAAAATCAAACAAACATAAATACTGAAATCATACAGGATACAGTGATAAGAACATAAACAGTACTAAATGTAATCACAAATCAAACACCCTTGATCAAAGTTAAAGATTCTAGTAACCCTAACAATGAATCATCAAATAAAAGCCCCAAAAGTGACATTAATATAAAACCCAGAGTATTGGATTAGATCCGTATATCATACACTCAAAACCTAATACTAGTTGAATAATAAGTTCAGAAGAAGAGAGACGGCGTAAGAAATGAGAAGAAGTAGAGGAGAGAGATTCAAACCTGGGTGTGTTTATTTTAGGTTTCCCCGCGTCTCTCTCGCAAAGCAGGAGAAGAAATTGTGGTCTGGTTTTGAATGAATTTATTAGTGTTTTCTTTCTCGGACTGTTGTGGTGAAGTTTTGTGTTTAATTAGTCTTGTGGAACCGGAACGTTAATTGAGTGGCCTTTTAGTGGAACCCCCTTGACAAGGAGCGTGTTTGTTTTTTGCTGACTCGGCGTCTGAATCTGACTCGGCTTGAGTCAGATCATTTATGTTTTATTTAGAGTCACGTATGACTCGCGATCAGATTTAGACCTAATCCTTGACTCGGACCCATTTAATTCAGGGAATAAAATATTCGTGACTCATGGGACCAAGCCACTGACTCACATATTTTTTTCAAAAACAAACATATTGAGTTAGATCCAGATGAGTCAGGTGATTTCACTCAGATCAGACGAGTCAGAGTCAGACGAATCAGATGAGTCAGGAAAAAACAAAGAATGTGCAAAGTCATAACATAACTCATGAACCAAGCTAATAATTGGATATTTGGATTCTTTCTGGTACATGCGTTCCCAGGTTGCATCATGTGATCGCCCTTAAATTAATCGTGCTAACACTGCTTCTAGTCTTATAGTCCTTTACTCTGTGCTGCTCGAGCATTTTTTTGTATAGTAATATCACCACAAACGATTTCCATCAATTTGAAAAATATGAACCACATTAAATCCATTCACATGATTTGGACAAGGTTTTTACTTATTATGTGTTTTAGCACATATCTTGACAATATATATGTTAGTTGTGGTGTTGCTAGATCAAAAATGCTCGAACAATACACGAGCAAATCTTTTTCCCTTATGAACTGCTTGATAATTTCTTTTGTTAATTACAAGACAACAACGATCCGTAGGTTTTCTTTCCTTGATATAAGTCATAGCACAGATAGTTGATCATCATGGGAGAATACGTACAACAACAATACACTAATAGTATTTCATCTTTGTCATTTGATTCTTGTTACTCATCATGCAAGTAGTTACTCACGGTTGCCAAGAAAAGTATTTAATATTTGGTTAGATATCATGCAATCAAGAAAGTTATTTCATCGTCATTTGGAATAAAAGTAAAATCATAAGAAAATGCAGTTGTTCCCTCTAGCTAGCATTAGTTTCGGAGATGGTAGGTAGTTTCATGTTTCTCTTTTTAGAGATAACAAATGGGCAAAACTGGGATGCCGTAGGAAATTGAAAATTTCATCTAAAAGCTTACAAATTAATGATCAACCAATAAAGAAATCGTCAGATTTAAGATACCCCATTCTTAAGCAGAACCGAAGGGATTCAAAGTTGTTATTGTTGGTCTTACACAAAGTTGACCCAGTTAACGGAAAAAGCTGAAAATCAGTTGAGGCTTGATGAATCTCAACCTATTGCAACACCATAAAGTAAACCAAAAGTTCAACCTTCGGAGACATCGATAAAATAAATGAATGAAAAACAAATAACCATCGAGAAGGAAGAAGAGACATTAGAAAAGAGGCTACATACTTAACCTGAAAATTGCATCATTACGTGGCTTTGTTTTTTATTTCTTTCCATCTGCTTCTAGCAAATTGACAAAATTCATCAAATGATCTTCATATGGTGGTTTAAAATGCGGAGGGTGTAGGGGATAAAATTAATCCCCTTGAACTGAAGCAAAATGAGCTCTGGAAACAGTCAGGGTCTTTAAAATTTAAGACATCATAGGTGTTCTTCAACGTATTAATTGGACTGCTACTAAGTGAAATTAGTATCGATCTACAATAGTTTTTATTATATGTGGAGACATTTTAAAATTCGTGGTTGTGAGTAATTTACTAACTTCTTGCCGATGTTTTGCCATTCAATGAACTAACTTCAACATGTCGCACATGGCATTCTTATAGTCTTCCTCTTTCCCATTCTCATCTAATTACCTTTCGGACCTTGGAGGGCAGTTCTAGTGAAAGAGCCTGGTTTCATTATTGATAGATGTTGATGACAGACATTGCCGAAAATCTGGCCACCAGTGCTTCAATTAGTAATTGCAACTAGCTCTTGACCTTGTAATTCTTCTCATGTCACTCTTTCCCTGTTCTCGTGAAAATATCCCTAATCTTCGTCATTATGGCCTAGATGAATTGTCTCGATCAATCACATTAATTGGTACAACGATTGAACCCATGCATGTGATTTGGTATTTGATCAATCACAGTAGTCTTGGAAAAACAGGTGAACCAATTCTAAACTTGTTTGGAAGTGTGGTGTAACCGATTCCAAGAATACAAATCCATGTAAATATGAAATAAGGATTTGCAGTGAAAATACGTCAACATACTTTGAACACGTACAATAACTCTTATCATTTATTTTTCAGAGATATTCTTTAGTACTCAAGGAGATCCTGTGCCAAGATAAATTAAGAATCTTTTAATAAAGGTTTTTGGTTTTATATGCTTTAATTACCAGCAATTATGCATATCTCTAGAGAATAAAAATTAGTAATGTGTATTTACTAATTGGAGATTTTCTTTTGAGAGATTTCAGAAATATTGGACAAGCATTTATTAGAATTATGAAAAACCGAATCTTGTCATTCATTGCATATCTTGAGAATATTTTCGGTTTTGGAAATTCCTTGTTGTCCAAACATCCTTGGTCTATAAATACCTGAGTTTGCATTTCTAGCAAACTATCCTAAGAGTCATGAAAACTTATTCTCTTGTTGTTTCTGGTGGAGTCGTCTATTTGGAGAGGAAAGTACGTATCCTAATTAGGTGAAATCTCTTACGACCGCTCGTTTAAATACTTTTGTAGGATCAAAAAGCTGCACGAGTACCGTTGGTGGAAAACTAGATAATTGCAGTGTTATTAGTTTTCGATTGATTTGATTGACTAACAGTTGTTGAAACTTTAATTGCACCTAGTTTGTTTATTCTTGAGAATCTTCTCTTCTGATATAAGATTCACTCAAACTAGATCGAAATATCAACGGGATCTTTAGAACTGTTGTTAGATCTAAAGACATCTTGTGATAATCCATTGTTAACAGACTCTGTTCTGTGTGTGATTGATCACAAAAGATTCAAGTGGTGTTGTGCAAGTTATTGAAGATTAAAGAAGATTTGAAGACGAAGAAAATTTCTTATTGGTTTTCGTATCTTGTGAATTTGTGTGCATAAACCTTGATCGGCTGGGATCCAACTAGAATCGAATTTATTCTATTGATTAGTTGCGTGCGATCGGCATTCTCAATATATCTCTTTGAGATTTATTTTGATTGAGTGCGATCTATACTTGACAATTTGGGTAGTTAAAGTTTGATTGATCTAACCAGAGAAAAGAGTTTATTAGATTAAACGAAAAAGCCCTTGTCAACGACTAATCTATATCTTGTAGCAAAGATTGATTAGAGTGGTTACCAAACAGAATCTTCTTTTGTTGTTTGGAATACGATCCAAATGACTTGCTGGCGCAGGGATATTGAGGGAACTAAGTAGCTAGGGTAGTGTGCTTGGTCTCAACTATACGAAGTTAGTTTAGATTTTGTATAGCGGGTTAATTCTGAGAGTATTCAAAACTGGACTAGGTCCCGCGGTTTTTCTGCATTTGTGGTTTCCAAATTAACAAAATCTTGCTGTGCCATTTACTTTACTTTTCTGCATTATAATTATTTTATTATAATTAAAGTAAATTGCACTTTACGTTAACTCTGTTGTACTTGATAATGATCCTATAGAGTTTGGTTATTACAGAACCTATTATCAAGTATCACACTTTGTTTGTCGTATTGTCTCGATCTCGTATCCATAGACGATCACACAAAGTGTGAATACCGGAGTTGTTGTATTGTCTCGACTTTGTCCATAGACGATCACACTTGGTAAGAGGACTTATAGGTTGAAACAAAAAGATTGTGGTGTATTTAGGTAACCTCGTCTTTTCATAAGAGCATACAAAAAGGCAACCAATACTAGAAGCGCCTATCATTTGAAGCGTTGTCAATATTGTCTGGAACACTTGCGGGAAGAGTGTTAAATGATGGGGTGCTTCGGGGAAGGGCCTATGAAGGGGCTAACTTAGGATCTAGCCCGTTCGTTGATTTATCCCAAATCATTTATAGTAGAGAGGATTTAAACTAAATTAGATTTTAACGTAATTTTACTTGTAATTATCCCATGTAATATGTAACAAAACTTTATTTTCAAGGCATTTGATTTCAATTAATTAAAAAATTATATTAAGCTCGACTATATCCATTTCATAAAGTATAGCACGTAAAAACTTTATTTTTCAAATAGTATTAATCATATTTTTTATAAATGTTAATTATTTCCTATTCTCTCGTTATATACTTTTATGTTTGTTTTTAACTTTTTTTATTTATTCTAGTCTAATTTGTTGTAACAATAAATTAATCTAAACCCGTGACATTACAAATCGTCTGTTACGTGTGTATAACGTAATCGGGCTATATAGTCTCATAGACTGGCCGCTTGAAGAATTAAATTGGATATTTTCTTGATATTGATACAACCTCCATTTACTATAAAAATTCAATAGAGTTCATCCATAATTTATTTTTTGACCGTGAGTTGGCGCAATAAGTTCGAAGGTTGCTAGAGAGAATGCTCGGTTGAACCTACATACCTTTGTACTTCAAGTATGATATCGTATTTTAGTTGTCAAAACTAATTCTTGATTTATCCTACTAAAGTCATCTTTGGTTGGAATATGTTAATTAGGTAGTAGAGTCTTAAAATTTTCCAAGTTACTCAAGATGAATGATAATTTGAAGATCACACGAAGACATCAATTTAAAGAAGCTTCAACGAGGTAAGTAATGAAAATTGGTGTTTCCTTTTGAACTCGTTTCCATCAATCTATCAATCTATTTTAACAAAATTCGAGGACATTATTAGATGATCGTAATTCAAAGAAGATTATGTCACGAATTAGTGTCTTGCTAAGTATAGTGATGTTTCGATTTGCAAGCACATGCTTTTCAAGAACTCGAAAAATAAGATTGAGAGAAAAGCAAAAGTGTAATATGAAGGCTTACAAATTTATTCTTGAGTTTGTAATGTTTTGTTTCGGTAGTTTACTACTAAATATTTTCAATCACTTTAGTTGACAAATCCATGAGCTAAGTTTGCGAATCAATAAGCTTGTAGAACTCAAAATATAAGGTAAATAAAGTCTTTGAGTTCAATGATACATGCATAATTTACATATTCTTAGTGTCAAATCCATGCTTGTATGGCTTGATATTACTTTTTATTATGTTTGTTTTCTATTTTGTATGTCATGTTAGGCAAATTAACCCAAAGAAGTGGAAATTGTTATAAAATTGCTAATAAAGTCAAGTTCTACAAGTGAAGAAGGTCAAAAGATGGGCTAGATTTTGGTGGTTACTTGGGTTCGTCTTATGATTGGTGAGAGCCGGGATTCGGTTAGTTGGAGCCTTAGTTTGTAGAAGGAAGTAAGAATCCATACGTAGGATGAGCTATAGAATATCGATGGACGGTGGAAATAACCATTGGATGTTCAGGGAATAAGATTGGTGTTATGGTCGGAGTTTAGAAAGGACCTGATTGGAAGTTATTAGATTGGGCCTTAGGCTTGTCCGGTCATAATTGAAGAATTCACAACTCCTATAAAAGAACCAACAGAGACAGAAAGGAGGAGGAGGCTATAGATAGGGTTTGAAGTTTATTTTTCTTATTCCGTTTTGATTAGTGAGGATTTTAATTAGATTGATTTATGGCTTTTGAGAAATCCATGGTTTGATAATCCATGTTAGGGTGAAAGGATGAACTTTTAGGATACTTTTGCTTGTGTACTAAACAATAGGTTTCTATAATTTGAGCTTAATGTTAATTGTTTTGACACTCTCTCAATGTTTTACCTTCTAGCTATTTTTTCATGTTTTATGCCATGTATAGTCCATAATTAGGTTAGTAGAAGAACTCATTGAACCTTAGAAATAATTGATTTATGAATATTTCTTGACTATGTATGCTTAGTGCTTTGGAATTCTACTTTCATGTGAGAACAAACTAACGTTTGATAAATTGTCGACGATTCTTTAATGAGATATCTTCTGCATCTATATCATTTGTGATTGAATATAAGTAACTTTCCTACAATATATTCGCGGATCCTTAACACCTTCACATTCTTGGTTAAGTCTTTATTATTTCGCAATCTTAGTTACCAAATCTTAATTCTCTAAAATATTGAATTTGATTAGTTAGTTCTTGGTATTAGTTAGTAGTAGTATTTCCACACTCTTCGTGGGAACGAAACGTATTTGTCATTCTCTACATCCTCGACACTTTACGCTTGCGGTATTATCATTCTGAGCCTACCGGTAACTATTTTTAAATATATAAGTTGTTTGTTTCCAAATGACAATGACACGCCGTACGTTTGTTGTAGCCATTGAACTAGTGTAGCTGTGTGACAGTAATAATACTGAGGCAAAGTTATATATGCATAATTATATATAGTCTTTACGTACTAAGATATTGAAGCATACTGACAAAATTTTAATTTATTTTTAATCGTTTTCAAATCTTAGTTGCACCAAATATTTAATAAGATAGCTAGGTAATTGAATTGATTGTGCAACTACAATCATTGACTTATTAGATTTCAAGATGCACTTAACTAAAAGGATTTATATTATATAAAAAACTATTTTTTATAATCCCCCACTTTTTTTTTTTTTAAGTTTCCCACTATATATCTTCCAGAAAACACGTTGAGGCACCAATCAATATCAAATATCAATCATAATCTAAGAGTGCACCAATCAAATATCAATATCAAAACACGTTGTCTTCAAATTCCAGTTGACATTATTAAGAAAATTGATGCAGTACAGAGAGATTTTTGGTGGGGATATGAAGAAAAAAGAGGTACGTACTATACTTCATGGAAAAATTTGAATCTGCATAAAACTCAAGGTGGTGAAGGTTTCAGGGATTTGAAGGTTTTAAAGCAAGCTCTATTAGTAAGAGCAGCTTGGAGAGTATGTACAAATGGAGATGCACAATGGGTAAAGGCCATGCAGGCAAAGTATTTTTCAGGTACCAGCTTGCTTCATGCTACGGTTAAGAGTAATTGTTCGTGGTCTTGGAATGGTATACAAAAGCAAATTACTTTTATCAAGCACCATAGTTGTTGGAGAGTTGGTAAAGGGAATCATATAAAGATCTGGTTGGATGTATGGGTCATGGGAATGGATAACCCTCCGGTGCCAAGAGAAGGTGTGACAGATTCTGAGGATTTCATATGGGTAAAGGAACTCATAATTCACAGTACCAGTCAGTGGAATACTTCCTTAGTACATCATCTGTTTGATACTTCAACTACAAATCTGATTCTGAACATGCACATTCCTACAGCAGCTGAGGATAAACTTATATGGAAACTCACAAAAAATGGCAATTTCTCTTTGAAATCTGCTTATAACAGGTTGTATGATATCAGCAGAGGTAATCTACAAACTTCAAATTTTATCACATGCACTAATATAAGTTGGAAGGAGTTTTGGAATATTCAAGTTTGTCCAAGAATTAAACATTTTTTCTGGAAATGTTTTTTGGATATTCTACCTACGAAGGAAAGATTGCAAGGGTTTGCAGTCACATCAACCAACAATGTTCTTTATGTAAGAAGTTTGATGAGGACTTGATGCATGTCCTATTTAAATGCCCTTTCTCAAAAGCAGTTTGGCTTCTGGTGCCAGGGGGTTCTTCAGTACTTACAGGAAATTACAGCACTATAGAGTAGAGGCTATGTTTGAAAACTGATGGCAAATGCATCAACAGAAAACAGGCCCTACAAGTTGGCTTCATACTGCAATGGCAGTCTGTTGGACTTTATGGAATACAAGATGTGAAGTTCAGTGTCAGAATGTCAAAGCAGCTCCAGAAGGAGTTGCAAGAAAAGTGTTAAGCTTTACCAGCTACTGGGAAAAACTTAATACTAAGCAGCTAGAAATTAGAGCTGCAAAAACTATTACCGCTTGCTATAATGCACAGTGGATGCCACCAGCTTTCCCTTTTCTAAAATTAAATTGCGATGCCTCTTATGATCCATATACTGGACTAACGGGGATTGCTCTTGTTTTACGTGATTATGCAGGAAAATGGAGAGGAGGATTTGCAAAGTGTTATGCAGGAATAGCAAACTCGGAACAAGCAGAGTGTATAGCATTCAGAGATGTTGTTGCGTGGAGTTTGGAGTTGCAACTGGCAAAAGTCATCTTGGAAACAGACCTTCAAGGGATTGAAAGCTACATCAACAACAAAGCGCCAACAATAGCATGGGAGAATGAAACCATTTTGCTTGATGCTCTTGAGAGTTTACAAAGTATTCAAACTTGAAAGTGTTGTTTTGTTCCAAGGAATTGTAATAAAGTTGCTGATGAACTTGCTAAATTCAGCAACAGGTCTAGAGTTACGAGTATTTGGTTAGAAAGTCCACCGAGTGTCATTGAAGGTCATTTACTGTCAGACAATTTGATCTTTAATCAATAAAACTTCTTTCTTTTGCATCAAAACAAAAATCTAAGAGTGCTATAAAGAAATGATTATCCATAACATCCTCTTGTTAGAACTAATATAACATATTGACTCCCGAAATCGTACATTATCATAATACCAAACATCATTATAAAAGAAATAAAATACCATTTGTTCACTAAGTATCACCTTAATTAAACAATAAATTTAATTGGAGAGTTCTCTTAATTTATAGCCTCAAAAATTGTCTTATTGATATTAGCATTGGTTTTATTTTATCAAGTCAATTGGTAAAGTGTAAATTATTTTATCCAAAAATTATCTTATTTATATTTGCAGAATTTGTATACCGCTGTTGATGGTGGATTTTAAACAAGGGGTAAAATCGTAAAACCCCATGACCTAGTGTTACCATGCAACACATTAACTAAGAGCATTTAACTCGGGTGTAAATAATTAATAGGGGTATTTTTCAAAATGCAGATTAGGGTTTTCGATACGTAACCCTAATTCCAAAACCAAGCCGCACATCGCGCACCATGGCAACAATGCCAAACCAAGCCGCACATCTGCGCACCATGGCAACGATGCCAAACCAAGCCGCATCTCGCGCACCATGGCAACGATGCCAAACCAAGCCGCATATCGCGCACCATGGCAACCATGCCAAAACCAAGCCGCACTCTGCGCACCATGGCAACGACGCCAAAACCAAGCCGCACACTGCGCACCATGGCAACGATGCCAAACCAAGCCGCACACTGCGCACCGTGGCAAAGACGCCAAAACCAAGCCGCACACTGCGCACCATGGCAGCGACGCCAAAACCAAACTACATATCGCACTCATTAAGCCGCTATGCCATTGGCACATGCCAAATATAGCGCCCTAGGCTTGCAAAAACGTGCAACTAGGTCAACATGGCCGTACGTGCCATTGGCACATGCCAACACGTACCACAAGCCATATTTCCAAGCCGCTATGCCATTGGCACATGCCAAATATAGCGCCCTAGGCTTGCAAAAACGTGCAACTAGGTCAACATGGCCGCACGTGCCATTGGCACATGCCAACACGTACCACAAGCCATATTTCCAAGACGCTATGCCATTGGCACATGCCAAATATAGCGCCCTAGGCTTGCAAAACGTGCAACTAGGTCAACATGGCCGTACGTGCCATTGGCACATGCCAACACGTACCACAAGCCATATTTTCTAAGCCGCTATGCCATTGGCGCATGCATAGCGCCCTAGGCTTACAAACCATGCAACCTAGGCCAAGTCGGCTACGCATGCCATTGGCACATGCCAACATGCTCGCTGGTAGCTTTTCCTACCAAGGCCACGGCCCTAACGGCCACGCATGCCATTGGCACATGCCAACATGCTCGCTGGTAGCTTTTCCTACCAAGGCCACGGCCCTAACTATGCCACGCATGCCATTGGCACATGCCAACATGCTCGTTGGTAGCTTTTCCTACCAAGGCCACGGCCCTAAACCACGCATGCCATTGGCACATGCCAACATGCTTGGTAGCTTTTCCTGCAAGGCCACGGCCCTAACGGCCACGCATGCCATTGGCACATGCCAAACACACACGCCGGTAGCCTAACTTGCAAACCGTGCAACCTACCACCAAGGCATTCCGCACATGCCAAACACACACGTTGGTAGCCTAACTTGCAAACCGTGCAACCTACCACCAAGGCATTCCGCACATGCCATTGGCACATGCCAAACACACACGCTGGTAGACTAACTTGCAAACCGTGCAACCTACCACCAAGGCATTCCACACACGCCATTGGCACATGCCACATGCGCCCCTAGAAGCACCAGTTGCACTCAAGATGCAACCAACACTCGAGACATCAACACAAACTGGGGGATGCTTTCCAGTGTCTTGGTTTGGCGGTCACGGCTTGCAGCGTACACTACGCTCACATTAAGAAAGCGTGAAAAGGAATAAAGCGGTCAAATAAATGAGGAAATAATGGTGAAAACGTTTTCACCCATTAAAACCATGCGGTTACCACCTCCTCTCATTATTTCACCCTTTACTCTCTTCCTTCATGAGGCCAGGGTACGTTTCAATCTCGACTTGTATAAATAGGTCTTACCTATTTCCACCAGACAACAAGTCTCGGTCGGGAGAAAAATACTACACTCTCGGAAAGGCAACTTTGCAAGCTCTCCCAAAAGCTTTCATCTCTTGCAAACTTCCCAAGCTTTTTACTTTACGATACAAGTCGAGATACTACTCTCCTGCACTATTCTCGGTCTCAACACATTCTTTGCTTCCCTCCCCAAATCAACCCTTCTCCTCCACTTTGTGACCGAAGCAAGTCCTGGAACGGCCATTTCTTGGTTTAGGCCGGACTTGTATGCATTGATCTCTCGAATCTATAAAGTGCTCACGTGCAGCACATTTGTTTAGGGTTTGAACCAGTTTCTCACTCACCTACCGAATTTACCGAAATCGCGAAACGATTTTTACCCATAAACAATTGGCGACCACAATGGGAGGATTGATCTATCGGCTACAATGTCGATCTGTCGATCTCGTTCTTCGACCCTAAGTCAAGATGGTAGGGAAAGCGACTCAACTCGACTCAATCGCCAGACAACGGTTGCAGAGTTGTAAAAGCTACACCTAAAAAACTGGGGACTCGTTGAAGATGCTACCAGCGATTGGGGACTTGCGACTCAATCCGATTCAACTGCCAGACAACCCGGTTACCAGTTGTAAAAGCTACACCTAAAAAACTGGGGACTCATTGAAGATGCTACCAGCGATTGGGGACTTGCGACTCAATCTGATTCAACTGCTAGACAACCCGGTTACCAGTTGTTAAAACTACACCAGAAAGCTGGGGACTCGCTGAAGATGCTA
Source organism: Papaver armeniacum (assembly GCA_023531295.1). Classification (NCBI taxonomy): domain Eukaryota; kingdom Viridiplantae; phylum Streptophyta; class Magnoliopsida; order Ranunculales; family Papaveraceae; genus Papaver; species Papaver armeniacum. The sequence continues at coordinate 670,442 of JAJJWW010004861.1, forward strand.
CCAGCGATTGAGGACTTGCTGGCGATGCTACCAGCAAAACCGCCTTTTTACATGAGAGGGGCATGTTCACAAAAACCTATGAAGTGAGTAAATTCAGATCACAAGTAAGATATACGATTTGTTTTTAGGTTCTTAGTAAAACCATTATACTACTCGGGTATTGTGCCTATTGCTAGCACACACTTTCATAAAAGCAATATTCCTTTCCCAAAACATAATCGAGTCATATTATCAAAACCATTCATCCTTAAATAATCCAATATCCTCAAAAGCTACCAAAGCTACCAAAACTGGTCAAGCCTTGAACCAGACATCCAAGATGTCTTTCAAAAAGAGAAGAAAAAAACCTAAATGAAAGTTCAACAGAGAAACATTCAAGGAAAATCATCCAACAGAGGTTTGTTCTTCTTGGAGAAAATCAACTTTGCATCTTCAAGAGCCGCTCTCTTCATAATCAACATCTTGGAAAGATTTTCGAGTTCTACCTCCCGTCGTGCAATCTCCTTTGGGAAAGGCTTTGGTGTCGTGATCTTTCAACTTTTGGATCTCAAAGAAGGCCTTCGACAAACCACGAAGTGTTGAACTCCTTTTCTACGCACACGTCGCGATGGTGCTCCCCGGTGCAATAACGTCTTCGTAAACGCGTGTGACCACCACCTCACGCATATCCTCGATGGAAGATAAAGCCTCTTCCACACGCTTTTTAGCGCAAATCGACTAGTGACTTTCTTGGTTGTGGCCATATGTCCGTACTTCTCCCAGATTCTGTGTACAACACTCATGCTTAGCAGACACGCTGAAGCCGCCAACCAACACATGACCTGGATAAGGAACCAAGTACGGGGATCAAAATGGCGCCTGCACCTGGCCTCACGACTCGCAGAGTGTCTTCTTCCATGTCTACGGCAGTAACCATCAGAGAATCATCCACCGTTTGAGCCACATCTATGCCCGGCAATTGGCTAACTCCCATCTCCAAGTCACCGGCGGTGGCCACCAAATGCAAGTTTTCGTATGGCTTCACTACGTAATCGTCCTCCGAATCGGATTCCTCCCGCGAACTTGAGTCGACATTTTTCAAAAAAAGAAATCAAGAAGAAAGAAAAGAAGCGCGAACTCACCGAACCACTTCCCGAAAAAGAACCAGTCTTTGCCAGGAGGAATCACTCTCACTTGTCGAACTTTCTTCTTTCTCTCGACTCATCACCGCTATGAGAAGGCAAAGGTGCAGTGGAATTCTTTGAAGAAATTGCCCTCTCCTCGCAACGCAAGGGCGCGAAAGCGTTAACACTACCGAAGCCGGAAGAAACAAGACACATGTTTTCAAAGAGAGAATTTCACGTGTTTTGAGACAAACCAATGAAGAAGCGACACATACCGGTTATTGGAAGAACCGAAAGACACGAGAGTCTGGTGGGAGGATCTTTTGAAACCGTCCGAACCCGCCAAAGACGATTCTTCGTTCTCCGTTCCTTGTCCCGGGACTTTCCGAGTTGCTAGGAAACTTTCGCTTTGAGATCTCTCAACATTGGATACTTCTTCAAAACTGATGGGGAAGGTTTGCAACGAACGTTCTCCACCACGTTATTCACAAAATCTTGGATCATAATAAACTCGCCGCACTGTAACTCGTTATAGCCAAGGTCGTCGAAGTTACTCTTCCCGCTTGAAAGAAGGGAAGGCGGATACCCGGTCAAGGGCACCGGCATTAAGGGCGGCACGCAATGAATCCTTAGGGATCACCTCAATTTGGTAAGCAAGAGGCACCCTTGATAGAAACCCATGTGACGAGCAAAGACGGCCAATATTGTAAGCGGCTATCCTGAAAGACCCCATAAAGAAAGACGGCATATAACCGGACATGCAGCTTTGAATAAACAAGTTTTCACCAACGCTCAAATCGCCATCGAAGACAAAGACATGTTCGAGCAAGCAAAGGTGTCAATTTGAGTCACCGACCTATGGACCGGCTCCCATGGGCGAAACGATTTCATACGACTTGTCAAGAAGACTAACCAAGCTCATGCCAACCTTTGGACGCCCTGTTCACCCATCGAAGAATTCGGGAACCCCCCCAACTCGCGGGAATCGAAGGCATCGGTTTTGAGCATATTTCTCAAAGTGCTCCCATAGCCGACTTGCGTAAAAGCAACGTGCACATATGAATTCACTTTCATGAAACCATTCGAAACTCGCATGTTCGCAACTAGGTGATCCAGATGCACATACGGGGAACCAAGGAATAGCTTTCCAATGGGAAGAACTTCACCTTTGCTAACTTCACAAAGAACCGCTAGCAACTCGGTCTTATTTCCTTCTTGCCGTAACCGTCATCAAAAATGTCTCTAGACAACCGAGAGAGCCAAAAATGCCGCAACATGAAGATCATCGCTTCTGCATTCAGATTCCGGCTCGTCCTAAAACCACCGAAACATCCACCACTATAAAAGCACCTTTCATCCTCTTTCCGAGGATTGTAATCCTTCGACTTCACAAAGTGGAGTCTTTTCGAGCGTAATCTCCCAACTTAGCGGCAAGGTCATCCCGCATCTTCACCTCACTTTCAGATAATTGGATTTTAAGGTTCCCAGTTACCGGAAGATTCAGCAAGAGAGCCACACTCTCCAAGGAGAAAGTTATCTCACCCCATCTACATATGATTGTATGGGTGTCCGAACACCATCTGGAGATGAAAGCAACCAAGACCGGGATATCCTTCCTAAATGGAGGTTTCATCAAGCTCGACAAGATCAATAATCTGCGCTCGAGTCAAATTGGTATTTATGTGCTCCTTACTCACCATAAACTTAACCCATCTATCAAAAGAACGCAATGGGCTTTGACACATCCTGAAATCAATGTTGGAAGAGGAGTATACCCCTTTATGAAGGCAGAACCGTGTGGTGTTCTCTGGGCAAACCGAACGCGTCTTCCTTTCATCTTCACCACCGGTTAACAAAATTGGCACGAAACCTGGGTGATTTTTCCGAGCAGAGAGAAAAGTTTTTTTGGCGAAGAATTCATCATCCGTGTTTGGTTTGGAACTATGGACATCCTTCAATGAGGCGAAATTCTGTTCAGGTAAAATCTTGTCGGATTTCTTCATAACAACTTAGTAACAAGATATCTGCACACGGAGAAAGACAAAATTATCTCCCTGACACATAACCGCGCCCAACAAGGGAAAACCTGGAATACAAAAAAAAAAAAAAAAAAAAAAAAAAAAGAGGGTGTATTCTTTATCGGCTCAAAAGCGCACACGCAGATTTTCTTCTGTGGTTCAAAATTATATACGCAGATTTTATACGGCCTCAAGTGCTCGCAGATCATTCTTCGGGTTCAAAATTATATACGCAGTATTTTATACGGGCTCAAGTGCGTCTGCAGTATCATTCTTCGGGTTCAGAATTATATATGGGGCATTCTCTACGGGTTCAAAAATACACACGCAGATTTTCTTGTGGTTCAAAATTACATACGCAGATATTTTATACGGGCTCAAGTGCCTGCGATCATATATGACGACATATATACGATATTCTTCTTCGGGATTCATATACAAGTATTCTCTACGGGTTCAAAACGCACACGCAGATTTTCTTCGTGGTTCAAAATTATATACGCAATATTTTATACGGCTCAAGTACGTCTCACGGTAGATCTTCGGGTTCAAAATTATATATGGAGCACTTTCATACGGGTTCGAATAATATATGCAGTATTTCCCTTGGGTGCATATATACAATATTTTCTACAAGAAACACGCCAATCAATTATATGTGCAATATCATTGCAAGGATTATAAAGAAAAAACGCTTACTCTTAGGGTTTGCACCTACATGAAAAGGGAAATAAGAGAAGTACTGGAAGACATACCTGGAAGCCGGTTTTTCTTTTGACTCTGCCGCTAGTAGGAAAGAATGAAAGGAATAAGGTGCAAGATGAGAGAAAGGGATTTTATATATATATGGGCGTGGAGATTCTGAAATAGGGAAGGATTTCCCTTTACCAAAAATCGTGCGGACTCACAAGAACGCCCAACTTCCCAATGCCGCCCAAGTTGCGCCGGGTCCCACCAGACTAGCACGCCGCTTTCCCAACTCGCAACCACTTCCCAATGCCGCCCAAGTTGCACCGTCCCCACCAATCACGCCAACTTCCCAATGACCGCTCAAGTCCCGCCGCAAGCACGCACAGCTTCCCACCTTGCGCCGGTCCCTTTGGCCTAGCACGCTCCCTTCCTAAACTCGTCAACTTCTCAATGCCGCCCGGCTGCCCGTCTCTCACAACGATAACTTCCCAATTGCGCTAGCCTCCCGATTTATGCAAAATTTCCAGAGGCAAGGATTCCAAATCCTATTGATAAAAAAGTTCAGACAAACCTCCTCAATTCTCTTTACGATTGGCTGTTGATAGTTTGTCACCATCTTATGCTTACCTCGCAACAAAGCTCCTGCTCCGAGCTAAGCAGGGGACTTAATGTTGATGGTGGATTTTAAACAAGGGGTAAAATCGTAAAACCCCATGACCTAGTGTTACCCGCAACACATTAACTAAGAGCATTTAATCGGGTGTAAATAATTAATAGGGTATTTTTTCAAAATACCAGATTAGGGTTTTCGATACGTAAACCTAATTCCAAAACCAAGCCGCACATCGCGCACCATGGCAACAATGCCAAACCAAGCCGCACATCGCGCACCATGGCAACGATGCCAAACCAAGCCGCATACCGCGCACCATGGAAACGATGCCAAACCAAGCCGCACATGGCGCACCATGGCAACAATGCCAAAACCAAGCCGCACTCGCGCACCATGGCAACGACGCAAAACCAAGCCAGAGACATCGCGCACCATGGCAACGATGCCAAACCAAGCCGCACACTGTGCACCGTGGCAACGATGCCAAACCAAGCCGCACACTGCGCACCGTGGCAAAGACGCCAAAACCAAGCTGCACACTGCGCACCATGGCAGCGACGCCAAAACCAAACTACATATCGCACTCATTAAGCCGCTATACCATTGGCACATGCCAAATATAGCGCCTAGGCTAGCAAAAACGTGCAACTAGGTCAACATGGTCGCACGTGCCATTGGCACATGCCAACACGTACCACAAGCCATATTTCCAAGCCGCTATGCCATTGGCACATGCCAAATATAGCGCCTCAGGCTTGAAAACGTGCAACTAGGTCAACATGGCCGTACGTGCCATTGGCACATGCCAACACGTACCACAAGCCATATTTCAAGCCGCTATGCCATTGGCACATGCCAAATATAGCGCCCTAGGCTTGCAAAACGTGCAACTAGGTCAACATGGCCGTACGTGCCATTGGCACATGCCAACACGTACCACAAGCCATATTTTCCAAGCCGCTATGCCATTGGCGCATGCCAAATATAGCGCCCTAGGCTTACAAACCATGCAACCTAGGCCAAGTCGGCCATGCATGCCATTGGCACATGCCAACATGCTCGCTGGTAGCTTTTCCTACCAAGGCCACGGCCCTAACGGCCACGCATGCCATTGGCACATGCCAACATGCTCACGGTAGCTTTTCCTACCAAGGCCACGGCCCTAACGGCCACGCATGCCATTGGCACATGCCAACATGCTCGTTGGTAGCTTTTCCTACCAAGGCCATGGCCCTAACGGCCACGCATGCCATTGGCACATGTCAACATGCTCGCTGGTAGCTTTTCCTACCAAGGCCACGCCCTAACGGCCACGCATGCCATTGGCACATGCCAAACACACACGCTGGTAGCCTAACTTGCAAACCGTGCAACCTACCACCAAGGCATTCCGCACATGCCATTGGCACATGCCAAACACACACGACGGTAGCCTAACTTGCAAACCATGCAACCTACCACCAAGGCATTCCGCACATGCCAAACACACACGCTGGTAGCCTAACTTGCAAACCGTGCAACCTACCACCAAGGCATTCCGCACATGCCATTGGCACATGCCAAACACACACGCTGGTAGCCTAACTTGCAAACCGTGCAACCTACCACCAAGGCATTCCACACACGCCATTGGCACATGCCACATGCGCCCCTAGAAGCACCACTTGCACTCAAGATGCAACTAACACTCGAGACATCAACACAAACTGGGGGATGCTTTCCAGTGTCTTGGTTTGGCGGTCACAGCTTGCAGCGTACACTACGCTCACATTAAGAAAGCGTGAAAAAGGAATAAAGCGGTCAAATAAATGAGGAAATAAAGGTGAAAACGTTTTCACCCATTAACACCATGCGGTTACCACCTCCTCTCATTATTTCACCCTTTACTCTCTTCCTTCATGAGGCCAGGTACGTTTCAATCTCGAATTGTATAAATAGGTCTTACCTATTTTCACTGACAACAAGTCTCGGTCAGAGAAAATACTACACTCTCGTAAAGGCAACTTTGCAAGCTCTCCCAAAAGCTTTCATCTCTTGCAAGCTTCCCAAGCTTTTACTTTCCCGATACAAGTCGAGATACTACTCTCCTTAATTATTCTGGTCTCAACACCTTTCTTTGCTTCCTCCCCAAATCAACCCTTCTCCTCCACTTTGTGACCGAAGCAAGTCCTGGGAACGACCATTTTCTTGGTTTAGGCCGGACTTGTACGATTGATCTCTCGAATCTATAAAGTGCTCACGTGCAGCACATTTGTTTAGGGTTTGAACCAGTTTCTCACTCACCTACCGAATTTACCGAAATCGGCAGAAACGATTTTTACCCATAAACAACCGCGTTCCCCCTTTCTTCGATCTGCTGGAACCGGTACAAAAATACTTGATTTTTCTGTTTTTTTGTTGAGTTTCATCTCGGAAGCAAGTTTGAGATGAAGAGATGTCAGATTTATCATCTGGTCATAATTTGAACCAGAAGAAATTAGCGATCTGGGTTTTTTAGAGATGGATACGCAAAACCGGACCAAACCCTAGGAATTATGAGGAGAAGAAATAGAGAATGCGATACTTTATATGAGCACTGATTTTAGGTTAAAAAAGCTGGAACCGGATTATAAGATACGGAATATAAAACCTTAATAAGAAGCGAATAGGACAGAACCAATCAAACGGAACACGTATACCATTTTGAATCGGGTTTTTTTCATCTATGTAGAAATGTAATTCAAATACGAATCTGAATACGAGTATAAAGACCATCCTAATGGGTGTGTTGATCAACCACTTTAAACCTAAAAACTCATATGTGTTCTTCTTCTAATTCATACCTTTTTCCTCTTCAGTTTTCTTAATTATACCTCAAAAGCTTTGGAGAACAAATTTTCAGAAGAGGAGAAGAAAACTAATAAGAATACAGAAAAGAAAGCACTTGGGTTGTTCTTATTTCGTGGCCTCCCAAACGTTTCTTTATATCTTTACTGCTTATGTTGTTCATTGAACAACACATATTCTCCTCATCTCTTTACATCTCCAAATATTCTAATACATTTTTCCTTTTCTTTACATATCTTCTTTGTATACTTATCTCTTCTTCTTCTTGGATCAAAACCTCTTCTCTTTGTATGTTTTCTTCCATAAAACTCCCAAAGACATGCCTGTTTTTATTCCTTCAGTTTCTGAAAAGAACGATCCATAGAAACACGCATGATTTATCTATGGGTTTTTCTTTGTTTTTTGAGGAGAATGATTTTTCTGTTAATATTAAATAATATAATTTATAATTATCAACATATACTTTTAAAAAAATATGATAACACTTGACAAGAAATACATATTATGAAAATGTATTTAGTATTGCGTTACTAAATTTAATTATGATAATTAACATAGAAAGTGATCTTTTTCTTTAAACAGAAAATACATTCATAATTCATACAACAAACTCGGCTTTAAATTACTGTGAATTTTAACAAAAAAAATAGGTCGAAATATAAGTGATTTTTTTTTTTTGTTACCTTGGACTGGACATTGTCTTTTCCTTAGAAGTTAATATAAGGTAAGTTTTTTCTGCCGTTCAAATATAACAACAATTAACACCCAGAATCACTCAAATTAATATATGAATTAATAAGTTGTCACATTTGTATACATCTTTTTGAAGGGGGAAAAGACGCCTGATAATTTGTTGAAGAAAATTTAGTCCCATTAGGGTGCTTGAATACCGCCTCTCTTAATTTCAAAAATATGTGGCCTAGGAAACATCTTCAAGATCTCTTCAGTAGGACGCCTCCTATCATGGGTGAATACGTACAACAATAATACTTGAATAGTATTTCATCTTGTCATTTGATTCTTGTTACTCATAGTGCTACTCACGGTTCTCAAGAAAAGGATTAAGTAATTTGGTTAATCATGAAATAAAGAAAAATATTTCATGTTCGTTTAGAATAAAAATAAAATCATAAGAAGATATCATTTTCACTTAAGTTCGCATTAGTTTTGGAGATGGTAGGTAGTTACATGTTTTTTCTTTAGAGATAACAAATGGGTAGAAATGGGATGCCAGAGGAAACTGAAAATTTCATCATCTAATCAAGAGCTTACAAATTGATGATCAAACAATAAAGAATCGTTAATTTTTTAAGAAACCTCATTTTGGGGCCATCTTTTGCGCATTGAAATTACAAATCATTTGATTACAGATAGTATATCACTTCCCCCAGCTATACAACTAACACTTGCTAAGAGCTTTGCTGATCAATAATGGGTAAACAAAAGAAGAATCCTCGTTCCATTCACAAACAAATGCATAAAGAGAGTGATGTCTTCAAATATCTTGGCACTGACAATGATTATTTTTTTTTTTTGTGTGTGTGTGTGTGTGTATGTTTCATAATACATTGCATAACTGTCTCTGTAAGTGAACAACAACTTCATATCTGAATATCGTTAAACTAACATCCGTATGATACTTTGTGATTCCGATAATAGTAAAGTATACTTTATGATTAATACAAAGACATTTAGAAGATATAAAGACTACTAGCATGTTTGGTTACCACTCAGAAGTACTGTAAGAAAAAAAAAATCAGATGTTAGTTTAGGTATACATTTTAGAATGACTTCCAAAAGAAAAAAAGTTAAATTTTTGTGAAGTAAAAACATTTTTCTTATTCCTTTTGATTTTGGTATCCAAACATGTTATAAGGTATCCACAACATGAATATCTAGCCTTCATCTCATATGCGGAGAATACTAAGGAACAAGAGTATAAGTTGTGTAAAATTAAAATTCTTGATTTAGACTAAGAGCATACTAATTCCGAGATAGATCATGACAAGTCTTCTCTTGGCAATATTTGTTAGAGCACTGCTAGGTCAAACTCTCATGTGTTGCTATCTCAAGCATGTTTGTCAATGTTAGTGCTCAAAACTATAAGTCTTGATTTCTAGCCTATTTATAGATGTCTCGGACTAGGACATAGATAATGTAGTTGAGCTTAGATTTCACAGAGTTCATCATTTGAAGATGAAGAACTACTAAGGGGAGCTTGTGGAACTTCTCCGACAAAAGGTATGTGGATACTTGAACTCATTTATCACTTGGAAAGTCTATTTCTACTATCTCCTATATTGAGACATAAGTCGTGTTAAGATATAGTTTTCTCTATACACATTTGAGATTGAGATTTCGAGCTAAGTATATCTCGCTTACATATTTCTCGAAATATGTGTTGGTAAGCTTTCGCTTTGACCAAGTTCATCTTATATCATGAGAAAATTACCGAGTAACATCTTACATGGTTTGTGTGATACAATTATTTGATGTAGGCTTGGAATGTTTCGATAATGATTATTTCAATATCTTGAAAATTGCTTTGATGCTAATAGTGTGTGAAAACGGCAAAATGTTTCAATGATCGAAATAAAGAGTTTAGAATCTTGTAACCATCTTTGGATATAAGCATAGTGTGTTCGGACATTAGTGTATAAGTCCAAAACCGGGAGCCTAAAGTATGCATACTTGTGTGTATACAAAAAGGTTGTAGGGTCCATGAATTTCTGCTGAGTTTGAAAACCAAAACCAAACTCATCCGGTTACCTAAAGTGCGCGTACCAGAGCAAAATTTGTGTTTTTATTTTCTCAAAGTACTTATAATGATCCATGTATCTTGCTTATTGTTCATTTCTACCTAACTTGATCTGTGTTTAAGGTTCTTAAACGTTTAGATTTGAAAATAGTAGTTCAGGATGTTTGGACTTCATGGTACACCCACCAGGTATGCATAACATCATTTAAAATCAAAATCAAAGGGTTTAAGTACGCATACCCGTTTGCATACTCAACCAGGTCATGAAAATTCGTTTGCAAAACGGTATGCATACTTAACGTCGATATTCGGTAAACTTGTTTTGGCCGTAACTTCTTCGTCCGAACTCGGAATGACCTCATTCTTTTTGTATTCTCTTCCTATTTGAATTCTAATTAAAATAGAGATGAGAATTTCTGAATTTGGATGAGTTAAGAATGGTCCTTGTCATGTCTCTTGTTGTTGAGTGTTTTGCTCAGTTTCGTCACACTTGTTCCATTTCTCTTGGACTTGGGCACTTGGATTCTTGGAGTACCTCTCTTATAAGCTCTTTTGTAGCTTTACAAGAATGTTCTTGGTGAATGACAAAGAAGGAAGTTCAAGAATGGGCAGTAGTATGCATTGTTATGAGATTCTTGGATGTTCACAACCAACTTATGTGAACTATGGTGCATGGTCGTTAATGACTTTGTATGTTATTCCTTGTTAAGAAAATCTTTTTATACGCCTTTGGTAGTTATTCTTGGTGTAAATACGTGCGAAAAAGATTGATTCTACCTTTTAAGGACAAAGGTTAATTTTTTCAATTTTAATCTTTATGATTTTGTATATTTCAAATTGTTATGGGATATATTGTTTACGTCCGTGAACCTGTGACTGTCCCATAATTGTTCAAAAGTTATCTCTATTATGTCGGTATGAAAGTATTGATAAAAGATAGAATGAACTTTTGACTGTACAAAAGTTAAAGCCTTAATGTCATTATTTGATAGAAGAAAGGATAAAACTTTTGTTTACAAGGATTATGTATATTATATGTCATTGTGCAAATAGTGATGGAAAATAGAATGAATCCTTGTGTATTCCGCAGTATTGGTCTTCTCCGATCCACATTTTTGTGCATATACTGTGTTGCTCCGTAAGTTTTCTTATGTTTGAGCATGACCAATTGAGTTGATCATTTTCTTATGATTAATTTAGTTGTAGATCCGTAAGTTCTCTTATGACGAGCATGACCAATTGAATTGAACACTTTCTTGTGGTTAATTTAGTTGTGTACTTCGATTGAATTAATCATGGGTTCTCTTGTGGATAATTCAATTGAATATTTTGGATACAAATTCATTCTTTCATGTGATTTGATTTTATCCAAAATAAATCCTTCTTTTCTTGTAAAAGCAAGGTCACCTTTATTGTTCTTTCGGGAATGACATTTTATGGGGGAGAGTTCTTTTTGAACTTGTGCTTAATTGCCAAATCTTTGTGGGGAGTGCGGCTGTGGAATATTATATGGGTTATCTTGTATCTTTATAAACTCCTTGATGAATGCATTTAGCTTAGGCTTTATGATGGCATCTAAATAAGTTGATATGGTATTCTCTTTTGGTCATGAAGTATCTCTGTGAAAATTTCATGAGGATCCCACTAGTTTTTGTACCTTTGCCAATTTATATTGACAAAAAGGGGGAGAATTAATGTGTAGTGTGATACTACAAATACATATGGTTTACGGATTATTATGTAAGAGGGAGTGGTTTTCATGTTGAGATGAAGTATTGACTAAGGGGGAGTGATACATATCACCATAGTATTGTTGTCAAAGTTGTGATACAATTGAACTTCGATGCTGTGTAATAATATTATGACACCGTATAAAAATGATTGAGAGCATTTTGTTTTCTCATTGTTATCGCTACGGATCGTCTCCAACTATGATGTTGAACTTACAACCTTTAAGATCATATAGTACTTGGAAGTGACCAAAATACCGAGTCGCGTTGAAGATGCCAAGGAGATCAAGCATTTGGATGAGAAGCTATAATTTCTATCTATTTTGTAATCCATATGTATTGCTAGTTTTGTCACTAAAATTGACAAATGGGGAGATTGTTAGAGCACTGCTCGGTCAAACTCGCATGCGTTGCTATCTCAAGCATGTTTGTCAATGTTAGTGATCAAAACTATAAGTCTTGATTTCTAGCATGTTTATAGATGTCTCGGACTATGACATAGATAGTGTGGTTGAGCTTAGATTTCACAGAGTTCATCATTTGAAGATGAAGAACTACTAAGGGGAGCTTATGGAACTTCTTCGACAAAAGGTATGTGGATACTTGAACTCATCTATCACTTGGAAAGTCTATTTCTATTATCTCCTATATTGAGACATAAGTCGTGTTAAGATATAGTTTTCTCTATACACATTTGAGATTTCGAGCTAAGTATATCTCGCTTACATATTTCTCGAAATATGTGTTGGTAAGCTTTCGCTTCGACCAAGTTCATCTTATATCATGAGAAAATTACCTAGTAACATCTTACATGGTTTGTGTGATACAATCATTTGATGTAGGCTTGGAATATTTCGATAATGATTATTTCAATATCTTGAAAATTGCTTTGATGCTAATAGTGTGTGAAAACGGCTATTATCATTATAGAAGAATGTTTCAATGATTGAAATAAAGAGTTTAGAATCTTGTAACCATCTTTGGATATAAGCATAGTGTGTTCGCACATTAGTGTATAAGTCCAAAACCGGGAGCCTAAAGTATGCATACTTGTGTGTATACAAAAAGGTTATAGGAGACTGGGTAAGTACGCATACTGACGGAAGTTCACATCCGTGAATTTGTGATGAGTTTGAAAACCAAAACCAAACTTATCCGGTTACCTAAAGTGCGCGTACCCATATGCGTACTGGAGAAAAGTTCACGTCCGTGAATTTCTACTGCGTTTGAAAAATAAAACAAACTCAAATCCGGTTACGTAAGTACGCATACCTGTACGCATACTTAAGTGTGTTACTTTTCTAAAATCGGTTATACGTGAAGCTAAACATTTATCAATAAGGAATGCAATCTTTTCAAACCGTGGCTATAATGTTCATGTATTAATTCGAGTGAATCAAACCGATTTTGCTTCAATTGTGTTCTTGTATAATCCATGAGAATATAGCAATTGAACAACTCTTTAACTAGTTTCATTTGGGTCATTTGAACTAGTTATGGTTAAGATGAATAAGGTTGATATGAGAGTAATCATATGGCTAACCTCGGTTAACTATTTGTGAACAAACATGATGTACACGTTTAGGTATGGTTACATAAACCTAAATGAGGGTACATTTCATTTGTGTATAACAAGCTAAGTTCGATCTAACGGTTGAAAGATATTAGCTTGGGAGAATCAGGTTTTGTTACCAAGGTAACTTAGATTGCAAACCCTGATTTGAAAACTATATAAAGGAGAACTCTAGCAACTGGGAAACCTAATCCCCACACCTCATGTGTGTTACTAGTTGCATAACTAGAGTCGATTCTCCTTTAACCTTAGGTTTCTTCTCGAGACCCTGTAGGTTAACGAATTAAAGACTTCATTGGGATTGTGAAGCCAGACCCAACTATTATCTTTGTAGTTGCGTGATCTGTTCTTGTTGTTTCTATCGTGTTGAGTACAATTGGAATAATTGGCTCGACATTTTATATCTCCGATAGGCAAGATAGAAAAGTAATCACAAACACTTCGTCTCATCGTTTGTGATTCCACAATTTCTTCTTTCGCTAGTCGATTAAGATTATTGTGAGGTAATTGATAATTTTAGGTTGTTTTTCGGGAATATAAGTCTGGATTATCAATTGGTTCATGTTCACCTTGATTTATCAAAAGACTAAAACAAAAACTCTTAGGTATTTCTGTGGGAGACAGATTTATTCAATCCTATAGAATTTTCTGTGTGAGACAAATTTATCTATCAAGTCTTCGACTTTGGGTCGTCGCAACTCTTGGTTGTGGGTGAGATCAACTAAGGGAATCAAGTGCATAGTATCCTATTTGGGATCGAGACTTAAGGAGCGCAACTGTACCTTGAATCAGTGTGAGATTGATTAGGGTTCAACTACAATCCAGTCCGAAGTTAATTGGTAGTAGGCTAGAGTCTGTAGCGGCTTAATACAATGTAGTGTTCAAACTGGACTAGGTCCCGTGGTTTTTCTGCATTTGCGGTTTCCTCGTTAACAAAATTCTGGTGTTTGTGTTATTTCTTTTCCGCATTATATTTTCTTATATAATTGAAATATCACAGGTTGTGCGTTAAGATCAATCAATTAGAATATCCAACCTTTGGTTGTTGATCTACATTGATTGATACTTAAACATTGATCTTTGGTACCGTTCAAGTTGTTTCACATAATAATCAGGCTCGTGGATTTCTATCTATTTGATTTGCTGATTACATTGTGAAACAGAGATATTAAAACTCTTTGATATACTTTGCTCTAGATTGAGTCTGACTGTCTAGTTGATTCTCTAGAAAGTGTATTGGAGTAAGTCCTCTCAGATTGCCAAATGAATTATTGGGTGTGGTTGTTAGACCCCCTGCATTTTCAATTGGTATCGGAAGAGCACAAACACATTAAAGACCTTATAAGTCTATGTTTATAGCGATCTGATTATGGACGAGTCTATCTCTAATAACGTATCAGTTCAGAAATTTCCAGATGATTCTCAAAGCTTGGATTCACCTGAGAGAACTGCCACATCTAAGTCAATATCTAAACATTCTCTTAATGTAAAAACTGTTTAAGTCTAGGAAACACTCCTAGAAGAACAGTTGGATGAACTTTCTGGTAAAGATGATTCAGATATTGATAGAGATGTTGATGAGGAAGTCTCTGAGTATGTGAAGGTTTTGAGTTCATTGGAAAAGAAGAAGGTGACAACTTTGCATGTCACTCCTATTTTGACTCCTCTCTGTCGAGAAACCAAGAAATTGAGAAGATGTTACGCAGGTGTTTATGTTTCGAATCTTTCTAACGAATCGATCCTCATGGATTCTGAGGAAAACCTAAGTATGAAGTGATAATCTTTATCAAAAGTACTTTTCGTTGGAAGAGAAACTTACAGAATCTGATGCAAGGTTTAACTCTCAATAAATTAGTTTTGATGACAGAGAAAGCGCTTATCTCGCTCGAGAAAAACGCCTTGAGGCTGATTTAGTTGCTGCTCTTGATAAAATCAAAATGTTATAAGATGACTTGAAAAGGTTCAGTACTAGTTCAAGCAAATTAACCACTATGCTAGGAGCAAGTAAAAATCATCGTGATACACGAGGATTGGGCGATAAGGGAATAGATGCTCCAAGTATTGACAAAGAGGTCAAATTTGTCAAGGCTAGTGATTCTCCTCAACAAAAGATTTCCACTGATGGCAAAAGTGAAATATCTTTACCGGAGGTTAAGGTTCGAAAGAGCAAAGTATATTAACCTCCAAAGTCAGCGCACACAGATCGAGGCAAGAACATTCCTTATGTTTGCCACTATTGCCGAAATAAAGGTCACCTGGAAAGGAGATGTCGTTTCTGTATAAGGAATGAGAAACTTCATGATGTTCTTGTTTGGGCATCATAAGAAGTTGTGAAACCAAGATCATATGCCTTAACGCTACAGGTTGTAACTATCCAACCTTTAGGCAAAGGAATCAGTGCTGTGATAAATTTAGATTTGCCTATAAACGTCATATGAATCCTTTTCACAATCGTAATGGTTATCAAAACGATAACTTCGTAAAGACTAAGACAAGTTCCGATGCTCCCAATTGGAGAAAGACTAACTTGCAAAAGAATAGTCAATCCAATTCTCTTCCGAGAAATCTTGTAGAGAGTAATGGGAAGAAGGTTCTGGCTGTTCCTAAACGCACTCAGAAGTGGGAACCAAAGAAAGCCAATGATGCTTTGAGTGTGAAAAGGAATGATCTTCCAGAAAATTCCATGACTATGGAGAAGGCAATATCCATGATGTTGGAACTTAACAAATTTTTTGGAAAAATGGAATTGGATGTGAAAGGTTCTAAAAGCGATCTCTTTCATGATAATCCAAAGGTCACTTGTGGTGAGCAAGACATTGTACACCCCGAAACAACTTGATTGTGTTGTAAGTGCATCCTCACCAAGGAATGCCATGTTATGTATATGGTGAGGGAAAAACAAGAATTGGGGCACACAGATTATGTTCCGTAAGGCTGTAGAATTCGACTGGATTCTTTTAGAAAGGTGTTGATGGTGGATTTTCATTTAAGGTTAAATTTGTAAAAACCAAAAAAATTATGCGTTGACATCTTGTAAAAGATAAAGCCATTAATAAGTGTTGGATACTCCCTCACTTAATTCACCAAGAATGGAGCATGTGGCAACAATCCCATTATGTGAATACGTGAAGTTCCTCCAGGTTGGAGCATGTAGCAACAATCCCATCCTGTGAATTTCATATCAGCCTTGTATTTCCAGTACTCATTATCGGTGTGGCATGATGATCGAGTGTTACTCTTCTGCAGTAACACGAACCTCCAAGCACTATAGTGAAACCATGTAAGAAATACCCGTACAAGGCTAACTCTCGTGTGTTATACTAGCCCGATTGAGCCCCTCTCGGTGTGTTATACTAGCCCGATTGAGCATCCGGACTGACCGTATCGGTTCGGATATGATCTCGATCGCAGTCATCCAACTCCATAAGCATGATTGGATGACCCCAGATCCATTCCATCACCCCCAAGCGGTATGGAATACCCACGTCCAACCCCGCATGGTCGATCATTGGCCTAGCTTGCCAAGAAACCGTTCATACCAAGCATTATGGACGGAAAACCCTAAATTAGGGTTTGCGGCATATTACATGTGTTGCAAAGCGGTCTCAACCATCCATCTTCGCAGGTATAGATGGAGGGTGTAGATGTAGATTCAAAGGGCCCAGAGCATGTCAACACGATCACCGTGGCCCGCCTACACACTTGACCAATCGGTCAAAACCAACCATGTTTGGTCGTGACAAAATTGTCGCCCAAACAAGAGATGGTGCACGGCTTTGAAAACCCAAAATTAGGGTTTTGAGCATCACGAGCGTCCATCTCTCTGGACGAATAGAGGGTCCCAGTTAGATTAGCAGTCCGGTCATACCCAGCGATGACCACCGTGGACCCATCTACCTCCTCATGTGTTCGGCCAAGGCATACCATGCCCGGTTAATCCAAAACGTGCGCCCAAACTTGCATGGCCACGCCTCCCAAACCACAACCGATCTCGACTACTCAACTTCGCCGACGATTTGGATGGCTCGAGATCACGTTTTAATGGGATATTCGGTATAGGCGTGAACACCAGCCTACCACCTTCACGCCAGAGTCAACCAGGCCAAGTCCGACCAAGATTGGTCGTCTTGGAATGCGCGCTGAAGAGGGCGTGATGAGCGGCCCTTGCGGCATTGGTTTTCTATCGCAAATTGATCCCGAGCCACTCAATTTCAACGGATGAATTGAGTGACCCAGGATCATACTTTCGTGAGGGAATGGAGTACGGGCGCATACACCGTCATGCCGTCTACACGCATGTATGGTCGGCCTGGCCAAAATTGTATCCCATGCTTGGTTTCGACCAAGTGAAGAGTGATGCCTGCGCACCTCTTCAAAACCCTAATTTCATTAACGGCCGAGATGAGTGTCTCAAAGATCATCTCATCCGTCCAACTTCACCGACTTGGTTATACAACCTTGGTCGGGAGTTAATTGGTTAGTGAGGCGTCATTACCCATCACTTTACCACACCATGATGCGATCACATAAAATACACACGGTACTTCACAAGTATCGACTTCCCGAATAACACTGATTATTCAATTCAAAGATTACATGCTATCTTTCGTGGATCCACGATCCACACATTCCCACATCAATCATGTCACAAACTTGGGGATACATCTTTGGGGTATTGGTCCGGCGGTTTACAACGTGCGGCGTGCAACGTGCCATCACAAGAACGTGTCGGGAAGTCATGGACGGTTAGAGATGAACAGGAGAAGTGGGCAAGACTGGTCGTGTGGCACCGACACACAACTCCACTACTCCATCACTCCACTTCCTCCACTTCCCAAGAGAGACGTGAATAAGGCTCAATGACTTGTATAAATAGGTTCTCCGCCCTATTTCAAACAACAACACAAGTCCAGCATTTGAGATTTAAAATCAAGTGTTAATACAAAACATATTCAAACACCCAGAGCTTGCTTGCATCAATCACAAGCCTGCTCACTTTTCTGTTACAAGTCATAAGCAAGCCAACACCTTCACAATCTCAACACCTTCTTCGCTTCCCTCCCTAAGATCAACCCCATCTCCTTCACTTTGTGACCGAAACAAAGTCCTGAACGGCCATTTCTTGGTTTAGGCCGGACTTGCCTGATTGATCTCTCGAATCTACAAGCACTCACCGCGCAATGCATTTGTTTAGGGTTTAGATTCATTCCTCATCCACACCTCAAATTACCAAATTCTGCAGGAGTAGTTTTCACCCATAAACAATTGGCGACCACAGTGGGAGGTTGATCTCTCGGTTACAAAAAATCGAATTCTCAATCCTTCGATTTTCGTCTCACGATGTATCTTCACCCGGAGTCCGCAGGTGGTTCAGATATCATGGGAAGCATAGCTGGAATGTTGGAGGATGTCTTGGCAAATCAAGCTGGTATCGCTAGAAGGCAGAGCGAGACATGTCGCCTTTTGAATGAAATATCAGCACAATTACAAGAAGGGTCGATAGGCATCAACTCAGACAGTGCAAGAAACGTTGAATCCTTAGTCAGGAGTCACACCTTTACTAGTGGAGATGCAGAAAGAGCGCGTGATCACAGGGGACTCAGGAGAGACGAACAACATGGTCCAGCCGACAACGAAGACTCGAGGCAACTCCACAGAGGAAAAGACTTGTCCGGGGTACCACAACGTCTACGTGATAAAGAAATGGAGACTGCATCTTACGGATCCCTGCTGGAAGATTTATATCTCAAGACCCTTGTCGAAGCTCTAAGACTGTTCAATCCGCATCGACCTTTCAACTAAGTGAAGAAATGCTTGAGGAAGGAGAGATCAATCAATGAACACGTGAGTACAGAGGATGGGAACGTTCAATTCGATCACTCAGCAGTGATATTACAACACCTCCCATCACCAGAGCAGCTGCAAATCCCGGCATCTCATCAAGTGTAACACCTCTGGTAGTCACCAGAGCAACAACTTCCACTCCTTCATAAGGACGAGGAGCCGGAGGGACGAAAGGAGGACCATCCCCCATTACCATTGCAGACTTGATGGAGAAGCAGGAAGTTCTTGCTAAGACTCAAACGGATATGGCCGCAACTCGGAAAAGAGGTACTAACTTTTCTTAAGATATTAAGCGATCGATTTCCACAAGATCCGTGACAGCCCCTGGAGCAAAAAAGGAACGCATTCAACGCACCGGAAAAGGTAATTCAGCGGCGCGGACCTACATGGACCTGATCAAAGAAGCGACATCAGATATGAGCAGTCCTGTCATAGAGACTCCTACACTGGGGACTGATCCTCACAACGATCCTCCTCAAGTCAATAGTTTCACTATGAACCAGAGGCCGGTGGATCGGGAAGCGTTTTCTCTAGTAGAAAGTTTATGCGAACTTTCACACCTCTCGAAGAATCGGCGCACGGAGACATTTTGTCTGCAATCAACCGGAGGAAGGTCACAACCGTGCCCTACATGTCACCGCACGCATCAAGGATTCCGAGTTCAAGACGGACCTTATCGACACAGGAGCGTCTTCGAATGTGATTACTCTCAAGACTCTCGGGACATCCAAGGTTCTCCTGAGGCAAGGTCGTACGGAAGCCTACCACAATGACGGACTTCGAGGGAAACCAAACCAAAGACATACGGGAGAAGCTCCGCGGAAAGAATCAAACAAGTTCGTTGCATCCCACTCCCACGTGGGCGTCAATTCAGAAGAAGACCGGCTTGCATCATTGAGGGCTAGTACCCACGATGCATCTTTGTCGACGAAGCATTCTTCTCCATCCCTGTGAAGCCACGACCCACGTTTACACGAAGATGGAACGAACCTTTATGGCGAGTCGTGACCAGAAAGGGAAAACGGTATACCGACACTGCTATTATCGATTAGCAGTGGAGACTGTTACCCAGTCTCTCCACCTAATGGAATGCTACAACAGCAACAGACCACAAGAGCAAGTGCTAGATGTTCCACAACAATGCAAGAGGGCACCAACTCCACAATCGATGAGATTGAAATCGTTGGGGAATCTCCTAGGCCTATCTCCATCACTCAACCTTGAGTACGGATAAACGCACGAAGCTCGTGGAACTTCTCAAAAAGTACTAAGGCATATTCGCTTGGAGATATGAAGAAATGTCGGATTTAGATGAAAATTGGTCACCCATCATATACATGTCATACCTGGATCCAAGTCGGTTAAACAGTTGCAATTAGGAAAATGGATAGATCAGGTGCTGCATAGACTTTGTGAGACTTGAACAGTGTCTTTGCTCCAAAACGATCCTCCTCAACCTAACATCGACATGTTAGTAGATGCAACCAGCGGACATGGCATGTTCTCCTCCATGGATGGATGTAGCGGCTACAACCAGATAAGGATGTACGAGCATGATGCAAGGGCATATATCTCACCAACAGGCGATACAACCTTCAGCCTTCTGTAAGCAGTTCCCTGAAGAAGCAAGAGGAAAACCACCGAGATACAACATCCTGCGCGTCCGCCAACTCCAACTCCAGTACCACATGCATGACTCCCACAATGATGAAACAATGTCCAAGATATTCCATATCTGGCTCGACAACAACCACTATGAGCAAACCATGTAAACCACGCCTGGGGACTGAGGCTCGGCATGAAGTTCCTTCACCATCAGTCAAGGACTTCTTCAACACGAGAAAGATGGTCAGTCAAGAATCATGGAATTCGCAAGGGTAAATCGAACTGAAGAGGAAGCCACTTCGACACTCTCTCCAGGATCCACCTCAACATTCGCACCAGAAGCCACTTTAACATCCTCTCGAGTCATTTCAACACTCAAGCTACATCAATAATCTGCGCTCTGGTCAAGTTATCTTTGATGTACTCATTGCTCAACATACGTCTCATCCATCCTTCATGAAGACTCAGCGGAGCATGAAAAACCCTGAAGTCGATAGGGGGAGGGTTATCCTGTGGAACGAATATTTTCATATAGTTGGAAGGGCGCGGTGAACAACTCATCATCAATGTTAAGATATCTTTGAAGTCGCCAACACTTCCGACTTGGCACCAGCATTATCTCCTAAGACATCTCAACAGAATTCTTTTCTTCATTCCACAATGAAATAAAAGACACGAGTTAGAACTTGTATGAAAAGCGCATGAAACATGTAGTCACGCACAACAAGACACGTTGAAATTCACAAAAGCTTGGATCCAAATACCGGCATTGCTCAAAGTTTCCGTCTGGTATTGGTTTCAAGTCCTAGACAAGTTTTCGATCGGTATTGGTTTCACGTCCAGACAAGTTTCACTCGGTATTGGTTTCAAGTCGGTACAAGTTTGATCCGGTATTGGTTTCAAGTCAAATTACATGTTTCGATCGGGGTATTGGTTTCAAGTCCGGTATTGGTCAAGCTTCAAGTCCGATATTGATCAAGTGACGAGTCCGGTATCACTCAAGTTTCAATTCTGGTATTGGTCAAGCTTCAAGTCTGGTATTGATCAAGTCACAAGTCCGGTATTGCTCAAGCTTTAAGTCTGGTATTGATCAAGTCACAAGTCCGGTATTGCTCAAGTTTCAAGACCGGTGTTGGTCAAGGGCACGAGGCTGGTATAAAGGTGACATTCAGTCAGGCATACACGATATGGGACCCACGTTCAATCAAGCATATATAGCGGGACCATATTTATTTGCACAACACGGTTCTCTTATGTCATGGGAATCATGTTCACAAAATTCAAGCCCACATTCGATCAATCTAGCGCAGTAGCCCCACGAACGAAGCAGGCGCAGCAGTCCATCGATTAGGCACAACACCACGATCGAGCGAAACAGGCGCAATAGCCCCTCGACCTAATCAGGCATAACAAGGTCGATCCGCAAGACCGACATTCAAACGGAAAGCAAGCAAGAGTGGGCCCTCGACCAAAGGCAGGACATAGCAAGGTCGATCGAGCAGGCAAGACCGACATCATACGAGGGGAATGCTCTCCTAGATGCCTTTTGAACGTGACATACTCCAAGGACAGGATGCCCCGTCTCTCCTGGTAACATCTAACTTTGTCTCATAAGTTTTATCTTTAACTGTCACCATCTTATGCCTACCCCACAATAGTGTAACCATTGTGTGCTAGGCAGGGGACTTAATGTTGATGGTGGATTTTCATTTAAGGTTAAATTTGTAAAAACCAAAAAAATTAAGCCCTGACATCTTGTAAAAGATAAAGCCATTAATAAGTGTTGGATACTCCCTCACTTAATTCACCAAGAATGGAGCATGTGGCAACAATCCCATTCTGTGAATACGTGAAGTTCCTCCAAGTTGGAGCATGTAGCAACAATCCCATCCTGTGAATTTCATATCAGCCTTGTATTTCCAGAGACTCATTATCGGTGTGGCATGACGATCGAGTGTTACTCTTGCTGAGTAACACGAACCTCCAAGCACTATAGTGAAACCATATACGAAATACCCGCATACAGTGACTCTCGGTGTGTGTTATACTAGCCCGATTGAGCCCCTCTCGGTGTGTTATACTAGCCTGACAGCATCCTGACCGACCGTATCGGGTCCGGATATGATCCGATCGCATCATCCAACTCCATAAGCATGATTGGATGACCCCATATCAATTCCATCACCCCCAAGCGGTATGGAATACCCACTACCGACCCCGCATGGTCGGTCATTGGCCTAGCTTGCCAAGAAACCGTTCATACCAAGCATTATGGACGGAAAACCCTAAATTAGGGTTTGCGGCATATTACATGTGTTGCAAAGCAGTCTCAACCATCCATCTTCGCAGTATAGATGGAGGGTGTAGATGTAGATTCAAAGGGCCCAGAGCATGTCAACACGATCACCGTGGGCCGCTTCTACACACTTGACCAATCGGTCAAAACCAACCATGTTTGGTCGTGACAAAATTGTCGCCCAAACAAGAGATGGCGCACGACTTATAAACCCAAAATTAGGGTTTTGAGCATCACGAGCGTCCATCTTCTCCGGCACGAATGGAGGGTCCCAAATTAGATTAAACAGGTCCGGTCATACCAGCATGATCACCGTGGACCCATCTACCTCCTCATGTGTTCGGCCAAGGCATACCATGCCTGGTTAATCTAAAACGTGCGCCCAAACTAGCATGGCCACGCCTCCCAAACCACAAACTGATCTCGACCGCTCAACTTCGCCGAACGATTTGGATGGCTCGGATCACGTTTTAATGGGATATTCAGGTATAGGCGTGAACACCAGCCTACCACCTTCACGCCAGGCCAACCGACCAAGTCCGACCAAGATTGGTCGTCTTGGAACGCGCGCCTGAAGAGGGCGTGATGAGCGGCCCTTGCGGCATTGGTTTTCTATCGCAAATTGATCCCAACCACTCGATTTCACCGGATGAATTGAGTGACCCAGATCATACTTTCGTGAGGGAATGGAGTACAGGCGCATACACCGTCATGCCGTCTACACGCATCGGCCTGGCCAAAATTGTATCCCATGCTTGGTTTCGACCAAGCTGAAGAGTGATGCCTGCGCACCTCTTCAAAACCCTAATTTCATTAATGGTCGCAGATGAGTGTCTCAAAGATCATCTCATCCGTCCAACTTCACCAGCTTGGTTATACAACCTTGGTCAGGAGTTAATTGGTTAGTGAGGCGTCATTACCCATCACTTTACCACACCATGATGCAGTACCTGCATAAAATACACACGGTACTTCACAAGTATCGACTTCCTGAATAACACAGTTATTCAATTCAACATTACATGCTATCTTTCGTGGATCCACGATCCACACATTCCGAACATCAATCATGTCACAAACGGGGATACATACGGGGTATTGGTCGGCGGTTTACAGCGTGCGGCGTGCAACGCGCCATCACAAGAACGTGTCGGGAAGT
Source organism: Papaver armeniacum (assembly GCA_023531295.1). Lineage (NCBI taxonomy): Eukaryota > Viridiplantae > Streptophyta > Magnoliopsida > Ranunculales > Papaveraceae > Papaver > Papaver armeniacum. The sequence goes on from JAJJWW010004861.1 coordinate 694,657, forward strand.
CATGGACGGTTAGAGATGAACAGGAGAAGTGGGCAAGACCGGTCGTGGTGGCACCGACGCACAACTCCACTACTCCATCACTCCACTTCCTCCACTTCCCACGAGAGACGTGAATAAGGCTCAATGACTTGTATAAATAGGTTCTCCGCCCTATTTCAAACAACAACACAAGTCCAGACGAGACAGAAAATCAAGTGTTAATACAAAACGTATTCAAACACCCAGAGCTTGCTTGCATCAATCACAAGCCTTCTCACCTTTCTGTTATAAGTCATAAGCAAGCCAACACCTTCACAATCTCAACACCTTCTTCGCTTCCCTCCCTAAGATCAACCCCATCTCCTTCACTTTGTGACCGAAACAAGTCCGGGAACGACCATTTCTTGGTTTAGGTAGGACTTGCACAGATTGATCTCTCGAATCTACAAGCACTCACCGCGCAGTGCATTTGTTTAGGGTTTAGATTCATTCCTCATCCACACCTCAAATTACCAAATTCTGCAGGAGTAGTTTTCACCCATAAACAAAAGGTATGTCTATAAACCTGAGCAAGATTTGTGTTTTTATTTTCTCGGAATACTTATAATGATCCATGTACCTTGCTTATTGTTCATTTCTACCTAACTTGATCTGTGTTTAAGGTTCTTAAATGTTTAGGTTTGAAAATAGTAGTTCAGGATGTTTGGACTTCATGGTACACCCACCAGGTATGCATAACATCATTTAAAATCAAAATCCCGGGGTTTAAGTACGCATACCCGTTTGCATACTCCCCCAGGTCATGAAAATTCGTTTGCAAAACGGTATGCATACTTAACGTTGATATTCGGTAAACTTGTTTTGGCCGTAACTTCTTCGTCCGAACTCGGAATGACCCCATTCTTTTTGCATTCTCTTCCTATTTGAATTATCTTTAAATTAGAGATGATAATTCCTGAATTTGGATGAGTTAAGAATGGCCCTTGTCCTGTCTCTTGTTTTTGAGTGTTTTGCTCCGTTTCGTCACACTTGTTCCATTTCTCTTGGACTTGGGCACTTGGATTCTTGGAGTACCTCTCTTCTAAGTTCTTTTGTAGCTTTACAAGAATGTTGTTGGTGAATGACAAAGAAGGAAGTTCAAGAATAGGCAGTAGCATGCATTGCTATGAGATTCTTGAATGTTCACAACCAACTTATGTGAACTATGGTGCACGGTCGTTAATGACTTTGTATGTTATTCCTTGTTAAGAAAATCTTTTTATACGCCTTTGGTAGTTATTATTGGTGTAAATACGTGCGAAAAAGATTGATTCTACCTTTTAAGGACAAAGGTTAATTTTTGCAATTTTAATCTTTATGATTTTGTATATTGCAAATTGTTATGGGATATATTGTTTACGTCCGGAACCTGTGACTGTCCCATACTTGTTCAAAAGTTATCTCTATTATGTCGGTATGAAAGTATTGATAACAGATAGAATGAACTTTTGACTGTACAAAAGTTAAAGCCTTAATGTCATTATTTGATAGAAGAAAGGATAAAACTTTTGTTTACAATGATTATGTCTATTATATGTCATTGTGCAAATAGTGATGGAAAATAAATGAATCCTTGTGTATTCCGCAGTATTGGTATTCTCCGATCCACATTTTTGTGCATATACTGTGTTGCTCCGTAAGTTTTCTTATGTTTGAGCATGACCAATTGAGTTGATAATTTTCTTATGATTAATTTAGTTGTAGATCCGTAAGTTCTCTTATAAAGAGCATGACCAATTGAATTGAACACTTTCTTGTGGTTAATTTAGTTGTGTACATCGATTGAATTAATCATGGGTTCTCTCGTGGATAATTCAATTGAATATTTTGGATACAAATTCATGTTTTCATGTGATTTGATTTTATCCAAAAGAAATCCTTCTTTTCTTGTAAAAGCAAGGTCGCCTTTATTGTTCTTTCGGGAATGACATTTTATGGGGGAGAGTTCTTTTTGAACTTGTGCTTAATTGCCAAATCTTTGTGGGGAGTGCGGCTGTGGAATATTATAGGGGTTATCTTGTATCTTTATAAACTCCTTGATGAATGCATTTAGCTTCGGCTTTATGATGGCATCTAAATAAGTTGATATGGTATTCTCTTTTGGTCATGAAGTATCTCTGTGAAAATTTCATGAGGATCCCACTAGTTTTAGTACCTTTGCCAATTTATATTGACAAAAAGGGCGAGAATTAATATGTAGTGTGATACTACAAATACATATGGTTTACGGATCATTATGTAAGTGGGAGTGGTCTTCATTTTGAGATGAAGTATTGACTAAGGGGGAGTGATACATATCACCATAGTATTGTTGTCAAAGTTGTGATATAATTGAACTTCGATGCTGTGTAACAATACTATGACACCGTATAACAATGATTGAGAGCATTTTGTTTTCTCATTGTTATCACTACGGATCTTCAAAAACTATGATGATGAACTTACAACCTTTAGGATCATGGAGTACTTGGAAGTGACGAAGATTTCAAGTCGCGTTGAAGATGCTAAGGAGATCAAGCATTTGGATGAGAAGCTACAATTTCTATCTATTTTGTAATCCATATGTATTGATAGTTTTGTCACTAAAATTGAAAAAGGGGGAGATTGTTAGAGCACTGCTCGGTCAACCTCGCATGCGTTGCTATCTCAATCATGTTTGTCAATGTTAGTGATCAAAACTATAAGTCTTGATTTCTAGCCTATTTATAGATGTTTCGAACTAGGACATAAATATTGTAGTTGAGCTCAAAGTAGTCTAAATCGTTCCTCGGTCCTAATCGGTTGGGGAGCTTGGAGCGAGGAGCAGTAAGTTCGGACTTGGAAATCGCTAAAACTCGGCCTAATACTTGGAGCATATTTATTAGATACTTATAGATTTCTGCTCATGAGTCAAGATTTGTACCTAATTAAAATTAAAATTATAAGACTATCATATAAATAAGTGTAATATTGTTACATTGAACCTATTTATAATGTTTTTATAGGTTTTTCCATTTAATAACTCTCATCTGAGAGGTTACGAATTTTTTTTCTTTTATGACATGCAAGGCCAACTCGGAAAAATCGCCAACTCGTTTTGTCAAAAAATCGGTCCAAATCGCCAAAATAGGCCGACTTAATCGCCAAAAATTGGAGATGGCTTGGAATCGGAAATCTCCTCGGTCATATAGCTTGTAGCGATTACTCGGCGAGTAATCGGCCTTGGAGAGCGATTTTAACTACACCTTGATCTTAGATTTCATAGAGTTCATCATTTGAAGATGAAGAACTACTAAGGGGAGCTTGTGGAACTTCTTCGACAAAAGGTATGTGGATACTTGAACTCATCTGTCACTTGGAAAGTCTATTTCTACTATCTCCTATATTGAGACATAATTCGTGTTAAGATATAGTTTTCTCTGTACAAATTTGAGATTTCGAGCTAAGTATTTCTCGCTTACATATTTCTCGAAATATGTGTTGGTAAGCTTTCGCTTCGACCAAGTTCATCTTATATCATGAGAAAATTGCCGAGTAACATCTTACATGGTTTGTTTGATACAATCATTTGATGTAGGCTTGGAATGTTTCGATAATGATTATTTCAATATCTTGAAAATTGCTTTGATGCTAATAGTGTGTGAAAACGGCAGAATGTTTCAATGATTGAAATAAAGAGTTTAGAATCTTGTAACCATCTTTGCATATAAGCATAGTGTGTTCGGACATTAATGTATAAGTCCAAAACCGGGAGCCTAAAGAATGCTACTTGTGTGTATACAAAAAGGTTGTAGGAGACTGGGTAAGTATGTGTACAGGTACGCATACTGGCGGAAGTTCATGTCCATGAATTTCTGCTGAGTTTGAAAACCAAAACCAAACTTATCCGGTTACCTAAAGTGCGCGTACCCGTATGCGTACTAGCGAAAAGTTCACGTCCGTGAATTTCTGCTGAGTTTGAAAAATAAAACAAACTCAAATCTGGTTACTTAAGTACGCATACCTGGACGCATACTTAAGTGTTTTACTTTTCTAAAATTGGTTATACGTGAAGCTAAACATTATCAATAAGGAATGCAATCTTTGCAAACCGTGTCTATAATGTTCATGTATTGATTCGAGTGAATCAAACCGATTTTGCTTCAATTGTGTTCTTGTATAATCCATGAGAATATAGCAATTGAACAACTCTTTAACTAGTTTCATTTGAGTCATTTGAACCAGTTATGGTTAAGATGAATAAGGTTGATATGAGATTAATCATATGGCTAACCTCGGTTAACTATTTGTGAACCAACATGGTGTACACGTTTAGGTACGGTTACATAAACCTAAATGAGGGTACATTTCATTTGTGTATAACTAGCTAAGTTCGATCTAACAGTTGAAAGATATTAGCTTGGGAGAATCAGGTTTTTCTTCTACCGGTGAATATTGAATGCTTTGTTACCGAGGTAACTTAGATTGCAAACCCTGATTTGAAAACTATATAAAGGAGAACTCTAGCAACTGGTAAACCTAATTCCCACACCTCCTGTGTGTTACTAGTTGCATAACTAGAGTCGATTCTCCTTTAACCTTAGGTTTCTTCTCGAGACCCTATAGGTTAACGACTTAAAGACTTCATTGATCAGAATAACATGTCCATTTTAAGGAAAATTCACGTGGAAAGATCAGCAATAAGAAGGACGGCGTGGAAGGCTAGTGTGGTTATGGAACAATCACAGTGGTGAGCTGAAAAACACAACTACACAGTGAGGAAGAAGGTAATGGAAGGAAAAGTGATCCATATTTTTGTGGCGCACCAGGTGATGATCAAATTGGCCCAATGATTCTATCAAGTTTTGTTAATTGATCGTACGTACAAGACAAACAAGTACAACACGTTGTTGTTAAATATTGTTTGCCACACTTTCAATAAACAAACTTTCACAGTTGCACGAAGATTTATGGATCGGGAGAATGATGTGAGTTTTATTTGGATGTTAGAAACTCTGAAGGAGATATATCGTAATGATCAAAATCTGAGGATCATAGTAACGGATAAGGACCAAGCACTAATGAATATCATATGGGTAATTCTCCTGAACGCCAAACATTTTCTTTTCAGATGGCACATACAATGCAATATCATAAGTAATTGTAGGGGTCATATCCAAAGGCCAAAGCCACAAAAATTAAGGTACTATTCGTGAGAAGGCTGAAGATGAGCCTCTTAAAAAATTAACTCCAGAATGATGAGAGAAGGATAACAAGAAACAAGCCAAAAGAGTATAAAGATAATGAGTTATCTGAAAGGATTTTCAATATTATTGGGATTTGATAGTATATTCAATGTCCGAGGGGAGTGCATATCTTATTTGGAGAGTTTCATTTGGATTTGAAAACGGATCACGAGAAAGCTGTGGTTTATTGTTTCAATGAAAGTTATTGGTTATATTAAAATCTTTCCGTATAAGATTTATGAAATGAACATGAGAATCGACTTATATTTTTGTCCTTAAAGACCGATTCTGAAACTATTTTTTCTGGAAAATATTCAGAATCGACTTATATAGCATCAAACGTATCCCAACTCTAAATGCAAAGAGAACGCTAATATTGATGTCCCTGTAGGCCGATTATGAAATAATTTTACCTAGAAGTTTTATTTAGAATCGGTTTATGTGGAAGTTTATAAAGGTCGGTTGTTGTTGAAATAAGTCGATGAAAACTGACAACTTTCTAATGCCAAATCAGATTATATGACGTTTAACAAACACCATATTATGGGCCATTTGGAGAAAGGTGATAGCAATATAAAAGGAAAAAGTTAACAATCTAATTGGATAATTCATTTGCATAAAATGTCAAAATTAAAAATTGCTTATACTAGTACATTGACACGATAAACTAACATGCCACTATACTACCACATTAATTTTGTTATTGTATAAAATAAATTTTTCTCTATTTCCTAGTGTTATATTCAACTGTCATGGAAGGTTTGAAATGATAAACAATTTTCTTCTCCATTTTGTATATGCTGCCTGTACCTTAAACATGTCCCCTCTGCGCCTAGTGAGAAACTCGTTGTACTTATAACACAATTTCTTAACATGAATGGTCCTTGAAGAGGAAGTGGTTTCCTATACTTATATTCTAATATGAGAACGAAAAAACTTGGTTCCAAAATATACTTTCATACCGGTATTATTTGGGAAGATCCATGGCAAAGTAAAAATTTCTAATCCATTCAGTCTGTTCTGCAACTTCCTTTATATATTCCTTAGTATAAATTGGTTTCGAATTTCTTCGTACCTATTATTCCTTACAAATATTTATGTTCTCACCAAAAATGAGCGTAGTCCCAAATTTATAACATCATCATTTACTACGTTGAAAATGAACCGTTAAAAATCAACATATTTTTAACCATTGAAATTAAGATCGGTAGATGATGGTATTGTACTTTTCGGAATGCGCTCATTTTCAGAAGGCATGTAGAGCTTTGTAAGAGGAATAAATCCCAAAAATAGTAGCTATATGTTGGAGCAAAAATATTCACCCAACACTCTTCGAGATGTGTGTAGATGGATTAAATCTTCGTCGTTGATTTGATTCCACCAAAGATGCTGAAGAAATTGCGATTGATCGATCTCCAGCTACTAATTCAACTTTACAAAAGATTGCTGATGTGATTGATGTTGAATGGTGGGGGGTACCTGCAAAAAACACTCCGATGCTAAAGTCAGAGAGAGTTTCTTCACAGGTGTATTGTGTGGAAAAAAGATTAGAAAATTTGTACCTCTTGAGTTAGGATTTAGCCTCTATTTATAGGCAGAAAGTAAGTCTACCTTTAGGGTTTTCATAGTTATCTTAATAACCTCCCTTACCCGTATAAATCCAATAAAACCACCAGATTCATGATAAAGCTTATTATCATAATCCTTATTTATCTTAATTATTATCTTAAATATAATTATCCTCTCTCTTATGAAAGCTCAAAAAGCTCAAGGATCCTCAGAGTGAGATGCTATTACTTCGCAATTGCACCAGTGTGTCCAGATTATATTTTGCAATGCGTACTACCAATCCTGCAGCCCTACAACAGGCTACTGAGCTTTTTGATGACCATTTGTTCAAGTACTTGAGACTATTAGTCACTGGTGATGGCGCGGGTTTTGGATCTTTACAACAGAGATTAGATACTTTGCCTATCAAGGATGGTGGCCTTGTATATATACCATGGCAGATACTCGTACTTACTATTATCTTGCTTCTCAGAGTCAGACGGCTTCGGTACAAAAGATGATCCTTGGTAACCTATTCTCAACAATCAAAGGTTCCGCTTATCAGTTGGCTGGCTCTTCAAAACTTTATATAGGTATGTGGATTTCCTTATACTTTTTGTGTCAATGCTATTGCCAACTCCCTGGCAGTTACGTATTTTGATTCAATCAAGAAGCAAATCTCCAACCAATTTTCTATGTCTGCAAGAGATTCCATTTTGTGGCAGTGTAACCAGGTTAGACATGCACATGACTATTTATTAGCCGTGCCGATTAGTGGGCTTAACCACTGCCTCGCGCCAAGACAGTTCAGAGCTGTTCTTTGTTATCGTCTTGGCATCCCATTGTTTGTTGAGAATGGTTTGTGCTCCAGTTGTAACAGATCTATGGATATCTTTGGGGACCATGCGCTTCATTGTGAAAAAGATGTTAGAATTAAGTTTCGACATGATCTTGTACGTGATATAATCGCTGATATTTGTTACAAGGCTGGTGTGCATGTGTTTAAGGAGTTTTCTCCGGGTTTTAAATACCGATAATGGTAAGGATTTACGTCCCGTGACATTCTTGTTCCAAAGCGGGAAAATGGGAAAGATGTTTGTATGGATGTCACGGGTGTCTCGCCGTTCACCGGTGAAGGAATTCGTTCCTTCGTTCCAGGAAAAGCTATTTCGAGTGATGTTTCGCGTAAACACACTAAATACTTGGAAAAATGTGTTGCACATGACTATGGTCTGGGTGTTTTAGCCTTCTCTACTTTGGGAGAACTCGGCGAAGATACTTTGTGTTTTTTTAAGCGTTTGAAAAATTGTCTAGTTAGTAATGATGCTAGTAGTGGTTCTGGTAGTTTTATTTTTCATAGACTAGGTGTTGCTATTCAAAAAGGTGTTGGAGCCCAGCTTGTTGCTAGGCTACCCACCAAGGATTTTGTATGATTCTCTTTTATTTATTTATATTTATAAGAAAATATTATTATAAAATCTAAACTAATTCCTTCCTCTTTCTGTTAGGGTTTTGCATTTATCTGAATTATTATCGTAAATAATAATTAAAACGAAAGATAAATTATCCTCTTTCTGTTAGGATTTCTATAATTATGTTAAATATTAACTATAACTACCCAAGATAATTATCCCATGGTAATATTATCCTCTTTTTGTAGGATTTAATATAACCATAATTATCTTAGATAATTCCAAAGTCAATATTCAATTTTAAATACTCTAGTCCTCATGACCTTTATCCAAATTTAAACCCCCTTCCCGGAGAGAGGATAATTTGGGTTGGTGGACCGATCCATGGATTCTAAGATCCAACCCATGGGTCTTTGGGCTTCCACCATAAGCAAAAATGATTTCCATAATAAACCAAATGAGCTTCAATAATAAGCCAACAGGGCTTCCAAAATAAGCCAGTCATGTTTCCATAATAAACAAAATGGGCTTCAATAATAAGCCACTGGACTTCCTAAATACGCCAGTTGTGTTTCTATAATAAACAAAATGGGCTTCAATAATAAGCCAACTGGGCTTTTATAATAAGCCATGTGGGTTTCTTTAATAAGCCGACAGATTTCCATAATAAACCAAACGGGTTTCTCCAATAAACCATGTTTCACCGGTATTGAATAGCTTATGCGTTACGCACGTGTACCATTTTAATGGGGTACAAACATTGCCCCCTCTTAATTCTGAACTTGTTGATGGATTAAGAACAAAACAATATTAGCTTTCTCCCAAAAGATATGACCACAATGTCTTGCTTCAATATCTACATACCAAAATATTTCACATATGAAATATTATGCACGTCTTTTTGGTGTTCCACGTTCATTTTACGTGAGAGACCAAATTTTCCGAAAATGCTATGCTGAGTGACGTTTGTATGTCGAAGTCCACGTACTATAGTGGGATCATTAACTTCATCCCACCAAACTAACTCGTCAATATTACGTTGGTTGTTCTCCTTACAACGAGACTTTATGAGTAAATGTATAGTTTGAAAACACATTCATTGTCATAGTAGCACATGTATATATACTAACTTTTAGTTTAAGAGAATATGCGAACTCACTTGACATTTCGCATGAATCCTTGAAAAATTGTAACTCCAAAGTCTTTTTGTACGCGACGCTTTTAGTTTGCTGACGACTGTCCCATAACGAGGTAGGATGCTCGAATCGACGAAAATACTAACTTTCCCACTGTCAAGTATGTGATTACAGCTCACGGTAGCACTCTTGATGTACATCTTTTCTTGGAATGCAACAAGAACCGCCATATCACGTCATGCTTTGACTCCCTCAATTTGATCCTTGTAATTTGAGACTTTAATTCCAAAAGAAACACCAATTATAGGAGTTTGTTTCTTGCACGGAGATCTTGAGCCTTTCTAATGTAAGTGGGCGTACCATTCGCCTTCCTTGACTCTACTAATGGAACTTGAGTGACATAGAGTAACTTTAATTCTTGTCTTTTTCTGCAGATGTTCTCTTTGCTAGAACTTTCATTTCTTAAGTCGCATTTCTTGTAGGATATTGTCAGAACTATTTGATTTTGCGTGAAAACTCGTTCCTTGGTTATTCTTTTTGATAGAAAACGCTCCAATTAATTAAACTAGTTTATCTTTTTAATAGAAAAATCATCAAAATTCTTTTCCCATTCATATGAATATTCGGAATCTGGATTAAATTAATAACTCAACTTCGACTTCAAGAATATACCTCACTCGAATGCAGGTTGCCTCCGTCTCTTGCTAGGCACATTGATTGCTCATATGCTCAGTTACTTTCCTATAAGTTGCCGACTCAACGGTCTTGTGTCTGCGAATAATGAATGTACGACAATCTCTAGTGTATAGGTTGACTGGCTCTAGCTTTTTGTCATACATTTCCTTTCTTTCGCTCCAGTGCCTATTGAAACACTTTCTTCTCGCCTTTCACTTTATTAGAAAAACATTGCATTTACTTCCTTAATAACCAAAATACTTCGTCTTTATCTTTCTCCTTATTAGCAAAACATCGCAACTATTTCCTTTAATAACCAAAATACTTCGTCTTTGTCTTTCCCTTTATTAGAAAAACATTGCAACTATTTCCTTTAATAACCAAATACTTCACCTCTGTCTTTCCCTTTAATAGAAAAACATTGCAACTATTTCCTTAAAAATCAAAATACTTTGTTTTATCTTTCTCTTTATTAGAAAAACATTGCAACTATTTCCTTAATAATCAATATACTTCGTTTTTGTCTTTCTCTTTACTAAAAAAATATTGCACGTATTTCTTTAATAAATACATGCAAAAAGTGTTCTCAATTCTGATTGTAAACTCGATATAATATAATTGGTGAGGACTTACCTCTCCAGGCGTTCGTTCGTTCAACCTTAGCCGCCCCCATTACTTGAAATGATATTGAAAAATATGTCTTCTATTTTTCGACTTCTTTAAACAAGTTGCTTTTGATTGCGTGCTTGGCAACAATTTAGCCGCCCCCATTATCTATAGAGATATTTAAAAATAGCACTGACGCCCCCATTATCTAAGAGCCAACCTATGGGTCTTTGGGCTTCCACCATAAGAAAAAATGATTTCCATAATAAACCATATGAGCTTCAATAAGCCAACTGGGCTTCCAAAATAAGCCAGTCATGTTTCCATAATAAACAAAATGGTCTTCCTAAATAAGCCAGTTGTGTTTCTATAATAAACGAAATGGGCTTCAATAATAAGCCAACTGGGCTTCTATAATAAGCCATGTGGGTTTCTTTAATAAACCGACGGATTTCCATAATAAACCAAACAGTTTCTCCAATAAACCATGTTTCACCGGTATTGAATAGCTTGTGCGGTACACACGTGTACCATTTTAATGGGGTACAAACACTATAAACTCGTAATCTTTTGGATTTATTCACAAAGATGATGTCCAATGTGTGAGATAGTGTGAGAAATAAAGTGTACTTGGATCCTTCCTCATAAATCGCTCTAACCTAACTTTTTTTATTTTGATTCAAAAAGGGCTCAATATATTGAAAAGAAAATCAATTTCTTACCAAGAAGGTAAAGAACAGACGAAAAAAATACATAACAAGCTCAATTATAGTAGAGCTGCTAAGAAAGAAAAGAAAAAAAAAATAGTAATGCATCATTGTTTCCCAGCTGTGCAGTAAGGTGTCTAAAGAGATACCCTGGAAAATATTTGTACCCACACACCAATTATAGATAAAAATCTTGACATTGTCACTCAATTCATCTTGAGCAAGGTTTTTAAAATCGTGCGATTTACGAGTCAAATCGCACGATTCGTTCCAAATATTTAATTTCCGCTTCAAATCGCGAGGTTAACTCATTTGTCTCATGAATCGTCCATTTGACTTTTTTAGATACGATTTTTGACTGGGAACCTTGAGAGTCGAACCTGAGAGCATTTGGTTATTAAGTAGACTGACTACCAGTGTACCAAGTCGGATGTTGGTGCTAATCAATCAACATATTTTATATGCATATCAATATACAACTGTTTTATGTAGCCTACTTTTATTTATAAGGATAAATTTAACGATTTAATAACGGACCATGAATCTACGATTCACGATTCAATATACGATTCGATTCTCAAAATTTGAAAAGCGATTCACGTTTCGATTTACGATTTCACAACCTTGATCTTGAGTTTTGTATTTTCCATTAAAAATCCTTGCATTTCTCTCAATCCAGACTTCCCACCACACTGCAAACGGTATAATATCCCATATATTGTTTCAGACATTGGCGCTTTTAGTATTCCTTCTTTTCCATTCCCAAATGGTTTGTCTAAATGATTGTTGAAATACCCACTGTAATTTGTAACTGCTTAGGAAAAAATTCTAGACACCTCTAGTTGTTTCACAGTGCAAAAACAAATGATGGTTAGACTCAGCTTCCTTCTTACAAAGTAAACAACCATTAACCCAAATTGAATTTCTGTAGGTATCCATTGTAGGGGCTGCAACGTAACACAACGTCCAAACAAAAAATATTACCTTTTGCGGTATTTTAGAGTTCAATAAGCTCTTATGCGAAAATAGTAACAAACCATCTGTCTCCAGCATCTTGTAACACTCGGCAACCAAAAAACTGTCTACCTTGTTGCCAAATTCTCTGATCATCCCCATCAGTTCCATAATTGAATGTAGAAATCATATTTAGAAGATGATCGACATCATTGATTTCCTCTTCTTTTAGAAGTCTGCAGAAAGCAAAATCCCAATTTATGCCGTCATTGTTTCTCTCCAAAATATCAGCAATAGTAGCATCTCGAAGTCTACAAATATTGTAAAGATTCGGAAACAAAGAACTTAAATTTTGCCCATTTAACCAAGGATCCTTCCAAAAAAGAATCATGTTCCCTGAATTAACTTGCAATGTACAATTCTGCCGCACTTCGTCAGTACATTTGAGAATGCCAGCCCATAAGCTTTTACCTACAACTTGTTTAGTTGGATTAGGATAGAAAGCCCTACTATTTCCTCCAAACTTGTGGTGTACGATTCTCCTCCACAAAGCGTTTTCCTCATTTCCATATCTCCAAATCCACTTAGCATGCAAAGCTCTGTTCATAAGTCTTAGCTTCTTTATTCCCACTCCACCCCCTTCCTTAGGCAGATTTATCTTCTTCCAGCCAACCCAACCCTTTTTCGGTTTATGATTCAAGGTACCCAAAGAAATTGGCGCATATTTCTTTCCGTTTGCTTCCCCACTGAGGCTGGCATTTGAAAAAGTGACAAGTAATATGTCGGTAAACTGCACAGAACATTTTGTATAAGCATGAGACGACCCCCCTTTGAAAGATACTTTCGCTGCCAAATGCTCAACTTTTTCTGAAATTTTTGTAATATCACATCCCAAACTCCTACCGACTTTGACTTTGACTTAGTTCCCAAAGGGATTCCAAGATACTTCATTGGGAATGAAGCTATAGGACAACCGAAAATCTCAGCACTCACATCCACATTTTCTGCATTCCCTACGGCTACCAAAGCACTTTTGCGGAAATTTACCTTTAACCCCGAAATAAGTTCAAAAGCAAGGAGTACATGTTTGAAATTTCTTACCTGATCTGCATCATCATCAAGGAACACGAGGAGATCATCCGCAAATTGTAAATGATTAATTTCAGGTGCATCATGTGATGGCTTGAGACCAGAAAATAATTGCATTGAAGATGCCTTCTTTATCAAAATAGACAAAACTTCCACAACCATAACGAAGAGAAATGGGGACATTGGATCGCCTTGTTTAACGCCTTTCGAGCTTCTAAAAAGATTTGATGCAGTACCATTGATTTCCATTGAAAACCTTGTAGATGATAAACACCACTTAATCCAATTCCTCCAAATATTTCCAAAGCCGAATCTGGACATTGTGTAGTCTAGACATCCCCAATTAACGTTGTCAAACACTTTTTCCAAGTCCTCTAACCTAACTTTAGGTTTTCCCAAAGCTAGTTTAGTTTTCACATACACCCACCGGAACAAAACCATGAGATTGTGAACCGCTATATTCAACTTTACTGTAATATAGCAAGACACTCGGCTGTAGTTCTCTGAAAACGAATTTCAATTCAGGACCCAATTGGTGCTCCTAGTAATGTTGAGATACACTACTTTTGTTTCAGGAAAAATAATGCTTTCGCTTTTTAATTTGACCCATTTTTATGCGAAAATGAAAAGATAAAAATGTCACTTTTCCTAAACGGAGGTTGTACTACGCTGAATTTGCAACCCAACCAGTTTTACTGAAGCTGCATTCAGAACTTTTGTTGCACACCACATTTCCATAGTGGCTTGTGTGCCACATGAGTCTTCTCCGTTCATGGGTTCTCAAACGAGGGTAAGGAATACCTACCTTGATTATGCACCGGTATGTCGCTTTAACTGATCACCCACGTTTACAGTAGTAGAGATATTGACTTAGCATAAGCGAGGGTAAAGAATACCTACTTTTTTTGATAAAAATGGGGTAGAAGTGTAATGGAAGTGTAAGAAAAACTATAAGCAGAAAATTATAGATTAATATGAAGTGTAACAGTAAGCATACTTATGAACAGAAATGGACTGATTATCATTAGAAAATAGAAACCACCACATTAGCAGCATCTGGCCCTGCTCCTTACAAGTATCCTCTCAAAGGTGAAGAAGCCCAAGGGGTGGAACCTGAAGCTTTTTGGCTCATACGTTGAGCATCTGGGTTATGGGGGGAGTTCAAGGCAGGCCTCCTGTTGGCAAAGACTCTGTGATTCTTCTGAGCTGGTGACTTTGGCCGAAGATTCTTGATCTGGTGGTGGGTTACGTCCTCCTTCTCCAACCAAAAGTTTTCCATCTTTATCAGCAAAATTCCCCGAATATGCCTGCATGAAACGAAGAATACAAAATGATCCACCAGAAAACTAGGAAATGGGCAGAGAGTTCACTCTAAACTATGATTTGCTACATGTTCCCTATAGAGGTGAGTTCAGCAGACATACCTCCGCATTGAAATTAGACGAAGATAATCTATTTCAGACAGTTAACCAACCCGAGATTTGATTTATGGTCCTCACCGAGCTCAAGCGTCATACTCCCAAGGGATTTGGCTGCTCTAGAATCAACTTCTGCAGCTTACAAAACGGGTGCCTCAGCTTCTATAACAATAATTCATCAACCGCCAGTAAAGCGTAAATAGTCATGTCTCTAGAAGATTTCCTTGGAGTCTCTTCGGTGGGTGTAGAACGACCACGGTAACAAGAACTGTTGTATTGTACAGAGATGATAATCCCACTTTGAGACGCCACTACCTGCTTTGTGGATTGGGAATGGCACTAGAACAGCTTAGGCCCATCTTTCATGTTCGAACACGAGCCAGCTTGATGTGCCCCTTGCTTCTCTGATAAGGGAATCAAACTGAAAATTTGCTTAAGAGGAAAGTCAACAGAAAGAGCCATTGCTAACCTATTCTGTTAAAAGAAGCATGCTCACAGGTATATGCAAGCCACATCCTGAGGAAAAGATATTTGTAGGATAAGATGTTAAGTTACCTCATTGCCAGCAGGATAAAAGCCTACTACTCCTTCGTCTGTAAACTGATGTAATTGGCGAACAACGCTAAGAGTCCGCTTCTCCCGTAACTCTCCATTCCGGAGCAGCCTTTAATCATCTGGACGAAAATATACCAAGGATTTCGCATGTCCTTTGCCAGGTCCTGAAGAACTTGCAGCATCGGAAAACTTCGTAAGCAAATTGCTGGGTACTGCTGATTTTCGTGCTTTATATACTGCACAGTTAGAGAGTCTAATCTCAACCTTTCTGAGTTCCCTGGCTGTGGATCAGGTTGAAGACTGAGTTGGAAAGAATTACTATGTGCTGCCTGACAATAAAGATGATGAGTATATCAGTATCTTACATAAAAAATACCAATTGGAGTTTCACCATATTGATCTCTCTGGCTTGGGCTTGGTATGACCGGAAACCCAATATTTACAGGCAAATTCTTTTTACGGGACACATTGGGTGTTTGATATACAGAGAATGAGAACACGTGTTCTCCTGTAGCAAAACGCTTAGTTGATGAAGCAAATCCACAATTCCTTGAACACTGTCGGCTTGCATTTCATTTGCAGGACTATTGAGAGTCTTAAGTTGAGGTTCTGAATCTGAATTCGGAGTGGGCATAGACACTGTAGGTGTTTGTGGTGCTACTGATGGAATTGGGGCTTTTTAATGCAGTGGATATCTTGCTTGCCGATGATGAATTTCTTGACTGAAAGTTATGGTCACATATCAACAGATACAAAACTGAGCCCGATACAGATGGTTCTGCAAATTGTATCGCTGGATTTGATAAAACTTAAAAGAAACCCACGTGAAGGCCAATGCAATGGCATCGTTGGGCCTCAGGCAAGGAAGTTTGATGAAGCGGAGGGAGCGAGGTTGCTAAAGAAGGCAATGGTGTCAACTGTGTGTCCCTTATAAGAGAAGAAGGGCTGTGGTGTTCAAGCCATCCCGAAGTTGTTACGACCAACAAGACACATAACAATTAAGAATAAGGCATGCAAAAATTCCAGTGGAAGAGAGATGTGTACTAGCAAAAGTAATACGTGAAGCCAATAAATTTTTAGCAGTTGAGTATGTAGACACCTCGATCTAAGAGAGGACCCTAATTCCCAAGAAAACGCTTACTCACTGATACGTAGATAAGATGGGAATGTGAGCACATGCGGTATTCCAAATTCTAAGATGTATTTTAGTTGCATAAGCTCCTCAAAACTAAAACTAAAACTTCGGTTCATGGAAACATGTTATAAACTAAAACATGTTATAAACGCTTACCTTCTTCCGCGGCCCAGCTCAAGACCCATGCCATCACCAACCCACAGGAAGATGTATCTGCAATTGCCTGAAAAGAAGGAGAGCAAGTTTAGAAAATAATTACTAAAGCAGAAGAATGTTAAGAAATTCCTATATCATGGTGCATAAGGAAAATGAATAACAGAGCACTACCTCAATCTTAAGGTGTAAAATTTCTTTAAATGTCCAGGTAATCCATACAATGAGCAACACCATGGGATCGATGAACATATTCGTCCTACCGAGTCTGGAGAAAGAACACCACAAGCCCTTGACTCCCTTGACCATCTCTACCTGGAGAATGAACTTATGATAGACTTCTCTATCCCAGAACCCACTGCTTCATTTCCAGTCACTTTTCTCATACCCACTGTCTGCATCTCATTCTTTTTCAACCACTATCTCACTCCTCAGCATCTTCTTCAGTGGTCTGCTCCGAGACTTGCTCACCCAATGCTTCCTTTTATCACCAGTACTCTCCCAATCCTTCTCATCTCAAATTTGGAACCCTAAATTGGTTTCCCCCTTTAGGACCAAGCCAAAAAAACATGGTCAAAGACCAATAATTTACATCAGCAAAAACATAAAATGCACAAGGAAAGGAAACATAGATACATATTCGAAAATGAAGAAAAACAAAGCAAGAAAGACAAGCTCCAATGCTGAAGTGTTGCGTTTGATTAATCTTGCAGTAATATATGTCTTCAAACTAAGGCTGGAATTTGATTTACCTTTCTCCAAGAATTCTCATTTAAAAATGAAGTGAATCCATCCAAGTCAGAAAACAGCCACCAAAATTCAATCCAGAAATTCTTCGCGTTCTCTTTAGCAAGAAGCCAGTGACCAGCTGAAAAGGGAAATTCGAAATCTCTAGACCTGATGCTGCAACACCCAAACACACATGACCAAAGTTATTTCACCCATAGTACACAGATAACATCAATCAGCTTCTGGTATTGGGTCTCGTCAATTATCAATCACCATTTTCGTGGAATAGTGAGTGTCATCTTTTGCAGCTCATTTTTATCCACAAGGATAACCCAACAAGCCAGGGCCAAAAGACTTTGACTATTTTGTCTAGAGCTGGAATAGTACACAGCTTAAGATGTCAAATCTTTATTGCATCTTATCAGTATTCATTTCCTATTACTAACGACTGGTGATCTGCACTACCAACTGTGCACGATTACGAGAATATTAGAGTTAGACAGATAAATTTCTTAAAATTCACTGGTTTCCACAATGTCTTGCAAGCCATGCTTACTCCAATTTTTATCCAATACACAGATTATGATGCAAATGCTTACACTCTGAATGACCAGAAGACAATTCCACTCTAAAAGTATCTACATGGGGTTTCCATCTAATTACTCAAAAACATATACCAATAATTTAAAATCCTGCTCAAAAGATCAAAAAAACTAAAACTCTGCTATAAATTATGATAATGAAATAAAAATCAATAATACCTTACTGGTGTTTGCCACAATCACATATTCCAATTGCTGTAAGTAAACGATAATCAAATCAGTTTACACAACCAAAAAAATACCTCCAAAATATCCAACATTGTAATGTAGTGAAAATGAAAGAACAAACTCTCACTTACTTTTGTGAGGACAAGTCATTATGGCAATTAATCCCATTCTCAAAAGATGATTACTCACCATTAGCTATAACATAGAGTAGAAATACAATTAATATCTAAAACCGTATGTACAGAACATATTATGAGGACCCATTTCTCTAAAATCGTATATACACAAAACCCACTGATCAAAATATCTTAAAAATCCTAAAACTACAATCAATTTCAAAGCACTTCTTTCAGGAATTTTATCAAACACTGATTGAGTAAGAAATACAATTAATATCTAAAACCGTATGTACAGAACATATTATGAGGACCCATTTCTCTAAAATCGTATATACACAAAACCCACTGATCAAAATCTCTTAAAATCCTAAAACTACAATCAATTTCAAAGCACTTCTTTCAGGAATTTTATCAAACACTGGTTGAGCATCGTACAGAATTCTTAAGTGTTTCAAAATTTATCCATAACCATGATCCTATGATAATCCCTGTAAATAAGACTCACATGAGTATGATAATTCCTGTAGAAAGAACACCACAAGCTCTTGACTCCCTTAACCTTAACCATCTCTACCTGGAGAATGAACATATGCTAGACTTCTCTATCCGGAAACCCACTGCTTCATTTCTAGTCACTCCTCTCATACCCACTGCCTGCATCTCATTCCCATTCCCCAGCATCTTCTTCACTGGTGTGCTTCCGGGACTTGCTCACCCAATGCTTCCTTTTATCACCACTACTCTCCCAATCCTCCTCATCTCAAATTTTAAAATCATAATTTGGTTTCCCCGTGGTAATTGAACTTTTGTCCCTACTTTTGATGGTCTATACAAATATCCTTAGGCCTCTTTCCATGAGTATGGCAAATAAATGTTGTTTGGCATGCCATGTGACATGGCAAATCAGTTTCCCTACTACGGTAGATATGCCAAACTTAATTAAAAACATATATTTAATTGTGTTGGGTGGGACATTAATAAATAAAAAATATATTTGTGTTTGTGTGGTGGGGTATTTATAAAAATTTTAGTGTTATAATATATTTAGTGGGACCCTTTAAATATAAAAATATATTAGAATAATGAAAAAGTAGGAGAGAAGGATAATTTATATATATATAAAATTATTCGGAGATAAAGTGAATATCATTTGGAGATAAAGAGAATATCGCCAATGATAAAGTCTTTATCCTTTCAAAGAAAGCGATAGAATCTCTATCGCTCGATGAAAACTCTGTCTCCTATGCCTATATGTCAGGAATAACATATTGGCATATGTGTTTGGCAGTTTGGCATACCCATAGTGGGTGCATATATGCCAAATATCATGTTTTGGCATGTGCATAGGAAGAGGCCTTATCCACCAATAATTATATCCTTCCTCTTTTTAGAAGGGAATCTATTTAATCCTTCATACCATATTTACCCTCCCTGCATTAGATCTTATCCCTCAGTAATCAGTACTCGATACTTCTTCATCTAAAAAAAAAAAAACGAAAATCAATTAACCTCGTCGCTGCATCTTCATCGTCGCCTCCGCCACCACCTCCCCCAATCTATGTCGTCGGTTCCAGCAACACCTCTTATACTTCCAACAAATCCATCACAAGCAGCAACATTACCACCTGATTTAGATCGAGTTGCACCTGATTTAACTATAAAAATCAAATCTACAGATGAATCAATCATGATTCCATTTTAAACCCTAATTTTGGATTTCATTTTTTCTTCATATCGATGATTAATTCAGGTAATTATCATCTTTTTCTTCAATTTGTTATCTCAACTGTGTTGATTCATATAACTTAATTTTCATAACGGTGGTGTACGGTGGCAGGGCAGTAGCATGTGGTGGTGGTAGGTGGTTGTGTTCTGTTTGTGTTTGTGGTAATTGGGCTTAGTATTGTGTTTGTTTGATCGTAATTGGTGATGGAAGAGGTGGATGCAGTGGAGGAAAGTACTACCAACAAAATTGCACAGATATGTTTGAATCAGATTTGGGATGAATTTGAGCTGCTGATACTCATGGGGTCTGTTAATGGCTTGATTTTGAGATGGAGATGCTATGAAGATGAGAAAATCAGGGAGAAAAATTGTAGATGATGGTGATCAGTTATTTTGACGAACAACAAGGGTGGGTGTTGCTATTGGGGGAGGATAAACATCGACTGTTGATCCAACTGAAATGGATAAGCATCCACTGTTGATCCAATTTAAATGGATAAACTACTGTTGTTGATACAAAATTATCTGAACCGATGGTGGCGGCGGCGACGGTGGCGGTGGTTGATGGTTTTGTTGGTGGATTTGAAATTGCAGCTGATGTAATGGTAGCATTTTTCCATTAGCATGGATAAACATCAATTGTTGATCCAACTGCAATGGATAAACTTCTACTGTGAAATGTATCAATTTCAGTTTTATGCCACATACTATTGATCCATCATCATGGATAAACATCCACTGTTGATCCAACTAAAATGGATAAACATCCATTGTTGATCCAACTAAAATGGATCAACTACTGTTGTTGATACAAAAATATTTGAACCGAGGCGGCGAATGATTTACGGTGGCGCGGCCCATGCGGACTAGTGGTGGTGGCGATTGACGGACTAGTGGTGGGGAGGACTGTTGGTGGTGTAATGGTGGTGGTGAAGGAGTGGTGGTGGAATATTGGTGGTGGTGGCGGTTGGTAGGTGGTGGTTGTTGAATGGTGGTGGTGGAATGGTAGTTGAATGTAGGTGGTGGTGGTGCTAGTGGTGGTGGTGAAGTGGTAGAGGAAGAAATTTGTTCCATTTTGAAATAAAGAAAAATATTACATGGATGAGGGTATTAAAGTAATCTAATATTAAATGGATAAAGTTATTAAAAAATGAGGGACATATTTATTGTTGCATAAGGATATATTTGTAGGGAGTTAAAAGTAGGGACATATAATTAATATACCCTTCCCCCTTTAGGACCAATATAAGCCCAAAATACAGAGGGTGCCTAAACAAATTTTGGGGTGCCTTTATCTCTTATAAACAAAAAGAATTTCCCTGTGCAAACAAGAACCACTTCTTATGATGAAGAAAAGCTCACAAATTTATCATCATAAAACACATAGTTCATTAAAATAAAAGAGACCCAATCTGACCTAAGAACATGAAATTTCAGAAAAATTACCCCAAAGCATTCATAACATCTCCTTGGGAGAAGGATTCTTACTGATAGTTGTTGGAATCTGACAAGTTTACAAGATGAAACGATCGAAGGAGAGTACATCCGGGTACTCATAAGAAATCAAACAAGAAGGAGAAGGAGAAAATAGAGATACCCTTGTAGACATTGATGCATTAGCAGACAAGATTGCTGCTAATGAGTTTGAGGGGGAAATCTTTTTTTTTTTTTATATGATCGAATTCTTTTTGCTAATGGGAATGATCGAATTCTGGGGTTGTACCAAACCCAAGGCAAAAGCTGTTTCGTTTTATATGAAAAAATTATTTTGTCTTATATCAACTATCTTCATTATTATTACTCTATGTACATACTTCCTTTTGCTTTCGGTTGAAATTCAAATTCACATTATCTATTGTAATGGAGTTTGTTACCACTATATGGTCAAAATAATTTGGATGACTGTCTAGCCAAAGAATTGGGAAGTCTAGCCAAAGAATTGGGAAGTCATAGTGTTAAATAAATTTGCCAAAAATAAAAATAAAATCATTTTGAACTTTTGGCTCATGTGCATTTCAGCCAATCAAATTTTGTTAAACATGGAAGTGAAGGAAAATGATTGACAACAAAATTTCATAATTCAAGGTTCATGGTTAGGGGTTTAGGGTTTAGAGCTTTAACGTACATCAAAAAGTTATTTGCGGGCACTTTAGAAAATCATACTTTGTTAATTTTTTTTATTATTGCTCGAATCAAACTTTATTGATTTAGGCTCACAAGTTGTGTAATAATAAATCTCTTATAATGTTTATGTTTATAAATGCATGCTTCATGTCGTAGGTTTATTTTTTAATTATTGTGAACCGGATACAGTTCCATAGTAGATGTTAAGGCCTCTTAATTGATGGATTTTTGGATCAGTCTTTGCAAAATGGGATGGTGGAGAAAATTGAAGTGCAGAGGGTGCCTAAACAAATTTTGGGGTGCCTTTATCTCTTTTAAACAAAAAGAATTTCCCTGTGCAAACAAGAACCACTTCTTATGATGGAGAAAAGCTCACAAATTTATCATCATAAAACACATAGTTCATTAAAATAAAAGAGACCCAATCTGGCCTAAGAACATGAAATTTCAGAAAAATTACCCAAAAGCATTCATAACATCTCCTTGGGAGAAGGATTCTTACTGATAGTTGTTGTTGGAATCTACAGCAAGTTTACAAGATGAAACGATCGAAGGAGAGTACATCTGGTACTCATAAGAAACTGAAACAAGAAGGAGAAGGAGAAAATAGAGAAACCCTTTTAGACATTGATGCATTAGCATACAAGATTCTTTGCTAATGAGTTTGAGGGGGAAATCTTTTTTTTTTTATATGATCGAATTCTTTTGCTAATGGGAGTGATCGAATTCGGGGTTGTACCAAACCCAAGGCAAAAGTTGTTTCGTTTTTATATGAAAAACTGTTTTGTCTTATATCAACTATCTTCATTATTATTACTCTATGTACATACCTCCTTTTGCTTTGGTTGAAATTCTAATTCACATTATCTATTGTAATGGAGTATGTTACCACTATATGGTCAAAATAATTTGGATGACTGTCTAGCCAAAGAATTAGGAAGTCATAGTGTTAAATAAATTTGCCAAAAATAAAAACTAAAATCATTTTGAACTTTTGGCTCATGTGCATTTCAGCCAATCAAATTTTGTTAAACTGAAGTGAAGGAAAATGATTGACAACAAAACTGCAGAGCTTTAATGTACATCAAAAAATGCAGAATCATACTTTGTTCATTTTTTTTATTATTGCTCGAATCATACTTTATTGATTTAGGCTCACAAGTTGTGTAATAATAAATCTCTTATAATGTTTATGTTTATAAATGCATGCTTCATGTCGTAGGTTTATTTTTTAATTATTGTGAACCGGATCCGGTTCCATAGTAGATGTTAAGGCCTCTTAATTGATGGATTTTTCAGATCAGTGCTGCAAAATGGGATGGTGGAGAAAATTGAAGTGCAGAGGGTGCCTAAACAAATTTTGGGGTGCCTTTATCTCTTTTAAACAAAAAGAATTTCCCTGTGCAAACAAGAACCACTTCTTATGATGGAGAAAAGCTCACAAATTTATCATCATAAAACACATAGTTCATTAAAATAAAAGAGACCCAATCTGACCTAAGAACAAGAAATTTCAGAAAAATTACCCAAAAGCATTCATAACATCTCCTTGGGAGAAGGATTCTTACTGATAGTTGTTGTTGGAATCTACAACAAGTTTACAAGATGAAACGATCGAAGGAGAGTACACATCCAGTACTCATAAGAAATCGAAACAAGAAGGAGAAGGAGAAAATAGAGATACCCTTTTAGACATTGATGCATTAGCAGACAAGATTGCTGCTAATGAGTTTGAGGGGGAATTTTTTTTTTTTTTTATATGATCGAATTCTTTTTGCTAATGGGAGTGATCGAATTCTGGGGTTGTACCAAACCCAAGGCAAAAGTTGTTTCGTTTTATATGAAAAACTGTTTTGTCTTATATCAACTATCTTCATTATTATTACTCTATGTACATACCTCCTTTTGCTTTCGGTTGAAATTCTAATTCACATTATCTATTGTAATGGAGTTTGTTACCACTATATGGTCAAAATAATTTGGATGACTGTCTAGCCAAAGAATTGGGAAGTCATAGTGTTAAATAAATTTGCCAAAAATAAAAATAAAATCATTTTGAACTTTTGGCTCTTGTGCATTTCAGCCAATCAAATTTTGTTAAACTGAAGTGAAGGAAAATGATTGACAACAAAACTGCAGAGCTTTAACGTACATCAAAAAGTGCAGAATCATACTTTGTTCATTTTTTTATTATTGCTCGAATCATACTTTATTGATTTAGGCTCACAAGTTGTGTAATAATAAATCTCTTATAATGTTTATGTTTATAAATGCATGCTTCATGTCGTAGGTTTATTTTTTAATTATTGTGAACCGGATCCGGTTCCATAGTAGATGTTAAGGCCTCTTAATTGATGGATTTTTCAGATCAGTGCTGCAAAATGGGATGGTGGAGAAAATTGAAGTGCAGAGGGTGCCTAAACAAATTTTGGGGTGCCTTTATCTCTTTTAAACAAAAAGAATTTCCCTGTGCAAACAAGAACCACTTCTTATGATGGAGAAAAGCTCACAAATTTATCATCATAAAACACATAGTTCATTAAAATAAAAGAGACCCAATCTGACCTAAGAACAGGAAATTTCAGAAAAATTACCCAAAAGCATTCATAACATCTCCTTGGGAGAAGGATTCTTACTGATAGTTGTTGTTGGAATCTACTGACAAGTTTACAAGATGAAACGATCGAAGGAGAGTACATCTGGTACTCATAAGAAACTGAAACAAGAAGGAGAAGGAGAAAATAGAGAAACCCTTTTAGACATTGATGCATTAGCATACAAGATTGCTGCTAATGAATTTGAGGGGGAAATCTTTTTTTTTTTTATATATGATCGAATTCTTTTTGCTAATGGGAGTGATCGAATTTTGGGGTTGTACCAAACCCAAGGCAAAAGCTGTTTCGTTTTATATGAAAAAACTGTTTTGTCTTATATCAACTATCTTCATTATTATTACTCTATGTACATACCTCCTTTTGCTTTCGGTTGAAATTCTAATTCACATTATCTATTGTAATGGAGTTTGTTACCACTATATGGTCAAAATAATGACTGTCTAGCCAAAGAATTGGGAAGTCATAGTGTTAAATAAATTTGCCAAAAATAAAAAATAAAATCATTTTGAACTTTTGGCTCATGTGCATTTCAGCCAATCAAAATTTGTTAAACTGAAGTGAAGAAAAATGATTGACAACAAAACTGCAGAGCTTTAACGTACATCAAAAAGTGTGTAATCATACTTTGTTCATTTTTTTTTTATTATTGCTCGAATCATACTTTATTGATTTAGGCTCACAAGTTGTGTAATAATAAATCTCTTATAATGTTTATGTTTATAAATGCATGCTTCATGTCATAGGTTTATTTTTTAATTATTGTGAACCGGATCCGGTTCCATAGTAGATGTTAAGGCCTCTTAATTGATGGATTTTTCAGATCAGTGCTGCAAAATGGGATGGTGGAGAAATTTGAAGTGCAGAGGGTGCCTAAACAAATTTTGGGGTGCCTTTATCTCTTTTAAACAAAAAGAATTTCCCTTTGCAAACAAGAACCACTTCTTATGATGGAGAAAAGCTCACAAATTTATCATCATAAAACACATAGTTCATTAAAATAAAAGAGACCCAATCTGACCTAAGAACAGGAAATTTCAGAAAAATTACCCAAAAGCATTCATAACATCTCCTTGGGAGAAGGATTCTTACTGATAGTTGTTGTTGGAATCTACATCAAGTTTACAAGATGAAACGATCGAAGGAGAGTACATCTGGTACTCATAAGAAACTGAAACAAGAAGGAGAAGGAGAAAATAGAGATACCCTTTTAGACATTGATGCATTAGCATACAAGATTGCTGCTAATGAGTTTGAGGGGGAAATCTTTTTTTTTTTTATATGATCGAATTCTTTTTGCTAATGGGAGTGATCGAATTCTGGGGTTGTACCAAACCCAAGGCAAAAGTTGTTTCATTTTATATGAAAAAACTGTTTTGTCTTATATCAACTATATCTTCATTATTATTACTCTATGTACATACCTCCTTTTGCTTTCGGTTGAAATTCTAATTCACATTATCTATTGTAATGGAGTTTGTTACCACTATATGGTCAAAATAATTTGGATGACTGTCTAGCCAAAGAATTGGGAAGTCATAGTGTTAAATAAATTTGCCAAAAATAAAAAATAAAATCATTTTGAACTTTTGGCTCATGTGCATTTCAACCAATCAAATTTTGTTAAACTGAAGTGAAGGAAAATGATTGACAACAAAACTGCAGAGCTTTAACGTACATCAAAAAGTGCAGAATCATACTTTGTTCATTTTTTTTATTATTGCTCGAATCATACTTTATTGATTTAGGCTCACAAGTTGTGTAATAATAAATCTCTTATAATGTTTATGTTTATAAATGCATGCTTCATGTCGTAGGTTTATTTTTTAATTATTGTGAACCGGATCCGGTTCCATAGTAGATGTTAAGGCCTCTTAATTGATGGATTTTTCAGATCAGTGCTGCAAAATGGGATGGTGGAGAAAATTGAAGTGCAGAGGGTGCCTAAACAAATTTTGGGGGTGCCTTTATCTCTTTTAAACAAAAAGAATTTCCCTGTGCAAACAAGAACCACTTCTTATGATGGAGAAAAGCTCACAAATTTATCATCATAAAACACATAGTTCATTAAAATAAAAGAGACCCAATCCGACCTAAGAACAGGAAATTTCAGAAAAATTACCCAAAAGCATTCATAATATCTCCTTGGGAGAAGGATTCTTACTGATAGTTGTTGTTGGAATCTACAACAAGTTTACAAGATGAAACGATCGAAGGAGAGTACATCTGGTACTCATAAGAAACTGAAACAAGAAGGAGAAGGAGAAAATAGAGATACCCTTTTAGACATTGATGCATTAGCATACAAGATTGCTGCTAATGAGTTTGAGGGGGAAATCTTTTTTTTTTATATGATCGAATTCTTTTTGCTAATGGGAGTGATCGAATTCTGGGGTTGTACCAAACCCAAGGCAAAAGTTGTTTCATTTTATATGAAAAAACTGTTTTGTCTTATATCAACTATATCTTCATTATTATTACTCTATGTACATACCTCCTTTTGCTTTCGGTTGAAATTCTAATTCACATTATCTATTGTAATGGAGTTTGTTACCACTATATGGTCAAAATAATTTGGATGATTTGACTAGCCAAAGAATTGGGAAGTCATAGTGTTAAATAGATTTGCCAAAAATAAAAAATAAAATCATTTTGAACTTTTGGCTCATGTGCATTTCAGCCAATCAAATTTTGTTAAACTGAAGTGAAGGAAAATGATTGACAACAAAGCTGGGCAGAGCTTTAACGTACATCAAAAAGTGCGTAATCATACTTTGTTCATTTTTTTTATTATTGCTCGAATCATACTTTATTGATTTAGGCTCACAAGTTGTGTAATAATAAATCTCTTATAATGTTTATGTTTATAAATGCATGCTTCATGTCGTAGGTTTATTTTTTAATTATTGTGAAGCGGATCCGGTTCCATAGTAGATGTTAAGGCCTCTTAATTGATGGATTTTTCAGATCAGTCTTTTGCAAAATGGGATGGTAGAGAAAATTGAAGTGCAGAGGGTGCCTAAACAAATTTTGGGGGTGCCTTTATCTCTTTTAAACAAAAAGAATTTCCCTGTGCAAACAAGAACCACTTCTTATGATGGAGAAAAGCTCACAAATTTATCATCATAAAACACATAGTTCATTAAAATAAAAGAGACCCAATCTGACCTAAGAACAAGAAATTTCAGAAAAAATTACCCAAAAGCATTCATAACATCTCCTTGGGAGAAGGATTCTTACCGATAGTTGTTGTTGGAATCTACAACAAGTTTACAAGATGAAACGATCGAAGGAGAGTACATCTGGTACTCATAAGAAATCAAACAAGAAGGAGCAGGAGAAAATAGAGATACCCTTGTAGACATTGATGCATTAGCAGACAAGATTGCTGCTAATGAGTTTGAGGGGGAAATCTTTTTTTTTTTTTTAAATGATCGAATTCTTTTTGCTAATGGGAGTGATCGAATTCTGGGGTTGTACCAAACCCAAGGCAAAAGCTATTTCGTTTTATATGAAAAAACTGTTTTGTCTTATATCAACTATCTTCATTATTATTACTCTATGTACATACTTCCTTTTGCTTTCGGTTGAAATTCTAATTCACATTATCTATTGTAATGGAGTTTGTTACCACTATATGGTCAAAATAATTTGGATGACTGTCTAGCCAAAGAATTGGGAAGTCATATTGTTAAATAGATTTGCCAAAAATAAAAAATAAAATCATTTTGAACTTTTGGCTCATGTGCATTTCAGCCAATCAAATTTTGTTAAACTGAAGTGAAGGAAAATGATTGACAACAAAGCTGCAGAGCTTTGACGTACATCAAAAAGTGCGTAATCATACTTTGTTTGTTTTTTTTTTTATTATTGCTCGAATCATACTTTATTGATTTAGGCTCACAAGTTGTGTAATAATAAATCTCTTATAATGTTTATGTTTATAAATGCATGCTTCATGTCGTAGGTTTATTTTTTAATTATTGTGAAGCGGATCCGGTTCCATAGTAGATGTTAAGGCCTCTTAATTGATGGATTTTTCAGATCAGTGCTGCAAAATGGGATGGTAGAGAAAATTGAAGTGCAGAGGGTGCCTAAACAAATTTTGGGGGTGCCTTTATCTCTTTTAAACAAAAAGAATTTCCCTGTGCAAACAAGAACCACTTCTTATGATGGAGAAAAGCTCACAAATTTATCATCATAAAACACATAGTTCATTAAAATAAAAGAGACCCAATCGACCTAAGAACAGGAAATTTCAGAAAAATTACCCAAAAGCATTCATAACATCTCCTTGGGAGAAGGATTCTTACTGATAGTTGTTGTTGGAATCTACAACAAGTTTACAAGATGAAACGATCGAAGGAGAGTACATCTGGTACTCATAAGAAACTGAAACAAGAAGGAGAAGGAGAAAATAGAGATACCCTTTTAGACATTGATGCATTAGCATACAAGATTGCTGCTAATGAGTTTGAGGGGGAAATCTTTTTTTTTTTTTTTTATATGATCGAATTCTTTTTGCTAATGGGAGTGATCGAATTCTGGGATTGTATGATAGGTGTCTGAAACACCTAATTTACTATCTAGTAGTTACGCTTTCTTTGCTATTTTTCTTGTGAATTATGTACTTTACGCGTGTTTTTGAGTTATCAGATACGCTGGAGTCGCACGGAGGACAAGAAGAAGAAAGTATCCAATTTGAGCAAAAAGGGCGAGATTGTCATCACACAGGCAAATGATATATGGAGCTGAGCCATGGTTAAAAGGCAACTCTACTAGGAGGAGTATTAAATGCAAAACACTGTTGTTAAGGGGTAGCCACTTGTTATAGGGTATCCATTGGGGTGACCCTTATCCTATCTAATGGGGTGTCAATATCCGGCCCCAACTTAACCCTAAAGCGAGAAATCAATTCTCAGACACCTCAATCATTTTTCACCTGAGCCAGAAAGAGAATACTACAGCAATTGAGATCGAGAAAGAGAGAAATGCAGAGAGGATTGTATCTGCAGGTTGAGATTCCGAGAGAGACGATGATGCTGATAACAAGCTGCAGCAGTTTGAGATAAAAATGGAGAGATCGAGAAGGTGATGTGCTAACTCGTGAGCTGCTGCTTCCATGGCAGAGATCGAGATGCAGAGGAGATGGGTTTTGGTTGAAGAACAAAGAATCGATGCTGCTATTTTTGAGATCGATGGGAGAACAGAGAAGATGTTATTGAATTAGGGTTTATCTCAAGATGGTTTGATTTTGCAGCTCAGATGGTTAAGTCCCAGTAGTTGTTGAGATGCAATTGCAGGCAATAGCCTAAATCCAGATGGTGTTGGCAGTGAGCTCGGGTCGTGTTGTTGCAACTTGGTGGAACATAAATCCTCTTGAAGGCAATGGTGGTGTTGTGATTTTCTCAAAATAAGATGGTGCTACAGAGTCCAGGCCAATGCAACTGGTCAGGCCAATGCCATTCAGCTCACTCAGCTGATCCAGGTCTGACTTGGGTCTAACTCAGACCTGACTGGACCTGACCCGATCCGACTCAGAGTTGACCCGCCGATCCGACCCGTTGACCGGTGACCGGGCGGACTTTGCCGGTCACCTGAGCCGTTTTCCGGCACTTTTCCGGCCGATTTCCGGCCACAATACCGAACTTAGGCGACCGTTTTGGGGCGTATTTTTTCACACGGGTTTCTCCTTCTTATGGGCTTGGTGGATTTTCATCTAATGGACTTTGAAGACTAGACCTAATTTTAGAAGTTGGAGAAAAGCTATAAAGGGAAGGTCTTCTACAACTTATATCATATCTTTTTCTTGGAATTTTGGAGAGCCACTTTTGTTTACGCTTCTAGGGTTTGGTTTTGTTCTTCTTCTTCCTTATTTTATTATTGAATATTGATGATGATGAACTCCATAGCTATGAGTAGCTAAACATCTTATTGGTTTTGGGATAAAAGTTGATTTCTCAACATGCTTTTGATTCAATGAATTAGTTTTGTCTCAGTAATTATTGTGTGTGATTCACAATTAATATTGTTATAAGATTTGAAAACTTGTTAGGTTGAGTCCGGAATCAATCCGATTTGTGTTCATCTCTAGAGCTATATTAGGGTTTTCAATACTAAAAACGTTGTTTATCCCTCGATTCTAAGTAGCATAATTGTGATTAGTGCTTATAGTGATATATCCTATTAGTCACAAGTGAATCATAACTTTTGTTAAAACGTTTAGTGCTTTTACACATTCGTTTGCATTGATGAGTCTTATTCCATAAATCTTAATGCTTTTAGGGAGTTAAACTTAATTGTGCTTTTACACTTTAGGTTGCTTTCGACGAAGAATTCACATATGCATCTTTTAATGTGGTTGTGATGAAAACAGGGAATTAACGGGTTATACTTGCGATCAAGATATCCTAGGACTTTTAATAAATACGAGATTAAATACCAATTCTAATCATTGATGAAAATACATGTTTGTGAATGATACTATCCCGTGACCAATATCTTCTCCTTATTGATAATTCCAATTACTTACTTTGCCTTCAATTACTTTTATTTGCTTAAATACAACAAACATACCTTGGGTTACTTTAGAAACTGAAAGTTTATAACAACAAACGCCTCTCTGTGGATACGAACTCTTTCTTATCGAATACTATATTTATATTTAGTTGATTGAGAAAGTGAAATTATATTTGACGGATTGACAACCGACCATTGTACCAAACCCAAGGCAAAAGTTGTTTCGTTTTATATGAAAAAACTGTTTTGTCTTATATCAACTATATCTTCATTATTATTACTCTATGTACATACCTCCTTTTGCTTTCGGTTGAAATTCTAATTCACATTATCTATTGTAATGGAGTTTGTTACCACTATATGGTTAAAATAATTTGGATGACTGTCTAGCCAAAGAATTGGGAAGTCATAGTGTTAAATAAATTTGCCAAAAATAAAAAATAAAATCATTTTGAACTTTTGGCTCATGTGCATTTCAGCCAATCAAATTTTGTTAAACTGAAGTGAAGGAAAATGATTGACAACAAAGCAGAGCTTTAACGTGATAAAAAAGTGCGTAATCATACTTTGTTCATTTTTTTTTATTATTGCTCGAATCAAACTTTATTGATTTAGGCTCACAAGTTGTGTAATAATAAATCTCTTATAATGTTTATGTTTATAAATGCATGCTTCATGTCGTAGGTTTATTTTTTAATTATTGTGAACCTGGATCCGGGTTCCATAGTAGATGTTAAGGCCTCTTAATTGATGGATTTTTCGGATAAGTCTTTGCAAAATGGGATGGTGGAGAAAATTGAAGTGCAGAGGGTGCCTAAACAAATTTTGGGGGTGCCTTTATCTCTTTTAAGCAAAAAGAATTTCCCTGTGCAAACAAGAACCACTTCTTATGATGGAGAAAAGCTCACAAATTTATCATCATAAAACACATAGTTCATTAAAATAAAAGAGACCCAATCTGACCTAAGAACAGGAAATTTCAGAAAATTTTCCCAAAAGCATTCATAAAATCTCCTTGGGAGAAGGATTCTTACTGATAGTTGTTGTTGGAATCTACAACAAGTTTACAAGATAAAACGATCGAAGGAGAGTACATCTGGTACTCATAAGAAACTGAAACAACAAGGAGAAGGAGAAAATAGAGATACCCTTTTAGACATTGATGCATTAGCAGACAAGATTGTCTGCTAATGAGTTTGAGGGGGAAATCTTTTTTTTTTATATGATCAAATTCTTTTTCTAATGGGAGTGATCGAATTCAAGTGCATTCAAACCCAAGGCAAAAGTCTGTTTTCGTTTTATATGAAAAAAACTGTTTTGTCTTATATCAACTATCTTCATTATTATTACTCTATGTACATACCTCCTTTTGCTTTCGGTTGAAATTCTAATTCACATTATCTATTGTAATGGAGTTTGTTACCACTATATGGTCAAAATAATTTGGATGACTGTCTAGCCAAAGAATTGGGTAGTCATAGTGTTAAATAAATTTGCCAAAAATAAAAAATAAAATCATTTTGAACTTTTGGCTCATGTGCATTTCAGCCAATCAAATTTTGTTAAATCAAGTGAAGGAAAATGATTGACAACAAAATCTGCAGAGTTTTTAACGTACATCAAAAAGTGCAGAATCATACTTTTTTTATTTTTTTTTATTATTGCTCGAATCATACTTTATTGATTTAGGCTCACAAGTTGTGTAATAATAAATATCTTATAATGTTTATGTTTATAAATGCATGCTTCATGTCGTAGGTTTATTTTTTAATTATTGTGAACCGGATCCGGGTTCCATAGTAGATGTTAAGGCCTCTTAATTGATGGATTTTTCAGATCAGTCTTTGCAAAATGGGATGGTGGAGAAAATTGAAGTGCAAGAGGGTGCCTAAACAAATTTTGGGGTGCCTTTATCTCTTTTAAACAAAAAGAATTTCCTGTGCAAACAAGAACCACTTATGATGGAGAAAAGCTCACAAATTTATCATCATAAAACACATAGTTCATTAAAATAAAAGAGACCCAATCGACCTAAGAACAGAAATTTCGGAGAAAAATTACCAAAAAGCATTCATAACATCTCCTTGGGAGAAGGATTCTTACTGATAGTTGTTGTTGGAATCTACAACAAGTTTACAAGATGAGACGATCGAAGGAGAGTACATCTGGTACTCATAAGAAACTGAAACAAGAAGGAGAAAGAGAAAATAGAGATACCCTTTTAGACATTGATGCATTAGCATACAAGATTCTTTGCTAATGAGTTTGAGGGGGAAATCTTTTTTTTATATGATCAATTCTTTTTGCTAATGGGAGTGATCGAATTCTGGGGTTGTACCAAACCCAAGGCAAAAGCTGTTTCGTTTTATATGAAAAAACGGTTTTGTCTTATATCAACTATCTTCATTATTATTACTCTATGTACATACCTCCTTTTGCTTTCGGTTGAAATTCTAATTCACATTATCTATTGTAATGGAGTTTGTTACCACTATACGGTCAAAATAATTTGGATGACTGTCTAGCCAAAGAATTGGGAAGTCATAGTGTTAAATAAATTTGCCAAAAATAAAAATAAAATCATTTTGAACTTTTGGCTCATGTGCATTTCAAAGCCAATCAAATTTTGTTAAATCAAGTGAAGGAAAATGATTGACAACAAAACCGTAGAGCTTTAACGTACATTAAAAATGCGAATCATACTTTGTTCATTTTTTTTATTATTGCTCAAATCATACTTTATTGATTTAGGCTCACAAGTTGTGTAATAATAAATCTTGTAGTTGCAGGATTTCCTACACTACACCCCTCACTAGATTCAACACAATTAATCAACTAAAAGACGAATAACTATGAATTTGATTGATTATCTTCTTGAAATGTTTACAAAGAAAGTTAGAATGGAGCTAAGGAAATTACAATCACTCCGAAGTTTCTCTCTCTTAATATCTTGCTCAACAATTCAAAAAGACCTCTCCTTACAATAGATTTACTCAACCCTTTATATAGGGTATTACATAGTGGATTACAGCTAAGCTGTCCTTTATTTTCGGGAATGACTCGCGAAACATCGCGAGTGTATAAGTGTTCATCTTCGCGACACTCCTAAATCTCGCCAAGTCTTCACACTTTTCTCATGTTCTGGCTGTCGTCATCCATTGCGTCATTTATATTACCTGTCTGCGACACCTTCGCAATGCTGTCGTTTATTGATCTCGCAAACTATTGATGTCGCGATATTCTGATCCTACATCTTGCCTCTTCTCATGTCTTCTCTGCGAAGGAGAGAATGTCATGAGAACCCATATTTTGAATTGCCGCAACTGTTCATCCTAAAATATTGATCTCGCAATAGCTCATCCTTATCTGTTTTTAAACCCGTACTTTTACACGGAACTTATTACAGATGTTTTTTCTTCCACTCCTTTCTTGACACGTTTCATTCAACCGTTTACTTCTGACCATTCACGTCCCATCTCGCATTAAATGCATTTATTTTCTCGAGGATCCTTCTCTCTATATATAGTTTTTTCACCCTTCTCTTTTTCTCTTTTATTTTCTCTCTGCAATTTTCCTTCTACTTCCTTCCTCCGCAATTTGCGCTTCTGCTACTGTAAATCCTTCCTTTTCGATTTTTCACTTCTCCCTTCATTCCCATACTCTGATAATGGCTTCACTTGGTCGTACATACACACCCCTTTTCAATGAAGTTCAACAGAAGTTACAGGAAAAGGGTTTCACTTTATCAACCATCCCTGATCAAGAATCTTCATCTATACTTTCTGCAAAATTGTTTTCTGATCATCAATGTGATGATCAGAAAATCATAGTCTCGCTAGGTCAACTCCTCGCAGGTCTTCCCATTCCTCTATACAATCCCGAGATACCATTATTCTATGAAATCCTTGCTCATGAAAAATTCTCGCGAGCTGTTTATCAGTTGAGCGGCGACTGCATACGTTTAATGCTCGAATTTGCCAACCGTGGTGCTGGTAAAGGATCTTTATATCCTGATAATGTCAAAGATCCTAGATTTGTAAATTTAGAAATAACCGCTGAGAAGTATACTGTAGAGAACTTCTTTGCGAATTATGCAGTTATAAACATGAGAAATGATAAATCTCATTTGGGGTGCTCGATCAAGAAAAAAAGATAACGTTGATGCTGATAAACTGCTCATGCAAGACATTGACTGGCATTCGGGTAAAAATAATACCCCTCGCCACTCCAAAGATGAGAAGTGGTGGGTTGTTCCTCTAATTCTAAGCGGACCTTATATCGCAGGTTCACATGCACTCCCTGCAAACCTCACAAACCATCATCCTTGGGAATTTAAGTGGCCCGAGAAGACAAAAGAGGTATACTTCCTTTTTTCAGTTTTGCTTTGCGATATTTCCCTCTTCTTATATTTACTAAACTTGCAAAAATTTTAGATTGACAAACTGAGGAAAAGTTATGAAAGAAATCCAAAACCGAATACCCTGGCGGTACTTCGATCGATCACGGATGAAGTAAGAAACACTTTCTTTTGTTATTTTAAACAATATTGTTGCCTCTGTTTCTTATCTTTATTCGTGTGCGAAGGTTGACGTTGAAGAAGCTGAAGCTGCTAAAGTTAAAGGCAAGAACAAAACCACTTCTCGCAAGGATAAATCTTCTGGTCCATCTTCTAAAAAACGAAAAGTTCAATCTTCTTCTCATTCAAGTTCTTCGTCTAGTGAGAGCTCTGACGAGGATGAAAATGAAGTTGGTACTTCTTCTGCGAAGGAGAATCGCTCGGTCACTTCCGCTATGGCGCAATTGTCTAGTATCTTCTCCGATTCTCTGCAAGGATTGGGAGATGAGCATTTATCTTCTACTTGTGAAACTCTCGCTAAAATTTGCGATGCCCCTCTGTTAGAGGATAATGAGTCTTTTCGCGGAGTTTCCCGAACAATGACTTCTAGCTTTTTAAATGCTCTCAATGCTTTGGTATGTTCGTATTCCTTTATTTCTTTGTGACTTTGATTATAAGCTTTATCTTAACCATTCCCGTACTTTATTTTATAGTCTGGGAGAGCTTCTTTTGTTATTGCCTCAGACCTTGAGAAAAGACGCGACAGTCTTGAAAAGAAGAATTTGCAACTTAAAGAGAAGATCCGAGAATCAGAAACTGAAGCTGTGACATCTCGCAAGAAGGATGAAAGAATTCAACAGTTGGAGGCTGTGTCTACTTCTCAGAAGAATAAAATATCTACTCTTCAAAGTGCAAATCAACAACTTTATGGTATGAAATTTTTACCCTTCAAGTCCTCTTTATTTTGTCATCTGCTTCTCTTTGCCTGACTTACTATTTTCGCAGACATATATAATCTCTCCGAAGAAGCCATTCTTCTCCATTCATTTCCTTGAGCCCATGGATGATGATGTTCTTCTTACTCATCTCAATGAATCTTTAAGTAGTTCCTCAAACAAAGTTAATTCTCTTCCATTAAATGATCTTCAATCCAAATACCATCTCTTAGAGATCGAACATAGATCTAGTTTAGGTTTAGCTAATCGATTTAAACAAAATCTTGATTCCCATAAGAAAACCAAAACCTTAAGGAAGAAAATTAGTGGTCTCATAGATGAGAAAGACCGTATTGCTAATAAAGGTGCACAGGCATTATCAAAGTTTCAAAAATCTCTTCTCGAGGTACAAATTGAACGAGATGAATCTCTTCGTCAGAATGCCATACTTAATGAGCGAGAAGATCAAATTCGTTCGCTTCTCGTCATAAATAATGATGATGAATTCGCTTGGGCTGCGAAGGTTCTAGATAATGCCAGTAAATAATTTAGGTGTTGATGTTAGCCTTCATGCCGAGCATACCGCCTTGGTTAAGGATATGATATCTGACAGAGAAGGTTGTTTATTATACTTTACTGTTCCTTATCTCTATAATATTGCTACTAAGTTGTTAACTTATTGTCACTTGTTTGTAGAATCCGAGAAGAGATTTCAGACGAGGATCGGAGAACTTGAATCCGAAAAAGAGCAAATCGGAGAAGGCCTTTCTCTTAGCAACAACAAGTATTCCAAGCTGAAGAAACAATTGCAAGCTAGAGTGGCGAATTTTAACAATGATGCCGTTCGTTTTCGCAATCAAACTATTGAGACAGTTTGCAATGATCATAATATTCCTATTAGTTCATATCCTTGTCTTCTTGAGAATATTCCCGAAGATATGCCTTTCTCAGACGTTTCTGATAGCGAAGCTAGTGAAGAAGAAGAGTCTGGCGAGAAGAATGATGAAATCGAAGAATCTGAAGAAGAAGAATCTTCAAAGAAATAACTTCTTTTTGTTCTTTCACTTCTTATAATATCTGTATATATACTCTTTCAATCTTCCATTTCTATGACCCTTCTCTTCTTTTGAACTTCATTGTAAATTTCTTGGATTACTGAATACAAATTCAACCTTTGTTTTCTTTACTTGCGCATACTAACCAAGCAATTCTTCTTTGTAATACATTATTCTTTATTTTCTCATTTCCTTTGTGCATAAATCTATCATATGAAAATGAATAACAAAATTTCATCTCATTCATTCCCATACTTGCCTCTGTCATCTATTTTCATATGAGAGATTTTTCCACTCTATATGAAGAAATATAATCATTTCACAAATTCGTTTTTTGTTGAAGTTCATCATTGCGACAAGATCGCAGGACATCTTCAAAAATGAAGAAATCTATTGATCTTGCCTTAACATTTTTTGTGTGGTCTTATTTTGCCTTCCTAGTTAAAGGTCTTATTTTGCCACCCCTCATCATTGCGACAAAATCGCAGGACGTCTTTACACTTTCGTGTAAAGACGCATTGATCTTGCCTTATCATTTCTTTAGTATTTTTGCCTCTGCAGGATGTTTTTATTGCGACAATATGACAGGCCTAGAAATTCTTGCGAACATAAAGCCCCATGACATTGCCGTCT
The DNA here is from genome assembly GCA_023531295.1 of Papaver armeniacum. Lineage (NCBI taxonomy): Eukaryota > Viridiplantae > Streptophyta > Magnoliopsida > Ranunculales > Papaveraceae > Papaver > Papaver armeniacum. The sequence continues at coordinate 732,824 of JAJJWW010004861.1, forward strand.
TGCGACGAAATCGCAGGACGTCTTTACACTTTCATGTAAAGACCCATTGATCTCGTCTTATCCTCGCGTTAGTATTATTGCCTCTTCAGGATCATTGCACAAATATGACAAGCCTAAATTCCCTTGCGAAAATAAAGCCTCGTGACATTTGCGTCTTGTGACACTTATCAGCTCCCTAATGGAGGGTGCCGCCCTTATATTCTCCCTGGTTGCCCCTTCAAGGAGGCGTACATCGGCCATACAAGACTAGCTCCTCCCATCCGGTCTTAACAACAACCAGTTGTTTTCGTAGCCTCTTATCCCTTATACCTATATGGTTTATGGTTACGAGACTGCACCCTAAGTGGAGTTTTCTTCGGCCGAAAAAGATATGCCAAGACTTGCCAAGAATGGCCGAGACACTTCAAATGCCCTGCACTGTTGGCTCAACGTGTAGCTCGGAGCCTTGAGCATACATCGACTCCTTGGAAGAGACCTCGGGCGTCCAACCTGGTATAACCTTATATATAGTTGGAAATCCAAGGTATCTCTCCCGGATAGGCTTTCATGGGCCCCAAATTTCCATGACCCAGGCTTCAGGAGCGGTGTAACCTTCCCCCCTGAGCCATGTCAAGAGATACCCCCTTATATGACGTACTTTAGGTCTTACATTTGCCTCTTGCGAAATATCATTCGCGAACTAGGGTGTACGCCATAAAGGTTCGTCCCATTCACTCACTCATTCATTTTATCAATTCATTCGATCATTCATTTTTGACTATCTTTTGTTAATTTTTTTGCGAAGCTATCGCACAATCTCATTTCAATTATTCAATCAGATTTTCATACATTCTTGATGGCGAGGTCCTCGCGCAGTTTTTTCTTCAACCATCATTTCTTCTTCTTATCCTTATCATGCCTTCGTCACTAAATTTTTGTCACTTCTCACAACTATTCACTTTTTATACCTTTTACTCCTACTTCCCTCTGCCTCTGCATCATTCAGACCTTTTAAAGATTCTTTTCCATCATAATGTTCAATTGCTTTCATGCACTCACTTCGCAATGTATCTTCCTCCCTTGTATCTATGGTATCCACCATCAACCTCTCTCTTCTTTGCTCATCTTTTATATTTTGCTTCCAACCTTTCCTTTTTGCAGTTCTCTCTTCGCAGCTCTCTACATCAACCTCATAACATTTTTGCCCTTCCATCCAGTCTCCCTTTATAATTCCAACACCACTAGGATGAGGTAACTTTATACACTGATAGTAAGTTGATGCTACACCCAAGATTTCATGCAGCCATGGCCTCCCGATTAATGCATTGTAAGGGGATTCCACATCCACTACAGAACAAAATTTCCGTTGATAATCCTTGCAAGGGTATTCTCATGTGTACTTCTCCTTTGGGCTTGTTTGCGGTACCATTGAAACCATATATTTTGTATGTTGAAGGGATCAAATCTTCATCTTTTCCTCCCATAGTTTTGTAAGTATGGTAAAAAATAATGTTGACTGAGCTCCCAGTATCAATCAATATTCTATTGATCGCCCAACAATTTTCCGCTTCATCATCTTCGCCATCAATAGGTTTTGGATTAATTTCCAGCTTTACAACCAATGGACTATCATGTATTTCTCTACCTTTGGGTACTTCTTCTGCTGAGAAAGAAATAATCTGCAACTGCCACTCTTTTAATTGCGACATCTTCGCAATATTCATCACTTCTTTATCATCAACATCCCTCGCAAAAACCCTACTGAGTACGTTATCATGAAAATCTTCAATTGTGCGGTATGAGTGTACAATGGAATTGCAAAACAAATTTTTAGCTTTCGCTCCAACTTCTATTACGAATGTTTCTTTCCCCTTTGCTAGTGGTGGTGGTAAATGTTGAACTTTCTCTTCACTTTTTAGAAAGTGATTCAGCTTTCCTTGGTCGATCATTCTCAGGATGATTCTTTTTATGTTTCTGCAGTCATTTGTTAAGTGTCCATGAAAGCGGTGGTAAGAACAGAATTCGTGACTTCTATCTCCGGGTGGCGGTTCATTTCCCATATTCCATGGTGCAGGTATGTTTTCCATCAAGAGTATTGCTTCCCATATTTTTTCCACACTAGCATTTAGTGGTGGCATTTTAATTTCTTCCCACACTACTCTGTGACTTCGCTGCCCTCCATGATAATTCTGCCTTCGACCTCCGTAAGTTTCCTGCGGATGATCGAGCCTTTGGATCTTATTATTTCCACCACGGCTGTAGTAGTTCCTTTCTCTCTCAAATTCTTCCTGATCTCGGCTTCCCATGGCTACTAACTTTGGCTGTCCGTCATTTATCACCTTTTCTTGTTGACCTTGCGAGGTGCTCGCCACTGTGTGTATTAATTTGGGCAACAAACTTGCATTCGCAGCACTTGAACTTGTATTCGCAACCGGGTACGATTCCATCTCGTTCTGCCTTTCTTCCAAAGCAATATATTCTTCTTGTAGTTCTCTCAGCTCGGTCATTGTGATTGTATTCTTGACTCTGAAAATTTGAATATATAACAGATTGGTTGCGAACATAGCGTTTATGAACGATAGAATGAGATATCTTTCATCCACCCTTCCAGCCATTTCGCTACACATTGTCTTCCATCTGACAGTTAAATGTCTCAAACTCTCGCCAACTCTTTGTTTCAGCCCGAATACATCTTCAATACCTGGTCGCGAGGAGTTGTTACTTATATACGCCCCTAAAAATATAGCTTGTAAATGGTTGAATGACGTGATTGTGTTCCTTGGAAAACCCTCAAACCATTTCAATGCTTCTCTTGTTAAACTTGATGCAAAGTATTTGCACAGTATAGCATCATGGTTTTCCCACTGTAGCATGCATCTCACATAAGCCTTGATGTGTTGTATTGCACAAGTTGTTCCATCAAAAATGTTGGTTAACGCTGGTAGATTACACTTTGGGGGTATTCCTCCTAACTGCACTTCTAATGTAAATGGATTCTTCGCAGCTTCTGCGATGGCTTCATCTAACTGTCTTCTCCCTCCTTCTCTTCTGCTGTTCAATATTCCTCTCATCTCTGCCAATTCTCTCAAAATTTGTTCATTTGCCTCCGAATTCGAACCTATTGGTCTTTTTAATTCTGCCTCTCTCCTTCTGCGTTCATGTCTACTTACATTTTCTGGTTCATCACTTTCTTCTTTTCTTTCTCTGCGACTTTATCCTTCATCTCTTTCACGAATTCGCACACCATTATATCTATCAATTTCTCTTCTTGGTTGTCTATCAGTCCTCCTTTGTACTCTTTCATATTCTTCGTCGATATTTCCATTGTTGCGATTTTGCTCGCGCCTTCTTTCTCGGTTATCATGATTATTCTGCCGAATTGCCTCTTCAAATTCCCGTTCTTCCATTTCTGCTCTCAATCTTTCCCTTTCGCAAGCTAAGCGTGCTTGCTCAACATAGTGTTTTTCAATGTCATCTTCGATCTCCTTTTGTTTCCTCAGTGTTTCTCTCCCATGCAGTATTCTTCTTCCTTCTACCTGATTTTCTTCATCAGTTGGATTATTCCGCTCTTGATGCTGCCTGTTTCCTTGATTTCCATTATTTTGGCCATTCTGTAAAATCTCAGGTCGTGGAATATAACGATCTCCTTCTACTTCTCTTCTCTCGCAACATTCTTCACCAAGATTTGGTTCTCTTTCTAAATTTTCTTCATTAACAGTTTCTACAATTAATGTTCTCCTCATGTCTTCTCTAACCGATCCTGATCTTGACCTGTTACTACTTCTCGATCTTCTATTTTGCAGCCTCATATTTTCCATCCTCAATTCATGATTTTGTCTTGTTAAATTTGCGTGTTCCTCTGCTTCTAACCGCCTTTCTTCATGTATTGTTTGTCTCAATGCTTCTAACGCTGCGATCTCTTCATTTCCACGAATTGTTTCTCCCATCTCTTCTCGGTTTCTCTCCTCTTGTCCATTATTTATCAATTGTTGCTCTTCTTCTCTTTCTTCCATAGAATCTGATCTCCATGTATGCACACTCACTCTATCATAATGTATTACTCTATTTGGTGCTGGTTGAATTGGTGATTGAATTTGGCCTTCCTCTCTATTTCTTGTGTTTACTCTTGAGGGTTCACCTACTTCATTTCTCCTTTCTCCAGCTAATCTCCTGCTTCTGCTTACAGTTGTTGGTTGTTCTGATGCATCTCTTCTTCTAGTCATTTATTAATTTCAATAATTTGCCGTAAATTGTATGAAATTCTTTCCTTTGTACTCCAAATTTTTCCAAACCACAATGTTGATCTTCACTCTGTTCCCTATTTCTAGCGCATATGTAGTTGCAGGATTTCCTACACTACACCCCTCACTAGATTCAACACAATTAATCAACTAAAAGATGAATAACTATGAATTTGATTGATTATCTTCTTGAAATGTTTACAAAGAAAGTTAGAATGGAGCTAAGGAAATTACAATCACTCCGAAGTTTCTCTCTCTTAATATCTTGCTCAACAATTAAAAAGACCTCTCCTTACAATAGATTTACTCAACCCTTTATACAGGGTATTACATAGTAGATTACAGCTAAGTTGTCCTTTATTTTCGGGAATGACTCGCGAAACATCGCGAGTGTATAAGTGTTCGTCTTCGCGACACTCCTAAATCTCGCCAAGTCTTCACACTTTTCTCATGTTCTGGCTGTCGTCATCCATTGCGTCATTTATATTACCTGTCTGCGACACCTTCGCAATGCTGTCGTTTATTGATCTCGCAAACTATTGATGTCGCGATATTCTGATCCTACAAATCTCTTATAATGTTTATGTTTATAAATTCATGCTTCATGTCGTAGGTTTATTTTTTAATTATTGTGAACCGGATCCGGTTCCATAGTAGATGTTAAGGCCTCTTAATTGATGGATTTTTCAGATCAGTGCTGCAAAATGGGATGGTGGAGAAAATTGAAGTGCAGAGGGTGCCTAAACAAATTTTGGGGTGCCTTTATCTCTTTTAAACAAAAAGAATTTCCATGTGCAAACAAGAACCACTTCTTATGATGGAGAAAAGCTCACAAATTTATCATCATAAAACACATAGTTCATTAAAATAAAAGAGACCCAATCTGACCTAAGAACAGGAAATTTCAAAAAAATTACCCAAAAGCATTCATAACATCTCTTGGGAGAAGGATTCTTACCGATAGTTGTTGTTGGAATCTACGGCAAGTTTACAAGATGAAACGATCGAAGGAGAGTACATCTCGGTACTCATAAGAAAGCGAAACAAGAAGGAGAAGGAGAAAATAGAGATACCCTTTTAGACATTGATGCATTAGCATACAAGATTGCTTCTAATGAGTTTGAGGGGGAAATCTTTTTTTTTATATGATCGAATTCTTTTTGCTAATGGGAGTGATCGAATTCTGGGGTTGTACCAAACCCAAGGCAAAAGCTGTTTCGTTTTATATGAAAAAACTGTTTTGTCTTATATCAACTATCTTCATTATTATTACTCTATGTACATACCTCCTTTTGCTTTCGGTTGAAATTCTAATTCACATTATCTATTGTAATGGAGTTTGTTACCACTATATGGTCAAAATAATTTGGATGACTGTCTAGCCAAAGAATTGGGAAGTCATAGTGTTAAATAAATTTGCCAAAAATAAAAAATAAAATCATTTTGAACTTTTGGCTCATGTGCATTTCAGCCAATCAAATTTTGTTAAACTGAAGTGAAGGAAAATGATTGACAACAAAACTGTAGAGCTTTAACGTACATCAAAAAGTGCAGAATCATACTTTGTTCATTTTTTTTTATTATTGCTCGAATCATACTTTATTGATTTAGGCTCACAAGTTGTGTAATAATAAATCTCTTATAATGTTTATGTTTATAAATGCATGCTTCATGTCGTAGGTTTATTTTTTAATTATTGTGAACCGGATCCGGTTCCATAGTAGATGTTAAGGCCTCTTAATTGATGGATTTTTCAGATCAGTGCTGCAAAATGGGATGGTGGAGAAAATTAAAGTGCAGAGGGTGCCTAAACAAATTTTGGGGTGCCTTTATCTCTTTTAAACAAAAAGAATTTCCCTGTGCAAACAAGAACCACTTCTTATGATGGAGAAAAGCTCACAAATTTATCTTCATAAAACACATAGTTCATTAAAATAAAAGAGACCCAATCTGACCTAAGAACAGGAAATTTCAGAAAAATTACCCAAAAGCATTCATAACATCTCCTTGGGAGAAGGATTCTTACTGATAGTTGTTGTTGGAATCTACAGCAAGTTTACAAGATGAAACGATCGAAGGAGAGTACATCTGGTACTCATAAGAAACTGAAACAAGAAGGAGAAGGAGAAAATAGAGATACCCTTTTAGACATTGATGCATTATCATACAAGGGGAATTTTTTTTTTTTTTTTATATGATCGAATTCTTTTTGCTAATGGGAGTGATCGAATTCTGGGGTTGTACCAAACCCAAGGCAAAAGATGTTTCGTTTTATATGAAAAAATTGTTTTGTCTTATATCAACTATCTTCATTATTATTACTCTATGTACATACCTCCTTTTGCTTTCGGTTGAAATTCTAATTCACATTATCTATTGTAATGGAGTTTGTTACCACTATATGGTCAAAATAATTTGGATGATTTGTCTAGCCAAAGAATTGGGAAGTCATAGTGTTAAATAAATTTGCCAAAAATAAAAAATAAAATCATTTTGAACTTTTGGCTCATGTGCATTTCAGCCAATCAAATTTTGTTAAACTGAAGTGAAGGAAAATGATTGACAACAAAACTGCAGAGCTTTAACGTACATCAAAAAGTGCAGAATCATACTTTGTTCATTTTTTTATTATTGCTCGAATCATACTTTATTGATTTAGGCTCACAAGTTGTGTAATAATAAATCTCTTATAATGTTTATGTTAATAAATGCATGCTTCATGTCGTAGGTTTATTTTTTAATTATTGTGAACCGGATACGGTTCCATAGTAGATGTTAAGGCCTCTTAATTGATGAAATTTTCAGATCAGTGCTGCAAAATGGGATGGTGGAGAAAATTGAAGTGCAGAGGGTGCCTAAACAAATTTTGGTGTGCCTTTATCTCTTTTAAACAAAAAGAATTTCCCTGTGCAAACAAGAACCACTTCTTATGATGGAGAAAAGCTCACAAATTTATCTTCATAAAACACATAGTTCATTAAAATAAAAGAGACCCAATCTGACCTAAGAACAAGAAATTTCAGAAAAATTACCCAAAAGCATTCATAACATCTCCTTGGGAGAAGGATTCTTACTGATAGTTGTTGTTGGAATCTACATCAAGTTTACAAGATGAAACGATCGAAGGAGAGTACATCTGGTACTCATAAGAAACTGAAACAAGAAGGAGAAGGAGAAAATAGAGATACCCTTTTTTTAGACATTGATACATTAGATACTAATGAGTTTGAGGGGGAAATCTTTTTTTTTTTATATGATCGAATTCTTTTTGCTAATGGGAGTGATCGAATTCTGGGGTTGTACCAAACCCAAGGCAAAAGCTATTTCGTTTTATATGAAAAAACTGTTTTGTCTTATATCAACTATCTTCATTATTATTACTCTATGTACATACCTCCTTTTGCTTTCGGTTGAAATTCTAATTCACATTATCTATTGTAATGGAGTTTGTTACCACTATATGGTCAAAATAATTTGGATGACTGTCTAGCCAAAGAATTGGGAAGTCATAGTGTTAAATAAATTTGCCAAAAATAAAAAATAAAATCATTTTGAACTTTTGGCTCATGTGCATTTCAGCCAACCAAATTTTGTTAAACTGAAGTGAAGGAAAATGATTGACAACAAAACTGCAGAGCTTTAACGTACATCAAAAAATGCAGAATCATACTTTGTTCATTTTTTTTACTATTGCTCGAATCATACTTTATTGATTTAGGCTCACAAGTTGTGTAATAATAAATCTCTTATAATGTTTATGTTTATAAATGCATGCTTCATGTCGTAGGTTTATTTTTTAATTATTGTGAACCGGATCCGGTTCCATAGTAGATGTTAAGGCCTCTTAATTGATGGATTTTTCAGATCAGTGCTGCAAAATGGGATGGTGGAGAAAATTGAAGTGCAGAGGGTGCCTAAACAAATTTTGGGGTGCCTTTATCTCTTTTAAACAAAAAGAATTTCCCTTTGCAAACAAGAACCACTTCTTATGATGGAGAAAAGCTCACAAATTTATCATCATAAAACACATAGTTCATTAAAATAAAAGAGACCCAATCTGACCTAAGAACAGGAAATTTCAGAAAAATTACCCAAAAGCATTCATAACATCTCCTTGGGAGAAGGATTCTTACTGATAGTTGTTGTTGGAATCTACAACAAGTTTACAAGATGAAACGATCGAAGGAGAGTACATCTGGTACTCATAAGAAACTGAAACAAGAAGGAGAAGGAGAAAATAGAGATACCCTCGTAGACATTGATGCATTAGCAGACAAGATTGCTGCTAATGAGTTTGAGGGGGAAATCTGTTTTTTTTATATGATCTAATTCTTTTTGCTAATGGGAGTGATCGAATTCTGGGGTTGTACCAAATCCAAGGCAAAAGTTGTTTTGTTTTTTTATGAAAAAACTGTTTTGTCTTATATCAACTATCTTCATTATTATTACTCTATGTACATACCTCCTTTTGCTTTCGGTTGAAATTCTTATTCACATTATCTATTGTAATGGAATTTGTTACCACTATATGGTCAAAATAATTTGGATGACTGTCTAGCCAAAGAACTGGGAAGTCATAGTGCTAAATAAATTTGCCAAAAATAAAAAATAAAATCATTTTGAACTTTTGGCTCATGTGCATTTCAGCCAATCAAATTTTGTCAAACTGAAGTGAAGGAAAATGATTGACAACAAAACTGCAGAGCTTTAATGTACATCAAAAAGTGCAGAATCATACTTTGTTCATTTTTTTTATTATTGCTAGAATCATACTTTATTGATTTAGGCTCACAAGTTGTGTAATAATAAATCTCTTATAATGTTTATGTTTATAAATGCATGCTTCATGTCGTAGGTTTATTTTTTAATTATTGTGAACCGGATCCGGTTCCATAGTAGATGTTAAGGCCTCTTAATTGATGGATTTTTCAGATCAGTGCTGCAAAATGGGATGGTGGAGAAAATTGAAGTCAAGAAATTCGAAATGGTGTTAAGAATGAAGGTGATGGTTCTGTAGTGACCGGGGAAGATAAACCTGCTGTGATTGATGTAATTGAATGAAAAGAAAGTGAAGATGATGAAGATAAACAGAGCCCTTAGAAGAAAGAAGTTCATGAGCTTCTTGATATGAAGGGAGATAAATGAGGAGGAGATCATGATCGTATCCATCAAGAAAAACCAAAGAACCGAGAAGAAAAAGATGATGAAGATGATTAGAAGAAAAACCATGAAATCACCATTAATAAAGCTTGAAACCACCACTCACAATTAATAAAGCTTGACACCATCACCACTAATACCAGTGCAAACATACATGAAAAAGATGAAAACTTGCTGATGCTATTGATAATTAAAAAATATCTACTTAGTCGGATTATAATTGTTTATGTTAGTGTATTAAGGGATTTTACAGTATTAAATGACTCTGCGAGAGGAACCATACTACCTTTGTGCTTCAGCTTGCCAGATCATTAGTTCCAGAAGCTCTCAATGTACAAGACAATAGTGTCTAATATGAGTAATAACCTATTGCTTAATGTTCAGTAGTCTCATCATTACCATTGTTTTAACCAAATAAATACAGTGCTGAGAGGGTTCGATCATTGGAGGAAAAGGTTGTCGACCAGCAAGAGACAAGTAAACAAATGGCAGAAAATTTGGCCCAATTTAAGGCAGCAGTTAACACTCAACCTGTTGCAACAACATTAGTAAAGTAAATCAAAAATGAACAAGTAGCGATTGAAAAGGAAGAAGACATGTTAAGGCTAGCTCTAACGGGATCCAAGATCCCACTTTAGGCACTGTTGAAGTGTTGCAAATGTATGAACAGTTCATCAAATCCAGAACGAGTGCTGCGTTTAGCTTGGATCCAAGTTGGAAGTACCCAAGGTACGCAGTTTCAAACTGCGTGTGGAAAAAGCAAAAAACGCAGTTACAAACTGCGTATGAAAAAAAAATCCACGGAATATTCTTCTGAACGCAGTTTGAACCTGCGTCGCACGCATATTGAATCTGCGTATTTTTTAAACGCGGTGTTACAAACTGCGTGGGCTGTTAAATATTTGTTTGACCTTTTTTCCTACACCGGTTTACACCGTAATGTTAAACGCCAGAGTAATTTTCGTATACTTTCTCAAATAGAACTCGTGGTTGAACATAGCCCGATTATGTAGATAAAAACACTCGTACTACTCGGCTTATGCGGTTGCCATTAAGTCATCCAGGATTAATCGTTTTGGATAACGATACTTGATAGAAATCTTGTTATCCTTATCAACACACTATAATGGCAAGATTTTTTAAGGGCGATTTCATTTATAAATAATAATAATTTTTTCCTATAAATACACTCAAAGAAACACACCATCCAACATAAAACGCTTCTTCGAATTTAGCCGGATAAAAATGAATTCTAATCGCAAGGGAAAACAAATTGTGTGTGTAGAAGCAAACCAAATTTGTCCGTTATGTTTCCTTGAAGACCATTCAGCCATGCAATGCCCTTTGATGTATTCCAAGTGCCCGCAGAGAGGTTGTCCGGGAATCAAATTGTTATTAGAAACGGAACCTGGAAAAAGTAGGTACCTTCGATGCCAGTTCGATAATTGTCGTGAAGAAGCTCAATGGTTAAAAGATGCAATCAAGTCCAAAGATGATAAAAATATTAACGTACTCTGCAAAAACTTCAAAGAGAAAGGTATGATTAAGGTTGAACATGAAAAGGGGGCGTCATGCTCGGTGCATCGGATGTAGGTTTTTTATGAAACTACATCGTTCTAAAGATATAAACACCTATGGTAAACAATTACGGCAATGTCACGGGTGTAATTTGGTGGAATGGGCCGAATAATTAAATTTTCTGTTGCTCTTTAATATGTTGTGTTATGTTATGTGTTTATGATGTAATGTTTAATCCCGTGTTTAATTCTGGTCAATGAGGCGCGGTTTGATGTAATGTTTATGTTTTATGTATTGTGTATTTTTTATGTTGTTTATGTATGTTAACGTTTATTTGGGTTTGTTTATGTATGACTATTTTAGGACCTCAAGTTAGGGACAAAGTTCTTGGCAAACTCCCATTCGTGAATATTTCAACTTAAGTCGGTAATCTCCCCAACCACCAGATCCCAAACCCCCTTATTCCAGTCCACGTGTATGATAATAAATCAAAAGGGAAAGCTGCATAATTCAATGCCTATCTTTACACTTTTGTCTGACATACAAGTGGTGGACAACTCAATGGGGCGTGTTACGAAAACACAATGTGACGAGTGATAATTGTAGATGTCAGAGACTACTATTACACGTCTAATCAGTAATAGTGTACAACAGTCTTTAGCTGCCTCCTCTTTCAAAGGTCATTTTCTATTTAACCATTACCCAGATTACAAAAATATATCACGCTACAGAAGATGACATGCAAAATAATGCCCGACCAATGATACGTACTCATGCAGCAAAGTTGCCAATATTTATAATTTATTCCTTTGAAGAATTTCAAAATTACATTTAAACCCATCTGAGAGTTTTAGTATAAATTTGTGATAAACGCCTCACAAATCAATTATTTGCGAAGGTGTAATGCTCTGTAAACTCAACCAAAAGATAAAGTTTTTCAATCCCAAATTATAAAAGTTTCATATCTTATTTCCACGACATTAATCAATCACGATGCCTCGTTTTTCGATGCATGAAGATACCGCTCTAGTGATTAGTTATTGTAAGGTTGCGGATATGGATCATGATACAGAAAATCCTCCGGCGGGTATGGCGTTTTGGATTCGAGTGAGGGAATACTTTTTGATTCAAATTGGGAATGGAAGCATTAGGTATTCCGCCATACGTATCCAACACCGTGTTAGCATGCTGAAAAGAATTTGTGGTCGTTTTAGGAAGTATTGCGTTCTTGCAAATGGTAATCGTGCTCAGGCGATGGCAATGTATGAAGCGGCACAAGGGAAGCCTTTCAGGAATTTCGTGGCCAATTATTTTTTGGTACTCGCATATAAAATTGAATGTTGTTCTCGTGAGATGTTTATGAGTGGTTAATATTGTTGGTTTGAAATCATTGGATTTTTATGATGTAATGCGTTTTCTTACTTATTGCAATGACGTAACAAACAACTTTTAAAATAACGACTTTGATGTTTAACATCGTATTACATTAGAACAACGTAATTAATAACCTAACTCACTTTCGTAGGAATCACGGTTTCACTTAGCACGTGAAACAAGCCTTTAAACCCTTAGGTGACCCTGAAAGTTTAGTCTCGTGAGGGTTGATAACATACTAACCCACAAAGTAGTTACAAACATAGATTCCAGTTTTAGACTTCACTGCGATGAAATCGATGAATTTCCCGGTGATCCATACTCCGGGATTTTGGAAACCATGAAATTATAGCATTCATCGAATGTGAATGCCTCACCTTTTTCCTCTAAATACCCCGCTTTAACCAATTTGTGCTACAAAAACACAGTGAAAATAGTCTCAGCAAATTTAGAACCAATCAGTTAACCAATGGACGGAATAAATTAAACAATACTTACAAATTGTCGGGATGACATTCTAATACGGCCGTGCTTGGTGAGTCGTTGTTGAATAACTATAAAATCGCAAATGGATTTTTGTATAACTGTACCTATCATGAATCTGTTGAAGACTTCTTCGTTTGGATTCCCATAATCTCATATATATTGGTTGTAGATTTTCGCCCAAAAGGTTTCGGGCTCCGGCATTACCGGCGAGCGGTCTGCTACTCGAGATTCTTTGTACCATGTTTTTGTGATTTGCAAATCTTCAAACGAATCAAATGATCCCATTGTTGTGTACGTACAAAGAGTTAATTGAGTGGTAGAAAGCCGTGAGAAGTTTTCCCAGGTCTATGTTGTTTGGAGGAAGATAATCCGATTTCCAAGTACTCGGTGGGTGAGAAGTACCTTTGGGTAAACCTGGAAATTTATAGGATCCAAATTAATAATCTGCGTGGAAATTGTTAAAACACATCCAATTCACTCGTAATAAAAGAAAAACTGTTTACACACACTAGTCACTTTTCACCGACAAGCCTTCTCAATTTAAAAAACACTTATCATGTTCACATACGCCCTTTACTGTTTAAAACACCTTTTGGAGGACAAGGAAAGACCTATCTCGGGCAAGAAGAGATGGTACAATGACCCTTGTTTGGGTTAAATCAACTTGTACATATGTTGCCAGAAATCAGGGTTGGAAACAGAAGGAGATTGTGAATCATGATTTGATCACTCAAAATAATGCATCAACACATATGACAATTCATGGTGGAAATGAATCCAGAGATAATAATAAAGACAATACTCAAATTATTAACCACCCACGAATCTTTATCCAAAAGTCGTTTCGTTACCAAGGGACACTTACTTGTTTATATAGCGACCCTTACTATTTATCGATAACCCCTACATTGCATCGACCCAAATTCGTGTCTTCCCAAAGTATCAACTATCTGACTGAAAAGCAGTTTGTGTGGTGAAACCAAACAAAGGGGGACCCATGATGATATTTATTACGAAAGATATCATTATGAATAAATTGATAAACAAATACCATTAGTAATAAATTGATGCTGATACATTGATGGAATGGTTACAGATCGCTAAAAGATTTTTCAAAAGTAAACTTAGCTAACTTTTACCAAAGATATCTAGCATTTAAACCGTTATGTGGCCATAACGGACGAGTTTTGTCTCGTGAGGGTTTACAAAGAGGTTTGCCCACAAAACCATTAAATTAATATCATGGTGTTGATGCGGTTTTGTTAATCTTCGTCCCCATGTTGCGGAGGATTCGGTGGCGGTTGTATCGTGTTCAGTTGGGGGATGTTAGCCTTCATGATTAAGTAGCATTGGTAAAACATGAAATCTTTTCCTGTATCACGAGCGTATTTCCAATTTGCATATCGCTCCTTTAGATAAATGGTTCATAACTCATTTAGTGTTCATGTTGAAGATTAAAAAAAAAAGTGGTATGAGATAAACTACTTACCAGCCTCTGAACTGTCCATAGAGGAGATTGGTTATGTGTCATATAAATTTCTTTCTGGTATCGCACGTAAACCCTCACCCCCTTTTTTATTACTCCGAGCCTAGCCTTTACAACAACTGTTGTTCTTTGATGAATATTTGGGAATAGTTGTGTGTAATTTTCAAATACGCTGTTCCAAACCGTATTAGCCGGAACTCGGTGATGGTCCACCTCGGGAAGGGTAACAACACTTGCCCACGCATTAGTGATAGCAACATCCTCTTCGATGGTATACCTAGCCATAATAATATTGTTGTAGGTTTTGGATAAAAAAGACGAGATGAAACAATATTATAGGAGAAGCTGTAACTAGATGGATTTGAATACCTTATGTTTTGCACCCTCATCTTGATGGCCAAAAAAGTTATTTTATAGAGGACCTTGTAACAGTCCTTTCATGTAGCGATGAAATAGACACCCAACTGTCAGACACTTTAGTTATTTGCCCTTAATTCATGGTAAAATAATAGGAATATTAAATATGATAGTACTTCTGTGTATTCCAAAAACATTTATTTTGGATATAATGACTGGTAAGAATTAAATCTCATCGAAACATACTTTAATTTTCCTCATTAATTTAAAATTATTACACGTACGACGAAATTTAAAAATACAACGATAATAAATGGCCTACGAGCATTCAAACTGGTCGGTGACAATAAAGGCCGAGTAGTCTCCTGGGAGTGTTTACAAGAGGTATTCCAACAAAAGCATGAAGCATAGTGATGTTACATTAACCCATGTGCCTTGCTATCCACGACGAGTTGAACTCCTCCACGGCCTCCTTCAAAGTAAGGTAGCACTCATAATACTCAAATTTAATATCGTTTTCTTTTTGGAAGCGTACTTTCGTCATCCATTCCTACATACGTTCAACAATAAAACCGTTAAATACCTCCTCAAAAATAAGTTTTTACAAATATGGAACGAAATCATAATACAACTTACGATATTATTTGTACTGGAACCGGGTGTCATCCTTCTAAGTAGCTTGGCTTGGATGATGGCATACATCCTAACATGCCTCAGTATTTTTTTGACATGACATCTTCGATCAAAAAATGTTCTTTGCTCTGGATTCATAAAGTTTGCAATAAAATGAGCATGTACCCGTGGCCAAAAGTTATGTTCATCCTTTTCAACTCCTTCTACAACTGGACCAGACCTTACTGCGATCCATGACGCTATGAATGAATTTCTCTCCTCGATGGTAGATGTATAATCCATCTTGTTGAATATAAATTCAAGATTGGATGTAGAGATTAAATTGGATGTGGGGAGTTGTGGTCAATAATTATCTATAAAGAGGACTTCTTTTATATGATATTAATGGATGAGTCCTCCTTATGACCCACTCTAAAAAAAAAATCACCAGGCGAATAGTATGTCAGTGTCATACACACAGCTTTCAAAATTTCCGTCTTTTACTTGATTAGTCTCTCTACTAGGGTTTGTCGGTGGCATGTAATTTCCCATCATCCAAGGCGTGTTTCAAACAGTAGAGGGTGTTTATGAACATTAATTTACGAGTTTAGAAATTTTTGTGTCGGCCCCGCAATATGGAAAACCCTAAAAATGGATTGGTTTCCTTTACCCTACTGGATCCTAATCTGCAATGACTGAATTTGATTTCACCAAAGATCGGGCAATAAGGAAGTTTATAATAAAACTCGTCATTCTTAATAAGGTTCATGACCTAATTGCAAGAAAGATGAAACACACAATAAGTAATACCATGGTTAACATCATAAACATCTGTTAACCAAACTAAAACAAACGATAAAACGCGTTTACCCAATGGGACATCTGCAACTTCAGCTTCATTTAACTGTTGAGATTACGAGATCTATTATGGTGCAAGCCTATATAACCTCGTCGGATTGTACTCGTTCAAGGCGTCCTTCATAAGTAAGTAGCATTCGTAATATCTGAAAGGACGTCCATTTCTTTCAAGGAAATATGCTTTGGTCATCGTTTCCTGCATGAAGCATTCAAATTATCATATGCTATATTATGTTTTTTAAAATTGGGTATTTTATGACGAAAAATGCTTACAATATCCATATCCTCCGTAAGCACTGCCGGTGGAATGCATATCATTAGTCTACCTTGCAGGGCAACATACAATTTTACGTCTCTTTTTATACTCCCAATCCGGTATCTTAATGCTTGGCTCGATCTACATATTGGATCTGCAAATCTTTCGACAAACTTGGTATGTACCTGATGCCATATGCTCCGGGTGGGTCTATCAACACCTTCAGCCACCGGCGCTGCCAATACAGGAATCCATGCTGAAACAACTGCAACGTCCTCGTCAACGGTGAATTCGGCATCCATATAGAAAGAATAGAATAAAATAGTAGAGGGAAAATTCTAATGATGTGTTAAAGATTGTGTACTCCATCTTGGTTCAAGTGCATCCATTTATAGGGAAATGTCACATTGTAGGAGTCCTGCGATACAATTTTTGCCGGGGCTTGCAATGTCATTCAATGATGGTGTTGAACAAAAGGTGGTACATGACTCCCCACAAAATTAGTGTGGTTGACCATTTTTTTGCCTTAAATGTTAAGAACCGAATGTCCATATGAAATTAAATTTTTATTTATAAGATGTGGACCACACTTTATAACTAGCAAGAATTTAATTGACCCAAGATACAAATTCCCCATGCAGTTACCAAACACACCAAAATTACAGAAACCTTTTAAATATATGTCATTGTCGTGTGACACGCGATTACACTTAGCCCATGTAACAAGCCTTTCAACCACTAGGCGGCCCTACTGGACGAGTTTTGTCTCGTGAGGGTTTTCATCTGGTTTACCCACAAAGCCTTGAGACAATGTGTCGTTGTCTTAATCATGCATAGCATCTGAGGAGGAGGAATCTGGGCCCGGTTTGTACATAGATCTCGGGATCATACTCATTAGGAAATTGTGATTTCATCACTTCAAAGATCGCATGTAGACGCCATCTCTCGGGAGAATTGTCCTTGTCCTTCGTAAGCCCTTTTACCCTCCTCATACTTTGGATATAAAATTATAAGATGTGTTAGTACCTGAGATTCATTAAAAGGATTTAAATTTAAAATAAATTTAAATTTTACTCACACATCGTGCATTGTTCCATCCATTAGGTACGTTCATCAAATAACGCTGAACACAAATAACATATCTTGTAACTTCCCTAACCAACAACCTAACCCTGTTCCGCAACATGTGATCGGTCCTTATTACCGTCCCATTATCCCATGAGGTTAGGTATCCGACTCTAACCCGGGAACAGAATTCAACGCTTTCTTGGTCGTGGCCAATTTCTGGATCTAATCTAACAGAACACCATGCACCAATTAGAGCGACGTCCCCGTTGCATGAAAAACTAGCCATTCTTTTAAAACTGTTGAAGACTTGATAATTGGAAGACGATATATAGATGGATGAGATAAATAAGAAGGTTTGTTTCTGCGTTTTATTTAAGATGAGTGATACTATATTTATAGAGTTCTAAATAAAAGGCGTAGCTGGGGAATCAGGGTAATGTAGGGGACGCCTAGGTGGTCACTTAGGAGACGCCAATATTCAAGAAAATAAAGTGATAATAATTATGACAGGTCACCATCACTCGTAAATGAAAAATGAAAATATATGTATATCCACCACAATACCAATTCACCACCAAATTTGGTTGGAAACCACACCAATTTATTATTAAATCTAAAAGGATGTCATTGTCGTGTGACACGCGATTACACTTAGCCCGTGTAACAAGCCTTTGAACCACTAGGCGGCCCTACTGGACGAGTTTAGTGTCATGAGGGTTTACATACAGGTTTAACCCACAAAACCTTTAGACGTTTTTTTGTCATGTCTTAAGCTTCTTCCCCATATTGATTTCCTTGTAACGGAGGAGGAACGAACTCAGGATCAAAGATCTCGCCAAATGTATCCTTGAGTATTTGAAAAACCGCCCGTGTGTCCATAATCTTCCCTCCGTCTCATATGCGGTTTGTCCCAAAGCGGATGCGCGAAATTCATTTATGGTGTTAGTCTACGGATAATGTGTCATAAAATAACGTAAATGATACAATTTTAATAAAACTTACAGCCGTTCTTAGGTCATAACCCCCATCATCCATTCCCCGTACACTCTCTCTCACAAAACCGACGTATCTCTTAATATGTTTTTTCAACATTGACACTCGACACTGGATTGACTTTGTGGATCTTGCATTGTCGTTGTGGATCACCGATCTATATTCTCCGAGGATTCGCTCCCAAAAACTCCTAGTATCCATGTCTCTCCCAATAATAGGATCACTGGCAACGCGACAATAAACGCGAATTAACGCGACATCCTCTTCGTTTGAATATCCGGCCATTTTTTTTTGAAAAAACTAAAATACTTGGTATGTTATAATAGAAAATTAAAGGAGATAATGAAAGTAAGAGTAGTTGAGGGTGTTTCTGATTGACATAACACATACCCTCATTATATAATTTCTAAAAAGTGGTTGGTGACTATCATTTATCCTACGCACTGGGGGAAAAGAAACCCTTCATTGATGGAAGGGACAAACAATGGTCCAAAAAAACCCCATCGTTTCTCAAGGGAGGATTACTGTTTTGCACAAAATATATATAGGGACAATACTCAAATAAGGTGGTTCCTTGAATCACGGGGGTAGGGATATGAATAAAAGAAAATCATTATATATCTCCAAAAGTATGAAAATGTTATGAAAATGTATGGGTTCAATATTAAAATAACCATCTTTTAACCAAAAAAGAAAAGACAAATCCAAAAACTGTAAATAATGCATGGAAAAATACAATTATAATATGTCCTTGTCACATGACACATCAACATATATTAACCGACCTAAATGGTGAGTCACTATTACCACACGCATTCTTTGATTAAAAACCACGAGTCTCGGACCAAAAAAAAGGAGGAAAATAATAAAACATAAAAAATTAATGTCATTGTCGTGTGACACGCGATTACACTTAGCCAGTGTAACAAGCCTTTAAACCACTAGGCGGCCCTACTGGACGAGTTTAGTCTTGTGAGGGTTTTCATGCTGGTTTACCCACAAACCCCGAATTTATGATGTCGTCATGCTTCACGACGGGCTAAAACTTGGGGGTTCATATAGGAAAAGTGATGGCTCATGCTGAGGTAGCAATTGAAATACATGAATCTCTTTCCCTTCCTTTGTAGGTACAACCGGCGTGCATCGGTCTCTGCAGGTTCATTAGAATATATAGTTATGATAAGTGTTATTTAAGGAAACAAATATATTCAAACACATGTTTGCAATAACAAAGGGAAACCTACAATCTTATCTCAAGGACCACCCATCGAGAACACCGAGAGTGGAACGGATGGCAACAAAAAAATTAACCTCGTTCTTTATTGTGAAGAGACGGGATTTTAAGGATTTCCAAGTACGAAGGTTGTGATTTCCAATTATATCGGTAAACTCATGCGCAATGTGACATCCAAAACTCGTTTTATTTCTCGTCGGTTAATACGTTGGGATCATTAGAAACATTGCAGTAAGCCCTAGTTAGAGCTTCATCTTCCTGTGGTGTGTATTTGGTGGCCATTTCTTGGTTGATACTAGTATAAATGTTGAACCACAAAGATAATATATAGTTTGTAGGGGCAATTTTTTATACTGGTTCAAAGGGGGTGTATTTATAGGCTAAATTGGACGGATCCGGCAACTGTGAAAACCCATATTAATGTATTCATTTTATGACATATTCCCCACTGGTGACGACGTACCGTAGTTACAACTAATAATGAAATAAAGGACAAAATTAAGTAACCTTTACTTTTATGAGAGAGTATTATCGCTGTTTACAAATGACCCTCATGAGGGAATAAAATCCAAAAGTTATATTCAAAGGCCATCCCTGTTCATAAACGCCCCTTTTGATGGTAACTAGAATTTTAATAATCACCCGATTAATAAATTGTTCTTAGGACATCATACACATTAAATAAATAACCTAACTCACTTTCGTAGGAATCACGGTTACACTTAGCACGTGTAACAAGCCTTTAAACCCTTAGGTGACCCTAACTGCATTTGAGTTTAGTCTCGTGAGGGCTTACATAGAGGTACACCCACAAAACCTTTTATTATACTAACACACTGGAAAAGTTAAGAAAATAAAACATTATACTACGGGGATCTTGGATATTATATGCGAGGACCGAATAAACCGTCCTCAACTAAATGTCTAAAAGGATGTGGTTGTTCAGCTTCATACATTGAAATTGCCGTTGCATGAATACCGTTTGCAAGAATAAGGTACTGCCTAAAACGAATACAATACCGCTTAATGGTGGTTATGCGTTGTTGGATACTCTTACTTGAATACACCTTGTTACCGCTGCTCATTTGGATACTAAAATCGGCAAGAATCTGAGACCAAAACTGGCTTTCCATTTCGTGGTTTTCTAGAATTGGATTCAAATCATATACCCTACAATAACTTCTTACTAGTGCGTTATCTTGTTCCATTGAAAATCTTCCCATCCTCCCTGTTTATTAAGGTAGGAAAAAATTTGTAAATAATAATGTTTTGTTTTTGCTTTGAGATCTGCATATGGTTGTCTGATATATATAGTAATTGTTTATTTGATATGTCAGAATCGGAACCAAGATTGAATTTGTTATCATTACAGGATAATAAACTCGATTCGTTGAAAAAAGGATAAAGAGGATTCCCACAATTAATAAAAATATCGGGGTACATGTCAGAAGCGTAGGGGACGCCTAGTGAGGTACTTTGGAAGCTTGTAATTATATATCGAATGTCATTGTCCAACACAAGTGGATGTTAAAATATCAACATACGCAAGTGGGCTGTTGTTTACCTCACTTTTTGTTGGTTTATATAAACCAACACTAGTGTAGTTGCAGGAAATCCTACACTACACCCCTTACTAGAACTAACACAACTAATCCATTTGAAGATGAATATTATGAATTTTATTGATTATTTCCTTGAAATGTTTACAAAGAAAGATAGAACAGAGCTAAAGAAATTACCACTACTACCAATTTTCTCTCTCCTAATGACTTGCTTGACAATTCAAAAAGAACTTTCTTTACAACAGACTTGCTCAACTCTTTATATAGGGTATTACATAATGGATGACAGCTAAGCTGTCCTTTATTTTCGGGAATGACTTGCGAAATATCGCAGATGTACAAATACATAATCTCGCGACACTCCTAAATCTCGCTAAATCTTCACACCTTTCTCATGTTTCGTGTCTTCATCCATTGCGTCATTTATATTATTCCCCCGCGACGTCTTCGCATCATGTCGTTTATTAATCTCATGGGATATTGATGTGGCGATATTCTGATCCTACATCTTGCCTCTTCTCATGTCTTCTCTGCGAAGAAGAGAATGTCATGAGAATCAATATTTTGAAATGCCGCGATCGTTTGTTTTTCATCAAATTTTTTGTCGACAAGATTCCGTGAATTTAGGAATAACCGTTTACACGTATCTAAAATTACCCTTTTTACCGGCACATTTAATGTTATCCGGTTACTCTTTTCCTGTCTATTTAAAGGAGAATTCCTTATCCAGTTACTCTTTTCTTTTACTTCGTCTTCTTCATTGTCTGCAACTTTTTTCTGCTGTTTTTCTTCATCATCTTCTTTATCATTTCTCTACTATCATTCTTCTGCTACTGTTTCTATGGCATCAAGGTTTGTGAATTTTGCTGAATTTGATCATTTTGTGATTGATCTTTCTTGATAAAGTTGTTTTTATTCTGATACTGCTCTTCTTTTAATGACTCTCCTGCCATTTTTATTTTAGCAAGAATAAATCTAGCACCAAATTCACCGTTGCAAACCCTAATGTTTCCATGGGCTCGCAGCCGAAGTCCACTGCTTCTAAAAGAAAGCCTGCGAATAATAAGGTATTTAAGAAACATTTACTCTTTTGATAACAATATTGTTGCCTTTGTTTCTTATTTAACTTGTAATTCGCAGGATGACAAAAATGCTGATAGGTCCCCCAAGAAGCCTCGCCATTCTAAACCTGTCGCACCTGCTGTTTCCTTCCCTGGGTTCAAGCTTACTACTTCTCCTGCAGTACCTTCGCAGGGCAATTCACCTTCTCTAGCGATTTCTTCGCAAGATAAACCAATTCCTTCTTCTCAGGATAACCCGCCTTCTCCTGCGATGATCTCGCATGATAAATCAATCCCTGAATTTTCCGTTAATGAAATTCTTCAAAATGAACCCCTCTCCACTTTTACCCTTAATACCTCTATCTCATCCCCACTTGTTGATCAAGTTCCTTCAACTGGCATTCTTATGACTAAGGATGACTCAACTTTTCCCTCTTCCTCCATTATTTCTTCTTCCTCTGAATCTATCTCTCTTACCAAAGAAACCTTGGAAGGAATAGATGTAGCTTTCAAAGTTTTATCAGACATCATGAGTGATGTTAAAAAGGTCTCCACTGATCCTATCAGGTCTAGCGTTTGTGAATCTCTGAGTAAATATTTTGGTTCTGATACAATGTCGCGAGCGTCTTTGGAACAATAAGTTAAGACCTTGAAGAGTAGCCTTCATAATACCTCGCTGGATCGTGATAATCTTCGCAAGAAGAATGAAGAATTAAAAGGTATCATTTCCTCCCCATTTTTTTTTTTTTTTTTTTTAAGACTTTGTTCGCCTTTCAAGCTTTGAATCAGAAACGTAAGATGGAGATATACCAATTGGAATCTATCGTGGAAGAAACTCGAATGGAAAGAGATGCTTGGATGGAGCAATATAACCGATTAGATAACCTCCATACATATTCTGTTGATCAGATAGATAATCTTACCCAAGAAAATGCTTACTTAGTTAAGAAGCAAGAATTATTAAGTAACGAATTGTCGCATCTCTCATATTCTTTGACTAAATCTAATTTGGAGTTGGAAACCTTATCAGATGAAAATGGAACTTTGTCTCAAGAGAAACAAGCTTTGTTGGATAAGGTGGCGATATCCTCGCAACAACTTGATGTTTGTCAAAAAGTACTTAAAGAGCAAGAACAATCTATTTGCTCATTGAGAAATAAACTCAAAGAAACCACTGCCGAAAGAGATAAGCTTATTCAGGGTAGAATAACTCTAAGTGTGAAAACAAACCAGCTCAAGGATGAATATACCAAGTTAAAAGAATCCCATTCCTCCCTTGCGAAGGAGAATAATTTACTGATTTCTAATGAGAAAAGCTTGCGTTCTCGGTTAAAAGGTCTTGTTGGGGATGGTTTTGATAATGCCATGGATCATTTGGAGAATAGTTGCTTGGCCCTGACCCAACATCTTATCTCGCAAAAGGAAGGTAGTCATAAAATTTGACTGCCTCATCCATCTTTTTCTTCTTATATTTCTTTTTACTTATAATTATGTTGTTCTTCTTTATTTTTACAGAATCTGAGAAAGATCTTCGCTCCTCTCTTTCTACTTTGGAATCCACCCATGCTAAAATTCGCAAGGAAAATGCAACACTTGTCGCTACTCTTTCCCATTCTCGTGATCGAGCCGCAAGAAATATTGATTATCTTAATCATGTCAAGGATATTCAGAGTAGGAATCATCAGAAGGCACTTCTTCGTCAATTTCATCTCAAAGCTGAAGTTTTCGTGAATGATATCTTACTTGCTAAATCTCTTGACCCTGTCTCTATTGAACCTCCGGAAGTTGAAGATGATGAAGTTCCTAACTCTCCTGATAGTGATTACGATTATGAAAGCTGCGAGGATATCGCTAACGATGAAATTGTCAATAAGAATCCAAATGAAGGAATTTCTGATGAGAACCATCCAACTGGCGAAGGTGGAGCTGATAAAATTGTTGAAGATCATTTATCATCTCCTGTTGTCGAGAAAAACGATGTAGAAAATTAAACTACTTCTGTAATTTTATATCTTTCAGTCTCTTTATTTGTATGACTTTTTTCATAGGATGCTTTTCAATTTCTGTTGAAGTATTCTTTTTGATGAGAAAGATTAAATCCCTTGTTGGATAATTCCTTTATTTTCTCTTTCTATCTCATTTAAGATTTGCAATTTTAATCTCGCAAGCATGTTCGCTTACATTTTTTGTGTGGTCTTATTTTGCCTTCCTAGTTAAAGGTCTTATTTTGCCACCCCTCGTTGCGACAAAGTCGCAGGACGTCTTTACACTTTCATGTATTGACCCATTGACCCTGTCTTATCATTTCTTTAGTATTTTTGCCTCTGCAGGATATTTTACTTGCGACAATATGACAAGCCTAAATATTCTTGCGAACGTAAAACCCTATGATATTGCCGTCTTTGCGACGAAATCAAAGGACGTTTTTACATTTTCATATAAAAACCCATTGATCTCGTCTTATCTTTGCATTAGTATTTTTTCCTCTTCAGGATCATCGCACAAATATGACAAGCCTAAATTTCCTTGCGAAAATAAAGCCTCATGACATTTGCGTCTTTTGACACTTATCAGCTCCCTAATGGAGGGTGCCGCCTTATCATCTCCTGGTTGCCCCTTCAAGGAGGCGTACATCGGCCATACAAGACTAGCTCCTCCCACCCGGTCTTAACAACAACCAGTTGTTTTCGCAGCCTCTTATCCCTTATACCTATATGGTTTATGGTTACGAGACTGCACCCTAAGTGGAGTTTTCTTGAGCCGAGTGCACCATGTGCCAAGACTTGCCAAGAATGGCCGAGACACTTCAAATGCCCAGGCACTCTTGGCTCAACCGTGTACCCGGCGCCTTGAGCATACACCGACTCCTTGGAAGAGACCCTCGGACGTCCAACCAGGGTATAACCTTATATATATAGTTGGAATTCCAAGGTATCTCTCCCGGATAGGCTTTCATGGGCCCCAAATCTCCATGACTCAGTTCCAGGAGCGGTGTAACCTTTCCCCTGAGCCATGTCAAGAGATTCCCCCTTATATGACGCACTTTAGGTCTTACATTTTCCTCTTGCGAAATATCATTCGCGAACTAGGGTGCACGCCATAAAGGTTCGTCCCATTCACTCACTCTTTCATTTTTGTTAATTCATTCAATCATTCATTTTTGGTTATCTCTTGTTATTTTGTTTGCGAGACATTCGCATCTTTCTTCATTTTATTGAATTTCACAATCGTTCTGTTGCAAAACATTTCATCTGAATTCATTCCATTTCATCCATCTTCTATGGGTAATATTTCTTGAGATATATCCTATTCCACGGTCTATTCAATCTTTGTCCTACATCTTTACCTTCAGGATCCATTAATCTATATGCCCCTGTACCAACTATCTCCTTGATGATATACGGTCCATCCCATTTTCTTGCCAACTTACCACCACTTTCTCGCTGATATATTGGTGTTTCTCGCAGTACCAAGTCACCTGGTTGAAATTCACGTATCTTGACACGTTTATTATATTCTCTAGCCAATCTTCGCTGATAATTCTCCATATGTTGTAATGCTCTCTCTCTTTTTTCTTTTAATTCATCTAATTTGATTAGAATATTACCCGCACTAAGATTTTTCTCCCAAGCTTCTTTCTTTGTTGTTGGAGTCATAACTTCTGTTGGGAGTACAACTTCAACCCCATATGTTAAACAAAAAGGCGACATTCCTGTAGCTTCTCTTCTAGTTGTATTATAAGCCCATACCGCATTATGCACTTGTTCGCACCATCCTTTATTGTGTCCCTCTAACTTTTTCTTCAATATGTCTGCAATTGTTTTGTTTGTTGCTTCTGCCTGGCCATTAGCCTGCGGGTATAGAGGAGTTGATTTTCCACATCTTATCTGAAATGCATTAAGCAGCAATTCTATATTTTGTCCTTCAAACTATTTCCCATTGTCAGATACCAAATGTGCGGGATCCCAAATCTGCATATAATATTCTCAAATATGAAGGTAAAGACATCTTTATCGCGGATGTGTTGTACCGCTTTCACCTCGACCCATTTTGTGAAATAATCTGTAGCGACAATTAGATATCTTCTCTGTCCTGTTCCTGGTAAAAATGGTCCCACAATGTCTAAACCCCACTTTCCAAAAGGCCACACACTTGTTGAAGAATTTAATGGCGCTCCTGGTGCATGTATCTTCTTCCCATGTCTTTGGCAATCTTCGCAACGCCTTGATATTTGTTTCGCGTCCTCATGCATATACGACCAGTAATACCCTTGCATTTTTGCCTTATGTGCTAAAGATCTTCCGCCACTATGATTACCAGCATCCCCACTATGCAACATCTTCAATATGGTTTCTCCTTCTTTCCTTGTTAAACATCTGAATGAGGGTCCATCAAAAGATCGCCGGTATAGCACGCCATCTCTTAATTCATAATTTGTTGCACGGATTTTTAATTTGTGCGCCTCTAATCTGTCTCTTGGTGTTTCCCCTTTCATCAGATATGCATGAAGTTCTGCTCTCCAATCTTCTTTGCAAAGCGTTTGTGTTCCATCCTCTATTAGCATTACATCTGTTTCCTGCTCTTCCTCTTTATTAATTGATGGTGCTAGAAGTGTTTGTCTTTTTATGTTTCTCGCAGTCGGATCTGTGATCATACTTGATATAAAGGCAAAGCCGTCCGCGAGTCTATTATTTCTCCTTGATATATGCCTCCATTTTATTCTCGGTATCTGTATTGACAATTCTTCAACAAGTTTCTTGTACTTTTGCAAAGATGGTTCATTTGTAGTATATTCCTCTGTTATTTGGCGAATAGCCAATTGTGAATCACTAGTAATCCTCACATTTTCCAAATTCATTTCTATTGCAAATCGCAAAGCATGTATTATAGCTTCATATTCTGTTTCATTATTGGTTGATGCAAACTCCAATCTGAAAGAAAAGGCTATTTTATTGCCTTCTGGTGAAATCGTAACTATTCCAACTCCATTACCTTCTCCATTTGATGATCCATCTACTAATATTTCCCATCTATTTGGCTCAGTTAACAAGTCTTTTGGATCTCCATGTTCTTCTTCTACATCCATCATTTCTTCCACTGCTTCATCCTCTTCCAAAGGAAATTCTGCTAAAAAGTCTGCGATAACTTGTGATTTTGTTGAAGACAATATTTCATATTTAAGCTTGCAATGGCTTATTTGAGCATTCCATCTCTCAACTCTTCCCGATCTTTTTGAATTTTTCATTACCGATTCAATTGGTATTTTTGTCACTACCTTAATAGTATACGCTTGAAAGTATATGCGAAGTTTAAATGTTGCATAAACTAATGCCAAGATCAGTTTTTCAATTTTTGAGTAATTCCTTTCTGCGACATTGAAAGTTTTACTGATGTAATAGATTGGTTTCTCTACCCCTGCGTCCATTCGCAGTAATACTGCACTTAACGCATGCGAGGTTGTCACAAGATAGATTAATAATTCTTCTCCTGGTTCTGCTTTTTGCAAAATTGATATATCCATTAAATGTTCCTTTATTCCTTGTAAAGCCTTCTCACATTCATTTGTCCATCTAAACTTCGATCCTTTTTTGAGGATATTGAAAAAATGCTTGCATTTATCAGATGATCGCGAGATGAATCTTCCTAGCGAAGTTAATAGTCCATTTAACTTCTGAACATCTTTTACTGTCGCTGGTGTTGGCATATCACGAACTGCTTTTACTTTCTCTAGGTCGATCTGTATTCCTTCTTTTGATACAATGTACCCTAAAATTTTTCCAGATGCAACTCCAAAGGTGCATTTTTCTGGATTTACTTTGATGTTGAAATGTCTCATTTGATCAAAAATTTCTTTCAAATCTTGTATGTGGTCTTTTGCTTTCTTACTTTTTATTAGCATATCATCTACATATACCTCTAGTGTTTTGTGTATCCATTTCGCGAACACCTTTTCTACCATTCTTTGGTATGTTGCTCCAGCATTTCGCAAACCAAACGGCATTTTCGTATAACAGTATAATCCTCTTGGAGCGAAGAAAGCAGTATGTTCTTGATCTTCTTCAGCGAGAGGAATCTGATTGTAGCCTTTGTATCCATCAAGAGATGATATCCTTTCATTTCCGCCGCCGATTCAACCAATTCGGAATATCTCGTAATGGGAAAGCTATCTTTAGGACAAGCTTTGTTTAGATCAGTAAAATCTATGCAAATTCTTATCCCTTTTTTCTTCTTTGGAACTATAACCATATTTGCTATCCATTCGGGATATTTTGCTTGTCTAATGATTCCTGCATCTAGCATCTTCTGTAATTCTTCTTCTATTTGGGGATGATATGTTGTTGTGATTTTTCTAATTCTTTGTTTGAATGGTCTTACATTTCTGTCAATTTCCAATTTATGGCAAGCCACAGACGGATCTATACCAGGCATTTCATCCATATCCCATGCGAAGATATCTTTGTAATCTCGCAACAAATCAACAATTCTTCTTTCTTCATCCGCTTCCATCTTAGTCCCAATTTTTAACATCTTGGGCTCTTCTTTAGTTCAAACATTCACTTCTTTTGTTTGTTCTGCTGCGATATAGCTAGCCTTTGGTTCTCCCATAGGGGTTGGTCCTTTCATTTCCTTCACAAGCTCATTCTCTTCTCCCGAGATTTCGCTAGGTATTCCTTTTCCTTCTTTTGCTCTTATCATGTAAATTCTAAATTCTTCTTCTTTTTTAGCCGCTTTTGCCATCTTTTTGCGATCTTTTCGCTTCTTCTCTTGTTCTTCATGGTGTTTTACTTCAACTTGATAATATATTCTTCGTATATCAATATCTCCTCTGATTTCTCCAATTCCAGTTGGTGTAGGAAATTTGATGCATTGATGAAATGTTGACGCTACAGCCTTAATTGCATGTATCCATGGTCTCCCTAACAACACGTTGTATGGCGATTCCATATCCACTATACACAATGCCACATGTGTTTCAATTTCTCCAAGCAAAATCCGTAATTTTATCTCTCCTTTAGGTTTCGTTATAGATTTACCAAAACCATGGATATGATACATTGGGGAAACCATTTCTTCATCTTTATATCCTAATTTTTTGTAAGCATGGTAAAACATGATGCTCACTAAGCTCCCTGTATCCACCAAAGTTCTATTTATCGCCCATTCTTCCGCTGCTTTTTTCCGGTTCTCCTCCTTCTTTGCATGCATTTATCGTGATCACTAGTGGGGATGTGTGATTCAAACTTTCTCTAGGTACCTCTGCTGCCGTGAATGTTATCTTCTGCTTTTCCCAATCTTTTAAAGATAAGGTCTTCTCCACGTTTGTAATCTTCTTTCCTTCAAAATCTCGTTTATGTATTCTTCCTCTGATGTTTTCATGAAATTCATTAATCATTGCTTTTGTAATCGAACTATACTCCATATTTTCATCACATTCCTTGTTTTTTAATTTCTCTACTTCATCTGTTTTAACATTTTTCTTCCTCATTTTCTTGATTCGAATGATTTTAACTGCAATCTTTTATCTTCAATCTTCCATCAATCCCTGTTTCTAGCGCCATTATGTAGTTGCAGGAAATCCTACACTACACCCCTTAATAGAATTAACACAACTAATCCATTTGAAGATGAATATTATGAATTTTATTGATTATTTCCTTGAAATGTTTACAAAGAAAGATAGAACAGAGCTAAAGAAATTACCACTACTACCAATTTTCTCTCTCCTAATGACTTGCTTTGACAATTCAAAAAGAACTCTCTTTACAAATGAGACTTGCTCAACTCTTTATATAGGGTATTACATAATGGATGACAGATAAGCTGTCCTTTATTTTCGGGAATGACTTGCAAAATATCGCAGATATACAAATACATAATCTCGCGACACTCCTAAATCTCGCTAAATCTTCACACCTTTCTCATGTTCTGGCTGTCGTCATCCATTGCGTCATTTATATTATTCCCCTGCGACGTCTTCGCAATGCTGTCGTTTATTAATCTCGCGGGATATTGATGCGGCGATATTCTGATCCTACAACTAGTTTACATAATATCCTTCAAACTTGCTTCAGACAACCAATAGCCAACTAAATTAGTATCCATTTTTCCAAACATATTAATCATCCACAAATGGCCGACGCCGACCCATGGGAAGGTTTTGATGAAGTCGAGCTTGCAGCGGTGTTAGATAGTTACTCGGATGCCACACAACACAGTTCCATGGAGTACTCGACAAACACACCAGATGTGGCTGCCATATCAAACCCATATCATAACCGAAATAAATCGGTTGTCGTTGATCTCACCCCATGTCCAGTAGTGAAAAAATCAGACCGTTTAATCCTGAACTCTCGTGGTGCATCCAGTAGTAGAAAAATCATTCCGGGACCAGCGGGAGAGCTTTAAAAGTTACAAGATCACAGACATCGAAGGATAATAACGGGCGAGGCTGATGTATCTATACAAGTCCTCCAACAAATAGTTAGGGATGAAACTGAAGGTGTTAACGATCTTCAGTTTCAGACTAAACCTTGGTTCTTTGCATAAAAGTATTACTCGGAGGGGAGAACCGCGCTGGGATCTATTAAACCAATAAACCAAAGAATCGAAAGGTTGGTTGTACTGGTCGAGGAGGTACGACAATATTTTGGTGACTTAACTTTGAAAGTGAAGGTGATTTGTCCACTTTAGGTAATCTTATTTAATTTCGTGATTAATTGTTGGATTCGATTACTCATTGTTGGGTTTCTAATAACATTGCAGGATCCAAGTGGTAAAATGCCAGCAAACGTCCATCGCAGGGTTGTGGAACATCTAGACTATGGGAAGCATATTAGGGTGGGAGCGGTATTAGTTTTGAAGAAAGTGGTAATTTTTTCTCCAACGAAGAAAAACCATTGGATTAACATAACCCTACCCAACATAGAAGAGGTATGTTCCAAAAAAATACCAGTATCAGGTGTTATTTCATGGACCTTTATGAAATAAAATTATTAACTTCGTTTATGTACTACAGGTCATCCCTTCGGAATCCACAGTTGGTGAGATGCGTCGTCGACAAGTATGAGATATCGTTGATAGAAACCAAATCCGTTTTAATTTCATGTTTGGTGTTATGGTTGTACTACGTTGTTTAAGTATCTGAATAAAATGGACTTATTTAAGCATCATTTTAATTAGTTGTACTAGAAATTTATATTAATGTCATATTACCCAACTTAAACATACAACCACTTTAATTTGATGCGTGTCCATAACGAAACCACAACTGGGAAATATAAAATTATGTGTCTCCAGACTACGATTGTCATACTCAATTTATAGAGTCTAAATTGCTTCATCTCTTCATAAAACCGTTGAAGCCACCCACCAGAATTAAAATACCCCCACCCACAGAAACCATCGGATTCTTTCAACCGTTGCTGATCTAACGGCCAATTAAGGCACACAAATTTAAATTGCGTGGCACGCAGTTAGAAACTGCGTGCGGCGTAGTTTAAACATCCGTCACACGCATCTTGAAATTGCGTTCCATTTCTTAGACGTTGGATCACCAACGGATCGATTGATTCGATGGCTGCTAGAATCGTCCCGTTAAATATACCCAACGTTCGTATTTTGCATGGACTACAAATTCAGGTTTGTTGCACCCAAACCAAACACACCAAATACATTTTCCATCAGAACAACCATATCTCCATCTCTCGCTTCACCCATCCTTCAACATTTTCAGTCATGTCAAAATTCACTACAATGGAAGATGTAGCGGTAATAGGTGCCTGGTGTGCGATAACTAGTGACCCGATTACAGGTAGGGAACAAGAGTCTAGAGAGTTCTGGTCTCGTATTGTTGAGGAATACAACGCACGATGGCGAGGAAAGACAACCAGATCTCTCAAGTCGCTCCAAACGAGAGTAGCCACATTGAAAAAGGAAGTCAAAAGATATGTTGGTCATGTTAGAGAGGTTTTCAGGGCTAACCCAAGCGGAAATGACCCGCAATCTATGGTGAGATTCGTAAAATTAATTTATGCAGTATTTGTTATATTTAAAAGGACTTATCACTAATCCATAGTTGGTCAAATTTAATTGCAGTACCGGGATGGAGAGGTACTCTACGAGGAAGATCCGAAAGATCCAAAACGTTGGAGACATCAAAAGGTTTTCGAAATTTTGAAGATGCACTTTCCCAGGGAATATGATCCGTCCATCTTAGTTCCTCAAACTTGCATCCAAGCCTCCCAACATAGCCAACCTATGAGCGGGACAGAGACCAATGATGAAACGTTTAACGATTCTCAAACCACAAACGGTGAATCCTCAGACCAAGGATGAAGAAATGCATTTTATCGGGATCAAGGTCCCCGACGTGCACCAGGTAGGGAACAGTCTAAACGAGCTAGAGCGGAAGAGAGAAGAGTCATCAAGGAGTGAACTGACATTAGCATATTTCCAACATAGGGATGGTCAAAGGTTTGAATGGGACCAAAAAGAGGTCGAGGATATGATGAATTTTCTAAGAATGCACGATAGCGGTCCGTCTATTAGAAATTTGGCGGCGAGCACCGAGTTGTTAGCTAGGAACAAAAAGCGTGAGACTGACATGGAGATAATGAGAATTGATCTGCGTCAAATAACCGACGAGAGTGAAAGGGAGTATTTCGTCAATCTCAAAAATGAGATTATGATTCGCCAGGGGTCCATTCGCCGTTACACCTAATGTGGAGCAGTTGGTTGCATTTAACTACTGTCTGGAACTTTAGTATTTACTTAATCGTGTCGCATTATGTAGTTTGGTTTTTCCTTACATCCTTCTAGTTTTTAATTCCCCCATCGGTTGTCGTTGTGGTATTTAATTTGCAATGTGGCAGTTTCTTTATATGTTGTACCTCTTAATGTTATTTAGACTTTTCGATTCGAATGAGACCACCTTAAACTTAGTTGAAACATTACTACATATTATTATTAGGAATACATCTAAAGTATATAATCATTCCACATTGTATGCGGGCATAACGTCCTTTAGTAGCTCGTATAGATGATCATACATGAAAGGCTTAGCTAATTCCGCATTTTTGAAATCGATCCCGACTCTTGTTTTTACGTAAAAAGGTAGTTAAAAAAAAAAATTAATTATGCGTTCGTATTTATAATAATAGAGGTAACACTCGGTATATATTGAAGGATATGCTTACTAACCCGAGCTTCGTACGATAGCGTAGGATGGCTTATGTTTACATGCAGCAGACATGCAACAAAAGCATCAACATCCGCGGTTATAAGACCAAATCTTTTTTTTACCGAGGCTTTAGTGCGGTTGTTGTCGTTTCCGGTAAGATCTTCAAAGTTTTGAAAAACACGGTTCCAGAAAACTTTTGGATCTTCGTCAACCCCCTGTGGTGTTCCATGATTTGTTCCCGCAATCCATGCTCCCACTACTCCTAAATCTTCATCACCGGTGAAGCGCATTGCAGAAGTAATTAAAATTATGTAGCACTATATCTGACACGTTAGCTGGGTTGACTGGTTTTTCTGCCACAAATTAAACTTTGGACACAAATTTTATTCACTTGCGAATATAACTCATTCCAGAGGATCGTTTTTCAAACTATATATTTTTTTAAAGAGGTTCAAGATATTGTGGTGGAATGATATTGAAAGGCAACCTTATCGACGGTTTTATAGTGGTAATCGATGGAAAAGGTAATCTTGTGAACAACAAAGGACGTTTATAAGTGCAACAAAAATGGGTCATTTGTAAATAGTGAAAATGCTCTTTCCAAAAAGTTTAGGTCGTTTGCTGTTTAAGTGTATGTCGGTGACTAGCGGTACATAGGCTCAATCATCACAGTTGGATTTGGCGAATGATGGCCCGCATTTATCGGAAAAATACTGAAATAATCTAAAATGAATATTAGTAAGACAAATAAGAAAGCGAATTTTGTTACGAAAAATTATATCTTAAAATATCATAATTATTAATTAAAATTATAAAAACATAACAAGTCTTAAGAAACAAGGGCAGTAGTAGTCTTATAAAAGGAAACAATGGCGGCATCCTCACTTACGAAAGTAAGTGCCTGTGCCTCCTACTCTCCGTTCTCATAAAAGTTATCATCACTCAATGGGTAAACATCAGCGTTTTCATCCGCATCGGTAGTACCCGCATCGGAAGTGAGGATGCCATCCTCCTCCTCACCGGGGCCCAATTCACCGTCTCGCAATCCTAGGAGGTGACGCTGCCAAATGTGCTCCGTGATATCGGGCATGGCTCAGATAATACGCGCGGGCTTCTGCCACGTTACCTTGTACCAGAGGTGTATATTCTCGTTCATCCAAAGTTGCCCATTCCATATCACGGTACTCATGTTCTACACACATGTTATGCATAATTAAACACGCTCTCATAATAGTGTGTATGTCACGATGAGACCAGTAACGACAAGGATTCCTTATTATACCCCATTTAGACTTTAGACCACCAAAAGCACGCTCCACATCCTTCCTCTTTGCGTGGTGGTATTCATTAAATTTCTTCTGGTTCGGCGGCATAACATCACGTTTCTTATAGCTATGGACCACCCCAGGAATTTCGTTGTAGATGCCGTCCACCAGATAGTATCCATGTTTGTACTCGTTGCCCATGATACGGAAATTGCATGCGGTGGCTAACGCGTCATTGTCTCTATCAAATAATCCCGACTGCGCCAACACATTCAAGTCGTTGTTAGACCAGGGCTCGCAAAAAAAACACAATAACCATCTATCGTACGATGCCTTTGCCTGCAGAACAAGGTTTGGTTTCTTATGGTGTCCCACGTGTCGCCATGCTTCTTTGATGAGGACATAACCTCCACTCCCAATGGGTGCAATCGAGGCTTCCTAGCATTCCAGAAAACCACGAGATGCGTTTTGAGCCAATAACCTCTTAGTATCTTTCGGTTGTTGGCAGCCTCATGTAACGGTCGTTAAATTCCCAAGTAGTGCATCCATAAACTTCTTAGCATACATGTATATTGTTGAAGCAGCCATCCTGGTGTAATCGTCTAAGCTATCCGCCGCCACCCCCTTTGCCAGGTGTTTCATGACGGCAAGCATTTTCATATGAGGAGAGTGACCCAGGATGTTACACGCATCTCTTGGCTGCAAAAAATCGGGATCTCTAGCGCAAATTTGAGGCAATATTCTAAGAAAAATTTCTCGGGGCAAACCATGACGTCCCTTAAAACGCTGAGGTCCAAAACCGCAACCGGGTTAAAGTAGTCCCGCATCATCCCGGCATCCGCCTCCACACGACATCGGTTAACGGTTCTTCTAGTCAAGACCTGACCGGTTCGGGTTGGTGCAAGTCATGCGCCTCCCCTGCAAAATTTGCTCGATACATGATGACGAAATCTCCATGGCTATCATTGGTACCGTTTTCGGTATGTCGCTTCTCTCGTCGTCGGCGCATATATCTAACGATAGCCGACTCCATTTTTCAGCTAAATATCAATTTAAATCATCATCGCAACGGATTTAAAACGGGGTATTGTTTTGTAAGCGGAAATTAAGAAAATAACAAATAACGCACTTAAACATGGGATATGAACAACATAAAAAGGGATAAGACGAGGACCAACATACATGAGAAAAACTTAATATATCATACAAGAACTAAATAACAAACATCTACTACGCCCTAGCTAATCAATAGAATTTTAACCGGTTTACCGGAGTCACCCAAAATTGACTATCCGGCACAACATCCATATCGCTCCATCATCACCTCTCGGACCACTACCCCGCACACTACCCGGCCAACTACCACCCAAGCTAAGCCCTAAAAAATCACTTGAGGTTGGTAAGTCACTAATCACCGGGGGAGGCATGCTCCAATAACGGGTTATGCTCTATGTGGGGGTTACTATCATGAGGGTGAGGGACATAATAAGCATTCGATGCGGAAGGGTGCAATCGGACGCTTGCGACGGTGTTGGGTTTCCGGCAAGGATACTCCAACGCAATATGTGGTGGGAAATGTTTGTTCTTCCTGACTTGAATAGAATAGGCCTTCAGATGTTCCGGAACTACGATG
This sequence comes from Papaver armeniacum, assembly GCA_023531295.1. Taxonomy (NCBI): domain Eukaryota; kingdom Viridiplantae; phylum Streptophyta; class Magnoliopsida; order Ranunculales; family Papaveraceae; genus Papaver; species Papaver armeniacum. Next base: position 769,146 of record JAJJWW010004861.1, read on the forward strand.
GGTTGTGGGGGTGTTATACACCGCTTCGACGACGACTCTCATCATATACCAATTGTCCGCTACTCGAATCCACCAAGTATGCCTCCCCGCAAAACCGCGTAACTCTTCCTAAAAAACAAAATGAAATTTTTTTAAACAATTATGTTTAACAATGAATAAACTCCAAATGAAAATGAAAATGAGATATAAAATGACTAACCTCCGAGACGTTGACTTCAGAAAAATTGTATGGGTTCTCTCCTTCCATGGGGACCGGAACTAGCTCTTCAAACGAATCTTTGGAGAAGGGCATGTCCCATTGTAGGTTTGGGAGTTGGTCATATCTGTATGTCTGGGATGACATGCTAGGGGTGGGCGTTGGGGCATCAAACTACGGGGTATACCACCGTGACCAACTCCGATATCATCATGTGTTTCTATGTGAGTTGTTTTTGTCCTAAGGGCTCCCACGCTATGAGTTTTCCAAAATTTGGAATACACTTCATCAGGGACAGGAAGGAAGTGATCACTAACCTCAACCTCCATACCATCTAATACTTCCTCCAATCTAGGTGGGTTGCATGGGATAACTATCGCACCAAACACCGCCTCATACACCTCTCGGCCGGATAAACCGAAGCTCTTGCACCGTCCTTGTCCTTAAAGACACATCTCCTCTTAGACATCTCAAGTGCGGTTTGGAATGCATCAGTGTGTTGGTGTTCACTGTCCCCAAACCGGGGTCCCCAGATAACCGCATCACCCATCCTAATATCTATCTGAGCGCGTGCATCTGACAGAGAGTGTTTGTGAAGATCTTTTTGTCCCTTCCTCCTAAGGTTCAACACATTAAATAGACTAATAGCCGGGTGTGGATCCAGCTTGATCATCTCTCAGGTTTTCCTTCAAAACAGTTGACAATTACGGAAATAAAAATAATACCAGAACTCTAAGATCATCGACATGCCACCCATATCCCTTGTTTGCACGAACTCGGTCATCCAGTGTTTGTACATGTAATGCCCAAAGTTGGAGTACCCCAATCATAAGACCCAACAACATCCAAATTATCCAACACTATACACCATCGTTTATCTACTCTAACACTACGATCAAAGCAAACAAAAAAGAACCAATACACCAGAGCAAGAACATTCTAGTCAATTCGTCGGCAATGCCGCAGTTGTCAACATCGTCCCTACTTAAAATGAAATTAGCCAAGTGAGAAACTCGCATCGTGCATGCCTTGGAATCATAATCTCCAGTTTTCACATCTTGTAGTCTTCTCTGTGCCATAACATCTAACACACCCCGGAAATACCTAGCATCCATAGCTTCTACTTCTTGCGCCATCATTGTTTCCTTAGGTAATTCTGGGATTGGCTTACCTCCTCCAATTGGAATACCAGTCAACCGATAGAAATCTAGAGGAGTCAAACCTATTTCAAACTCTTTGAAGTGAAAAGTTCTAGTCTTCTTCCACCACCTCTCACATATAGCTTCGGTTAATCCCTTATCCCCATACTTAAAATTAAATTGGAATATGGACTCTAAACCACAACATTGAAGAATTAATAATGCACGGGGGTTGTTTCTAACCACTATCTAGTAAAATTTATTTAAGTTGGTCCAACTGCTCCTAAATGTTCCGTCTCGCTTATCTACTAAGTTGTCGGCCTTATGTTGTAACTCGCCGACACCTCGAGATAGTTGGGATAACTTCTCATACCTAGACCAATCGACATCCTCCATTATCTAAAAGTGAAAAGACCAAGGGAAGCACAATCAACATGTGAATAACAAAAATATAACGCCTATGTTAATCTATGCACAATCAACATATGAATTCACACGTTCACATTCACATCCCATTGAGGGATGCACATTGCTCATATGAAATTCTTCGTCAAAGTGATAATAACAACATCAATTCCACCCCTTGAATCTTATAAACATCAGCTCAAAAGAATACATGACTTAATCCTAAAACACATTGCAAAATGCTATAAACCACAAAATCAATTTCCAACAAAATAATATTTACAACAAAATCAGATTAACAACAAAATCATATTAACTACATCATATTAACAACATCAATTTCCATCAAAATCATATTAACAACATCAATTTCACCAATATATTCATCTCAACCTCAACTACATCATATTAACAACCTCAATTTCACCCATGTATTCATCTCAACCTCAACTACATCATATTAACAACATCAATTTCAAACAAAATCATATTAACAACATCAATTTCACCCATATATTCATCTCAACCTCAACTACATCATATTAACAACATCCATTTCACCCTTATCAAATTACAAATTTCAAATACATTATACCAAGCATAAACACAACTAATTCAATCCATCAAATTAAGAATCAATCATGGTTTTATGTTTCACCAAAATTAACCACAAATAGCAAAAACCCTAACTCACATTTTAATTTTTTGAAATCAATACAAAAATTATACAACTGCAATATCAACATAATCAAGATTATGCATCCAATAACACCTAAATCAATCCATTTATAACTAAAATCAAGAATCATAAAACAACTAAATCAAAAAACTAAAATTACTTACCTAGTGTGGATTTTGATGATGAAATCTCACAAAAATACCACCAATCGATTACCCTCGGATTCTAGAACAAACCCTTGTAAATTTTCCGCTCCTTAAACACAATTTTTTTTCAATCAAACCATGAACTGAGGTGAGGTTAATGAAAAAAGAGAGGAAGAAAGAAAAGAGAAGAAGAAGTGCGGTTTCTGTAACTTTTAGGGTTCTCTATGAAACGCAAGTTCAAACTGCGTGTTGACGGGTCAACAAGGTCAATACGCATGTTGAAACTGCGTTTTTTGAGTTTCATTATGAGACGCAGTTTCAAACTGCGTTGCACGTAGGTTCCAACTGCGTTTCAACTGGGGATTTTGGATTCCTATTGCGCCCGGGCGATGTGTTTTGGTGACGTGGATCCAAGGAAAACCTTGAATCTTGGATTCCCGTTAGAGCCATCCTAAGAAAGAGGTTAGATGGTTACCTTGAGAAGAGCATTATCACTGTGGCATCCTTTTTTGTCTCTTTCCATATGCTTCTCGCGAACAACTACATTGAATACTCAAACTCGCCTCTTGAGGGAGGCATTGAATGCAACTCTATATTTCTCCCTCCAATCCGCCTATTTTATTTTACATAATTCATTTTATTTATTTTTCAAACATCATTTTTGCATATTAAATGTACAATTTTAAATGTAAAAGAACTAATCCATGTTTTCAAACTTCATTTTTACATGGTTCATTTTATTCATTTTTCAAAAATCCTTAAGAAACTAACATTTCATGGCGATTTAAAGAACAAATCTCCCCATCAAACAACAATACATGCAGTTTGAATATAATCGTTTTTTGGGACAATGGTTTTTTTGGGGACCATGGTTTTTTTTCCTAGCGACGTGTTCGGTTGGGAAATATTTTTTGCGACGTAACCGAACTAAGGTTTGGTTGGGAAATATTTTTTGCGACGTGAATTTTTTTTTGCGACGTAACCGAACTATTGTTCGGTTGGGAAATGTTTGTTGCAACTATCCGAACTGACCAGTTCGGTTGAGAAATGTTTCTTGCAACCAACCGAACTGACTAGTTCGGTTGGGAAATGTTTCTTGCAACTAACCGAACTTATGTCCGGTTGGGAAATGTTTTTTACAACTAAGTTCGGTTGGAAAATGTTTTTTTACAACTAACCGATACTTATTGTTCGGTTGGGAAATGTTTTTGTGACGTAACCGATCTGGGAACTAAAAAACCATGGTCCCAAAAAAACCATGGTCCCAAAAAAAAACGATTCTTTGAATACCCTCCATATTTATTTTGGTGTAAGCCCAATGGTAAGTCTGAATTATAGTTTTATTAATAAGGGTATATGTTTCCTTCTTCTTATCATTGAAGACTCTTGTGTTCCTCCCAAAGGCACCACATAAAAAATGTTGGATTCTATTCTAGATTTCCTTTTCATGCGCAGATAGATTTTGCAATTTTAGTTTTTCACCAAATCTTGCATAGAGGTATACACGTAACTCCCAAAGTTGACAAAGTAGTCCCAGCATCGCAATTTTAGAGAAGGTGATTTGAATGTTCTTCTACACCATTGCACATTATGCACTTATTTTGGGTAGCAAGGGCAGAACCTATCTTCTGCAGATTTGTACGAGTAGGTAACCAGTCCAATCAAGCTTGCAGTAGGAAAAATCCAATCTTTTGAGGCCAATTCTATATACCAAACTATTTTTTCAGAAAAGAATTGAACCAGGAACAACATGCTATTGATTATAAATTAAAGAAAAAAGGATTTGACATTGCAACTAAATGTAATTGGCAATGTCTTGTATTGGTAATACTGCCGTGCTAAAGGAAACCTTAAAAAGTTGTTTTTTGATTTATAGAAGTAAAAAATCAGAAGTTAATTTAGGTACACAATTTTAAAATGACTTATAAAAGCAAAAAAGTCAACTTTTTGCAAAGCAAATTTTTTTTCTTATACAAAAAGTTAATCTTTTTATGCTTTTTGATGTCACCTTGAAATTGTATCACCAAACTGACTTTTAATTTTCTGTGTTAATTAGGTTGATAGGTAAATAGTTTGCCTCGGGGGAATTCCAAATGGAAAGGACAAATCTATTTTGCTCCACTACAGAATGGGCAAACATAAAAAACTAATGAGCAAAACAAAATATTTGTGGGTTTGCCACTGTGGCGCAACAAGAGACGCGCATGTTTTGTTTTTCCGATCGGCGTAACTTCGACCGCATGGTTAACGCTCAAACGTTGGTGTCTATAGTACAGCCGTGCGGCGGAAGTTCTACCACCCAACGACTCCATCCAACTAGTCTCTTTGAATTTTCTAGAAATACTAATTTCTCATATAATATCAAACTACATCGCCTTCAAACCTCAAATAACATCCAAGATTTCTTCCAATTTGAATATAAATTTTTGATAAATGTCTCCCCCCTTGTTCTTTCATCGAGCTCAGTATACACACAAAGAAGATTTAGCTATTTGCACAAAATATGTATCATAAACTGAGCTTGCTGCATCACAAAAACCGAGTGTGAATTTCTGGTAGGGTACTTATGAAAGTTCTGAGGTGACACCTGTAACCAGAGTCATCATGTTATTTTTTTTTTGCAAACAAGACGAGTTACGTCACTGACACTCACTACAGAAGGAAAATCCTACAACAAGTTGGAGGTTAAGAGGAAGTGATGTTTATATCCTCTATGAAACAAATGCAAAGCCCGCTAGTCAAGCCCGCCTAATTATCTGTGTTCACTTCCGCTAGCTAACACCTAAAAGAAGATTCCAGATGCCTTCCTTCATAAGTTACTTGCATATGAAGTTTATCTCAGAATTAGGATCTAACATAGACTATATTATACATGAGTCTAAACCCCAAAAAAGAGTTTTTTTATGCTTTTTTACTCAGTTAAAAACCGTTACATCTAATATATCAATAAAATATTTCTCCCTACGGAAATTCGACCATGGAGTAGATGCAACTCACCGAACCATGGAACGGATGCAACTCACCGAACCACTTAAACTCGTGTCTCGTGTATTTATCTTTAATTCATGTCCTTATCAAGCCAATTGTGTTTTGTGCGTATGGTACAAACAACTCCATAGTCATTTTTTATCAAATTAAAGAGTCTAGTAATTTTATTACAAAACTAGTCATAAAACCCAAGGTGACCAAACTTGTAGTACAAAAACCCCACTCAAATGTTGGGATCCATTAAAACTCCATCTTAAACAAAATTGATACAAAAACCCCAAATTTTACAAAAACCCCAAATTTCAAAATTGGTTTTCATTTTTGATGAAACCAATTTTTGGTTTCATCAAAATGGGGTTTCATAAATTGGAAACCAAAGTTTCATGAAAGATTATCTATTTATGTTTTTTGGATGGAAAACTTTGGACTGGGACCGATTTTATTAGTATTTTTTTATAAAATAATATAAAACTGTTCAGTTGGTCATCCCGATTCCCAAAGTTTCATGCGCTCCAGGGGGTCCTAGGTTCGATGGGGGGCGTTTTTTGAAGGGGGCATGGGGGACCAATAATATGGTGACACATGCACTTGATAACAATGAATTTTGTTTCCAAAAATATAAAAAAAGTTTATTTTTGGAGAGAAAATTTGTTTTCTTAATTGGTGTTGGTGTTTTTGGAAACAAAATTCATTGATATCAAGTGCATGTTTCACCATATCATTGGTCCCCCATGCCCCCTTCAAAAAACGAACCCATCAAAAATTTTCTCGCTCACAATGGCGTAATATTGCAGGAATTAACATGGAAGGTAGAGTTAGTTTGCTCCCTTGCCCCCTATCCGCTTCGGCTCCCTTGGCTAAGTTACCCATGAGGCTCGCTGGTAGGCTAACACTGTTCAATTAATGTAGTAGTACGTTGTTGGAACTTAGCTTGTTAGACTTTCAACTAGTTAATGTAATACTCTTTATTTATTAAACTTGCCCCCTATCCGCTTCGGCTCCTTTGGCTAAGTTACCCATGAGGCTCGCTGGTAGGCTAACACTGTTCAATTAATGTAGTAGTACGTTGTTGGAGCTTAGCTTGTTAGACTTTCAACTAGTTAATGTAATACTCTTTATTTATTAAAAAACTGTTTAACAAAAAAATAAAATATATATTAATTTAAAAAATTATTATTGACGCCTCCAAAAGAAACAAGACTATCAATGTGCATTGTTGCTTGAAAACCATGATCTACAAATCCCATCTTAACCATCCTGTACTTACATGAACGAAGATTGTAAGCATATAATCTGTTCATGTGTCTCACTAACAACTCACCTTTGTTGTAATTAACTACTGTGTCATTCTAGTATCCAGTGTACCTCACTGTGCCACCCTTTGGAAGAATCACAGTGTGCCGCTTTACCCAACACTTATTTTTGTTGTCTAATACTGATAACTCAAGTTTGGTAGATGAAACATGATCACATATACACAGTTCTCCTTCTAGTTCAATTAGATGCAACGACCCATTTCCAGGCCATGACCTACCGATGCCTCCGTTATGACCTATTGCCATAAATCTCTCAGTGTCCATATCAAATGACACAATAAAATGTGAGTCTACATCAACATATAGATGATGATCAACCATCCAATATAATTCTGCTTACATGAGGGAGAAAAATGTTCCAAAAATGGGATCAACACCGGTGGCGAACTATGGCCGCGACCATTTTTTTTTAGAAAATACAACTCACAGGTCATGTAAGTAGAAATTATAGCTTATGAGCGGAAATGGACGGATTCGTGATTACCACTAGAAAATACAACCCACAACATTAACAGCATCTGGTCCTGCTCCTTTCAAGCCTCCTCTCATATAGGTGAAGAAGCCCATGGAACAGGAGTCGAAGGGGTGGAACTTGAAGCTTCTTGGTTAATACTAACACCAATTGGGTTCCGGGGGGGAATTTAAGGCAGGTGTTCTGTTGGCAGTATCCACTGATGTCAGTGACAGAGATGTTGGCTGCTGCTAATTCTTCTGAGCTGGTGACTTTGGTCGAATAGTTTCAATGTCTGGAGTTGTTAATACAAGATGAGGTGCATCTGGTGGGGGGATTATCAGCAAAACTCCAACCCAAACTTGTCCATCTTTATCAGCAAAACTCCTCAAATATGCCTGCATGAAACGAAGAATACAAAATGATCCACCAGAAAAGTAGGAAGTGTGGGTAGAGAATTCACTCTACACTATGATTTGCTACATGTTCCCTAGAGGCGGTTTCAGGAGACATACCTCAGCAATCCATTTCAAATAGTTAACCAACACGAGACTTGATGTTAAGAGCTCAAGCCCCCATACGCCCAAGAGATTTAGCTGCTCTAGAATCAACTTCTGCAGCTTCCAAAACGGGTGCCTCAGCTTCTATACTCAAAACACCTTTATTTCTACTCCTTTTATTTTCACCTCTATCATGAGATATTATAACAATAGTTCCTCGGAGTTTCTTGGGTGTAGAACGACTGTGGTAACAAGAACTGTTGTATTGTACAGAGATGACAGTCCCACTTTGAGACGCCACTAACTGCTTCTGTGGAAGGGGGATGGCATTAGAACAGCTTAGACACCCATCTTTCATGTTCGAATTCAAGCCAGCTTAATGTGCCCCTTGCTTCTCTGAGCCAACAGAAAGAGCCATTAGCGAGATAAACTATTCTGTTCAAAGAAGCATGCCCACAGGTATATGCAAGCCACATCCTGAGGAAAAGCTATTTGTAGGATAAGATCTAAAGTTACCTCATTGCCAGCAGGATGAAAGCCTAGTCCTCCTCAGTCTGTAAACTGATGTAATTGGAGAACAACGCAAGGAGTCCCGCTTCCCCCACAACTCTCCATTCTAGAGCAGCCTTTTAATCATCTAAATGAAAATGTACCAAGGATTTCACATGTCTTTTGCCAGGTCTCGAAGAACTCGCAGCATCAGAAAACTTCGTAAGCAAATTGCTGGGTACAGCTGATTTTCGTGCTTCATATACTGCACAGTTAGAGAGTCTAATGTCAACCTTTCTGAGTTCCCTGGCTGTGGATCAGGTTGATGACTGGGTTGGAAAGAATTACCAGTATTTTCCGTAAAAATTACCACTTGAAATTTGACCATATCGATATCTCTGTCTTGGGTTTGGTATGACCGGAAACCCAATATCTGCAGGCAAATTCTTTTTACAGGAAGCATTGGGGTGTTTGGCATACAGGAAATCAAAACCCATGCTTGCCCACAGCAAGACACCTTAGCTGATGAAGCGAAACCACATTCCTTGAACACTGTCGGTTTGCCTTTCATTGGCAGGACTCTGGAGACTCTTAAATTGAGGTTGTGAATCTGAATTGGGAGTGGGCATAGACATTATAGGTATTTGTGGTGCTACTGATAGATTTGGGGTTTGTAATGCATTAGATATCTTGATTTCCGATGGTGGATTTCTTGACTGAAAGCTACAATTACATAAAAGAGCTTCTTTCTCGAAGACAAAACTGAACCAGATATAGAGGGTTCATCAAATTGTATTGTAGGCTTTGATAGAATTAAAAGAAACCCACGTAAAGGCTAATGTAAATGCATCGTTAAGGTCTCATGCAAGGAAGTTTGATGAAAGGGAGGGAGTGGTCCTGCTTAACAAGGCAATGGTGTCAACTGATCCCCCCTTAAAAGAGAAGCGACTGTTGGGTTCATGCCAGATGTTCATGTGTTAGCAGTAGCAACACCCTGAAAATTGGATTTGTTTAGAATAAAGTAAGGTGGGTATTGACAAGCAACAGTCAAAAATGAGAACAGGAAATACCTGGAATGGTAACTAATAGGAGTTGCAGCAGCAATTGCTACTCTCTCTATGTGCCTCAAGGTTAGGGAAGCAGCATCAGGCTGCTAAAGTATTTGACCATCCCGAATTTGTTATGTGATCTACAAGATAAATAACCATTAAGAACATGGTACACTAAGGCATCCAGAAACTCCAGTGAAAAAGAGATGTCTACTACGAAAAGAAAAACGTGATGCCAATAAATTGTCAGCAGTTGAGCAATGAGCATGCAAACACCAAGAGCCAAGAACGGATCCTAATTCCCAAGAAAATGAGCACTTCCTGGTAAAGTAAATATGATGGGAATGTGAGCACATACAATGTTCCAACTTCTTAGATGCACCATTTGGTCCATGCAAACATGTTATAACAGGGTTCCTCTATATACTTACAGCAATGTAATGATATTAGCTCTTATACTTTCTTTGGACATCGGCGGCCCTGCTCATGACCCACACCATCACCAACCCACAGGAAGATGAAGAAAGGTGACCTGCAGTTGCCTGAAAAGAAGGAGAGCAAGCTTAGATAATAATTTACCCAGAGCGTAAGCTCAAGCATGCTAAGAATTCTTATATCACGGTGTTTCAGGAAAGTGGAGAAAAGAGTACTACCTGAATCTTAAGGTTTAAAATTTCTTCAAATGTCCAGTAGAAGTAGTCCATATGGTCGGCAGCACCAGGGGGTCGATGAACATATTCTTCCCATGGAGGGTTCACAAGAATAACATCAAACTGGTACCGTAAAACTCAGGAGAAAGAACAAACTTACCCTTCGCCACAATCTCGTCTTGAGCTCGTTTTACTAGATAAATTCCTCTCATTCTCATCAGCTGCCACAAACCCTTTACTCCTTGAACAATATCTAGCTTTTCTACTGCTTTCTGATTCGCTATCCTGAAATCCACTCCTTCATTTCTAGTCACTCCTCTCTTCTAGGTACTCCTTTTTCTCAGCATTTTCTTCAGTGCTGTGCCTTCTTCACAGCTCAATCTCAATCAAGACATCGAAACCGAATCTGAAACTCAAGTTTAATATTCCTACCTGTTTTGCTGGGCAAAGCGAAACAGCCAAAATGATAATAATGTTGAGATTGCATCCACGTCAAAGGGATTTCTTTAGAAAGAACCATGACCAGGGGTGATTATCTCTACCTAATCTGGGAAGGAGAACAAAGCAGACCAGATGCATCTGATCCAACAACTGAAAGATCACAGACAGTACAGAGCTGGCCATCCTGTGCAGGCACAAACCGTGAACAACAATATGGGCATGCAACATCTTTCTGTCTGCGGTAAATCGGCACATAAGTTGCCCCACAAACCACAAATGGGTTCTTAAATTCCTAGTTCAGCTGGGTCTCATCCTTTGGATTCCTCTAAGCAGCTTGCCAAACTTGTCGGGCCGTCTTCACTTGAATCTCCATCGTCGGGTTGGTCTCCAAAAACCGCCTGGTAAAGTTGGCTGCAGTGTTGAAATTCTTTCCCTTGTAGCAAACAGTCATTGCATTCAACAAAGCAGGTCTGAGATGATGCGTCTTAAGATTGCAGTGAGTGAAATAATCAGCTAGCTCCTACTGGCGTATAGGATTGTCTTTAGTTTCCCTCCTCTTAAGCTCCATCTGACACCCAAACACGTATTCCTTGGTTATAATGATCAACTCCTTGACTTCATCAACTTCTCTCCTCAACTCCACAACAATCAAAGTGATGGTGTGCAGGATACAGAGGAAGATCTTAAGAGCATCCGTAAACTTCTTGTTGGTGGTCAATTTGTAACCAGCCTGAAGCCGTTCCTCTAAATCATCAAATTTGAACACGAGAGCGGGTGGCCCCCTAACATTAGGACTAGCAGACTCGCTCCACCCTCTTTCTACAGCCAACGCGATAACAGGAGACAAAGCAAAAGCACGGACATAAGTGTGGCTTCCACTATGCAGATCAATAAACATGGATTTCAAAGGAGCAAAGTTCTTTATACCCAGTTGTCGGCTCAGCAAGCGCATTGCAGTATCAAAATTACCAGCTGCAGCATGCTCACCAGCAAGAGATGATTTTTGGACCCATATCTGGCTCAGGGGTTGGGAAGTCAAATGCAGGCGGGAGGTTTTGAGTATCAATCTCAGGTGGGAGCTCAAGGTCCTCTAGATCCCTCCTCCTGGTCTTCTACATCTGCCCATATCCCCGTTCTGCATATGATGACAGGATAAACAATATCCAAGTCCGTACCCCAATCACCATCAACTGCCTTTCAGACTCAGCCTGCCTGTCATAACTCTCAACAAGGGCCAACCACACATGATGGGATTGGGAGGCATCAGAAGTGAGGACATTTTTCCCTCCGGCAAAGTGGGAACATTATCTCCCAATTCTGCAGCCAACCGCTCAGCAACATCTTGCAACCCATGAACAGAAGCTGTAATGTAAGCAAGGGGGAATTGGCCAGCATTTTCCAAGATCTTTACCTGCTCGGGAATATCACCCAGGTAGAGGGCATTATGGAACTGGCCCATCACATCATTCTTGACTTTGGAGATTTTAAGCATTTTAGACAGCTTACCAATGCTTCCTTTTATCACTACTCTCCCAATCCTCCTCATCTCCTGCCCTATCACACCAATCGACCCATTCTACACAAACTCCCTAAATAACATCCGAACACAAATTAGTTGCGTATCTAAAGAAGAAAAACTTCCATTCCGCAATAGCCTTCAAAAACAATTAGGCATTAGCTTTATACCAAATTTTTCATTGAAGAAAATGTAGGACTGTGAATTGAATGTTGAAAACAAACACAAAAAATGAAATCATACAAAAACACTAACAAACCCAGTCATATAATCACCTCAAAAATCATAATCAAAGCTCAAAACTCAGTAGAGGGAGAGATTGGTTTCTTCTCTTCTTTAAGTAGTGTGTTTCGTACAAAGTACACGTGTTTCGTTCCTGTTGGTCAATATCTGTGTAGGGCCCGGTTAAAATACAGTCAAGAGGGTGCCCAAAGGCAATTTTCGGGTGCTTTGAAACTTTTAAACCAAAATTACCCGTTATAAGGAAGAACTCCTCCTCTATAAAAAAACCATTCCTGCTGGTGTATTTTTGATCCAAAATCTCACCAAAATTGAAGATCAAAAAGAAAACAAACCGAAAAATTGAAGGAAACCCATTTTTTATCTGGATCTTAAATACGCAAATCATCAATCTTTTTTAAAAAAAGCATTGCGAATTACTAATTCTTGGCAAGGGTTTTACTGTTGTTTTTCATGGTTGTGATGGGAGGAGCTGCTTCTAAAGATGATGGTGCTGATAACAGTGGAGACTATGTGTCGTTGGACGTAATTGATGGAAAAGAAGTAGAAGATGATGAAAAAGACGTTCCTGTGAGGACATCCGGGGAAGTTGTTCTTGATGTTGATGAGAATGGAGGAAACGGTGGAGAGGAACATGATAAGAAAGGAGATTTAAAGAAAGAAATAGAAGAAGAGGGAATTCATAATTCTGATGAGGAAGAAGAAGAGAAGAAAAGGATTCACGTTTCTGATGAAGATGAAGATGAAGATGAAGAGAAGAAAAAGAGTCAAGAAGCAGCAGTTCATGCTTCTGATGAGGATGAAGGAAAAGTCAGCGGCTCATGCTTCTCATGGTTACTTTCGGCCATTAAAGCAGGAAAAGGAGGAGAGTTAGAGGGGGCTGATAGAAGCAACAACACTAGTAACCCAAGGTTAGTAGAGTTCAATTCTTTGTATATAATTTCCTGAATCTTAAATGATCTTCTTTTCTTGCAAACCCAGAATAATTTCCTGAAGCAATATCTTTCTCCTGATGAAATCACCATAAAATTAAGCTCTGCCAACAGACAAGAAAAAGATGAAATATTAGACATGTTATTGATTACTTGATTTGATAGTTAAAGTTCATTCTCTGCAAATTTGAATTTGATTAATGGAATCATAGTTTTCCTTCATCTTGAACCAATGATTTTATAAAACTGAATTGCAGCATAAAGCTGCCTCTCTAACCATCATCATGCTCACCTAGCTGTAATGACACACTCTTAGCTCAGCTTTTAGGTCAAGCAAGTCGGTGCTCTAAGCAGCATTCAACTGCAAGTCAGTTGGACTCAACATCCCAGGACTTTAGCAATTGAGATCTAACCTTAAACAGCCAGCCTTGCGTATTTAGTCCTATTGTTGTGCCGTAATCATAATTATCATTGTCGCATAATTACAGGTCCGATATTGCTAGCAAGGTTCAATCATTGGAGAAAAAGGTTAAGGAAATGGAAAAGGATGTGGCTCAGTTAAAGGAAAGTGTTGAGAATCAACCTTCAGAAAGTGAGCGAGTTCAACCTTCAGAAAAAGAACTCAAAGAAACACAAAAAGCGATAGAAGAGGAAGAAGAGGCATTAGGAAATACTTTAGATGGTTTGCTTGAGAAGTGTATTATAACAGTGGCTTCTTTCTTTATTTCATTCCATGAGATTCTAGCCAACTCGCAGCAACCAAAGAATGACCTTCTTAAATTCGTTCTGTTAGGGATATTAATAGTGATGATCTGGACAGCTACTACCGTGCTGCTAGCTATCTGGTGGTTCAAGATGCAGGGTGTAGAAGAGAAACTAAAATACCTTGACAACAAGCAAAGCGCACTTACAACCAAAGCCAACTCTCAGAAGATTCAAGGCATCCGTCCACACTTGAAGCTGTCGACCTTCAAAAGAAATTTGTACAAATCCATTGTGATCTTTTTGGGGATCTTTTCCACAGTTGCATCAGTATACTTTGGCTCTATTACTTACACATTATGGTCCACCCCAGTTAAGATTTAACTGCTTCCAACTATAGAACTATCTGCTGACCAGTGACGGGTGAAGAAATGAGGATTCCCTGTTCCCTTCACAAAACAAATGGAAGAAGTTAGTGTTGCCTCCTTCAAAGTCCTTGGCACTGATAACAAGTGTGCTGTGTGATTGTGTTTGTGTAAGTGAATTCAGATCCAAATATCATTGGATTATCATGTAACATCTGTGCTTTCTGGTTTCTATAAAGCATATAAGAGTAGGAGATACTTTATAGTTGATATACAAAGACATTTTCTTTTCCAATAGTGTATGATAATGTGAAGATAAAATTCAAAATGAATGACAATGTCTCTAGTTGGAACACGTTACCATGAGAAGACTAACTCACCCAGCCTCTCTGATCTGCACTTGTGTGCTCGGCCAGTAGTTACCAGTACATCCATAAATACATGGTCCTCCTCCTAAGGATGAAAAATTAAGCTTTGTTATAGACTAAGAGCATTTGGGTTCCATGGGAGTTCATGACAGGTCTTCTGTTGGTATTCACGGACATTAGTTGCAGAGATGTTGAACCTGTAATGGAAAAGGAAGCAGTAAATTTGCTTTGTTAGGATACAACAACAAACTGAAATCCAACCATGAACTATAATTATTTTTAAAGGCCAATCCACTTTTCTGCTCACATTTGACTGTACAAAAAATCAAAACAAAGGATTGCACCATTTTCGAACAAAATGAAAGTCACAATCTCAAGAGGCCAATCCTTGAGCAGACAATCGTGCGAACTGCAAACTAAAACCCCTCGGAAAATATGCTGTGAAAATATAGTCAGATAAGTTAAGCAGTTGATTGTGCAGTTTGTCATTTCAAAGTTTAAAGGTGACATAGTTAAGCTTCCAAATAAGCAAATCACGGGATGTACCTTATTTTCACCTGACTAAGAAGGTTCAATCAAACCCCAGAAGATCCATCAACTGAAGAAAAACACAACTAACCATTTGAGGGGTTAACCTAAACCACGTTTTCCTGAAACTGATAATTTAGAGAGGAAATGAGCTCTAGCTCCCACCAGCTCATCACCCCTCTGCCCCTCATCCAACTTCCCCACCTGAGTTAACGCATAACCAACACCAGCACTACCAGAATTACCACTTCCTTGGATTCCTCCAACAGGCATAATCTCCTCCTTCATCACCACATCAATCAAGTTACTCTTTCAGCTTCCAATTATCTCCCCACCCAAGTTCACACCATTTAGACCATTACCCTGAACAGCCATCAGTACATCCATTTCGTCACTAAGACTGTCTCCAGTCATCTATAAGAACCATCTGTCCCCTCAATGCTAGAACCAACATTATTCTTATTATTGTTCCTGCCCTTTCCCCTCTTCAAATTCTTATAACCATACAACCTTCAGACACACTAGCCTTGTTCCCCTTTTCAAACCTATCTTCCAACACCAATTCCTCAACAGCAGCAGCACTAGCATACTTCTGTGGAGTATGACAAAAAAATGCACAATATAAACACCTAGGAGGCTTCCAGCTATATTCCACAGGGACCTTAATCCTCACTTTACCTAGAACAGCATCAATGTGACTAGAAAAATCAGACTCCACTGAAATTTCCACACAAATTCTAGCATCAGTCATTATTGACCTAGTAGCAGTCTATATAACCAACATTAAAGGGACACCAACAAAGCTTGCAAGCAAATTCTTTGTGTTAATGCACCAATTGAAGTTCCAAAGTTCTAGACCTGTAATTGTAATTGCAAACGGTATCTGACCCCAAATCCTTGGCTTAATAGATGGGACTTTCTTCAACCTCCATTTCCAAAGAGTTCATTCTACATAGTCTGAAATTTACATCAAACTGAGCTGAAATTTGCTGAAGGGTGAAACATTTAATAATGCCCAGATTATCGACCGACTGTAATAGTTCAAATTTTTAACAATTTTGTTTCAATTTATGACTCAATGAAGAAATCAAAGTCGTAATTACTGAATGATATCCATTGATTCGATCGAATAATATGAGTTTAGAAAATGGGTATCATTGAATTTCAACAAAATCGATCTAGAAATATCTGATAAAAAGAAAATTTAAAAAGCAAACAAAATGTTCAAATCATATGGACTAGAGAGTTCTAGATCTGCTACATATGAAAGAGGTAGTGTAGATGGAGAGAATGAGGAGATGACTCTACGAAGAAAAGATAAACCCCTTACCTGTGAGATTTGAAGAATTTCTCTTTACTGATAATGTTCCTCTCCTCCGTGTGAATGGGCACAATTGCGACATATAGCCGTTATGTTTTTCAAAAAATTTGACACTTGTTAAGCAGGCGTTTAGAAGGTGTCATGTGGAACTGAGTAACGCCGTTAAGATCTCGATACGTGTCTTTAAGTGGTCATAACATTGTATCGCTCTCTGCCGTACCGTATCCACAGTTGTTGACCGCCCCGGCTATGATGTGGTCGGGCCACATGCATTTTGTGGTCAAACTAAAATACCTGCCCCTCTAAATCCTTTCCATCGAACGTAGGATGTTAAAAAAACAAAAAGGTTGAACAGTTATAAAATTAGTTTCAGATTATCTCCTACTTTATAGCAGTTAGTTTTGTACCGACCTTGTTACAGCGAGTTTGAATTCGTGCACACTTCTTAACGAGTGTATATTTCACATTTCAATCTTTACCCTTAATTTAATTTAGAGTGTAACGAGGGTCGTGATTCTAAACATGGAGTAGTGGAGGCTGTTCCAGATATGGAACATGATGTGTCACAATCTTAATGGTGAAGAGCAGAATAACTCTAGTATTAGGATTGGTAATGTGATGAAGATGGAAATGATTAAAAGTCTAGACGGATTGTCCCAGATCTAGCTTATGTTAATTGTCTGACTTATAGAGTTTTTCATTTTGTACGGGTAGGGTAGGGGAGGAGCCACAAGTCTGACTATGAAGCCTAGTTAGCAATTCGGGGTACGGGTAGTAGTTCGGGACGACATACGTACGTGAATTATACGAATTCGCATAGGTCGGATTCGGTCAAAAATCCGGTCAACGGTTCGTTGTTCGGACAGTAGTTTGGAACGACATACGTACGTGCATATTCGTTTTATAAATGTGAGTTCGGCACTTAAAATTCGGCTTACATATATGATAAATTGATAAGTATTATGACCTTATTACAAGACTAATTTTATTTGTATATGATTTATAAGATGGAAAAAAAAAATTTAGCGTGATTATTTAACAAGAAGTAAACAATTTAATCGCATAAATGTATTATAAAATGAGTTTATAGACTTTTAAACAAAAATTAACACATAAAACACTGGTTAAACAACTACCAATAGAAAATTTTAACTAAACAATTGTATTTAAATATAAAGTATATATACAAAATCAAACAAAAATCAATCAACAGAACTTTGGTCAGAGAGTTACCCTATGGGAGAGCGAGGTTGGGCGCGAACTAGGTTCGGAGTTATATTTCGGAAATATCATTCGGATTCAGTCAGTTCGGATACGTTCGCGAATCATTCGTGTGGTCCATATAATCCGCGAACTAGGTTCGGAGTTCAAATAGTTCGGAAATATCATTCGGATTCGGTCATACGTTCGCGAATCATTTGGGAATGATTCGGAGAATTACTAACTAGGCTATGAAAAAGCAAAATGTTAGTGGTACAACGTTGCTTTGGGCGTGCTCCGCACGTACTGACTGTCATGGAGTAGAAAATGCATATTGTGATGTGAGTGTATTTGTTCAAGTTCTTACATCAAAAAGTAGACGTTTTCATTCAGAAACTTTATTTTTAGGTGCACTAATTTTACCTATTATCTGTTAAAAAACCCCGCATCTCCCCTCCTTTAAAATGCTAAGTCATATGAGCTCCCACGTTGATAAAAGCTTTCACACAGAGCAATTCTGGAGAGGACAAGTGGCGGAACTCTATTGGTCGAGGCATTAAAAACTGGATAACAATTTGTTTACACCCTATATTTAACTGGCCGTTTATAACACCGTTAGCCAAAACGTGGGTATACAATACAATAACGCTTTCCTGCTTTCTTCTTTTTCTTCTGCAACAAATCCCTGCCATACTTTTCTTCTCCGACAAAACCCATGAGCTGATTGAGATCGAGAAATAGGAATTGAGGTTGCTGTAAATCCGAGATGAAAGAGAAAATTGGGTGTTGTCACTGCTCAACAGATGAGATTGGAAGGGGATCTGAGATTGTGTACATAAGAACCTTTTGGTTTGGTTATAAAAATCTAAAACAGAGCTGAAGAAAATTTTTGTTCTAAACCATTGATATCTGCTGCAGACTAAACCTAAAACCAAATCCATTCCTTTCGAACAAATCTAGGGTTTCGTCTTTTGGAACATAAATTTTTTGTTCTGCTGAAAAACAAATCTAATGAAATTGGAAGATGTTGAAGAAAAACAATTTATCCATAAGGAAAAATCAGTATGAATTCGACCTCAGAAGTAAGAACCCCCCATTGATTCCTAAGTTCTTTCTGTTTAAAAAGTCTGTTTTAATTTCTGATTTTTAATTTGTGTTTTTTAAATTAGGAGAGAAAGAAGAAAGAGAAAAGAAGGCGAATAATTACAAGCTAAGATGGGGAAGATGAAGGTAAGTTTGCTCTTTTCATCCAATTTCTGATAGTTTTTGTTCTGTATCAATCTTAATTCTGGATTAGGGTGTCTTCCTTAATTTCTGTTTTTTTTTTTAAATCTAATGGTGAATGGTAATGCGAAGAAGATGGGTTCAAGTGGATTTCAAGTTTTCAATGTTTTCAATACTATACTATTATTTTATGAGTTTCACTTATTCTTAGAACATGAAGAAATGCCTTTTAAACCTTTTCTTGAATTCCAATCAGTGACTTAGACACTGAGTTATGTGGATATATTTATTTTTTGCAGATGTTGATCGCACATTAGCTTTGATTTTACGTTCATATATACATATGATTGATCTTTGAATAGTTTGGATTGTATTCCGGTATTAGCTTATTTGTAGATCAATCGCTCCAGTTTAGCTTAGTTGTAGATCAATCGCTCCAGTTACGTTGAATGTGCATATAGTCCATTTTTCTGTTTGTGGAGTTTCAAATTATACATCACAGATCACTCAATCGTAAAGAAAAGTATGTGGTGATTTCATTTACATCGAAAAATCAGTACTGAAACATAATGTCGTAAGTAATTCTCTCTGAAATTTGAACAATCTAACTAATTGGTGAAGTGCAAATTTATATTCTGTTAAGTATACTAACTGTTTAGGAAATGAAAGATAAGTGAATTACGATAAATGAACCGGCAAAGTAAAAATGTGCAAGAGAGGATCCTTCACAACTCATATATTTTTTGTCGTATACATGCACTATTTATTGTAAAGAGGATCCTACCTCTCAGATTTCGCTTCTCACAAAGACGATGGAATTAAATAAAAGCTTGAGGAAGATCCAACTTTTTAATTAAGGTGTTGTACAGTACACTTTCTCAACATGAGGTCCTATAGTGAATGTGTATTTGCAATTAGACTTGCTTGATAGTACACGATATTAATCTATGCACGCAAATATTTTGTATAACAGTCGCAATGATGTTCAAATATCTTAAATTGGAGACAAGTTTAGTGGTAGGCATTAGTAGAAAGGAACCATCAGCATGATATGCTCTTATAAATGCATTATAAAGCAAACTTCTGTCGGCATGTTTTATTACGGGAAGTACCAATCTAAATTTTTTCTAATCCCTATTGTGATTAATTTTATGATTGATTTAACAATTTACGTGTATGTACTTATCATTGGAAAGTTAACATGATTTAGAAGGGTAGATGAAGATGATGAGTCACATGTTGTGATGTTGAGGTAGCCATCCTAAAATTCAGAAAGACTAACAGTAGTTGTAGTACTACTTTGAGTGGCAGACTTGAAATCATCCTTATTAATTTTTTCCCTCTACAACAAAATCCTTTTGGTAGTTTTCTTTTCTTTACGGACTTTGATTGCTTTGCGACCCCTATGCGTGCATGTTTTTACGGTGAAGATTAACTTTGTCTGGTGTTTTTTGTTTTGGCAGAAAATGTAATTGGTGTGTTAACCTGCTTTAAAACTCTGCAGTAATTGAAACAAGCTAATTGACAGCAGTATATGATGCTCTAACTGGCATACAAAACATCAAGCAACAATATCAGGTCTGAGTATTAAACCTTTTTGTTGATAACAAACCGCTCAAAATGTGAAAGATAGGTGAATTACGATAAATGAACCGGCAAAGTAAAAATGTACAAGAGAGGTATTGGTATGGAAGATTTGTTTGTGGGTTTTCATTGAATTGATCATTTAGAATGGTTAGTGGTTGGTGAGTCCAAGTCAAGTACATTTTTCATTTCTTTCATTGAGCATTAGAAAAAAAATCAAGCTCTCTCTGTATGTCATTGTGAATCACGAAATCCAACCAATCAAGTTAGTTCTTTGGTTATTTTTAAGAAATCAATAACATGCATAAATATCAAATTTGTATTCATTTGAAAATGGATGACGACTAAATGGGAAAGGTAAACTCACACCAAATCAGAAACACAAAATTGGTCAAAAAGACCAAAATCAACAATTCCTGGGTGAAAAAGACACTTAGGTTTTGATACTGTTTAAATAGCCAAAAATTAAAAAGATACTGTTTAAATGGCCCTTGGAACCACTTAGGTTTTGGGGCCAATATACATTCGGAAGTTAAATTTACTACCGAATATATGTTGCCTAACCTTCTAAAATGGCCCTTGGAACCACCTAGAGCCATGGCATGGTAGGTTCTGCCGCAGTAATATTCGTAAGATATGTCATTTGAATAAACTCCCGAATATACGGTGGCCCATAAATCATAATTTTGGAAAAACATAGATTTTTTCAAATTTTGAACTTGTAATAATCGGAAGTTAACCTATAATTCTATATCTCGAATACTGCCAATGTTCTTGAGAAATGAAGAACACGACTACATTCGGGAGTTTAAAATCAAGAATATCTCCCTAATCTGGGAAAAACAGAAAAACCCTAAGAAAAAAAAAATGAAACAAAACTCATTCAAATACTGCACCCACTACATTCAGACGCATGCTTCTTATTTTGTCTACCGAATGCATTCGGAGGATAAAAATAATATATTATCTACCGATTATGTAAGGACAATTTTGCCATTAAGAAATACGCGAGATAAGGGGTAACTCACTTTAGGTTTGGGTGACCATATTTTGTTTTATTGTTGGCTTCTAAATCCTTTTGAGTGGCCCCTAAAAATGCCAGGATTAATAATAACAACGAACCCATTGTGAAATCAACTTGATATCTAGAACAATGTATTTTGATCAAGGTTTCTTTCTAAATGATCTTTCTAAAATGTTCTTAAAGTACTAATATCCACGATCATCATAATATAGAAAAACATAATGAAACAACTAAAATTTACTACCAGTGAAGATTTATTACTCATTGCTTGATGAATAGTTGATTCATCTTTTATGATTTAGATTGCTTTGTCATCGATATACAAAGAAGGTGAATATTGAATACACTTTAATTTAGGAGAAAATTAGATATGATTTCCTTTTTTAGGTTTAAATTAAATTAAAACATATTAAAAATTAATTTAGAGAAATTAGATAACCTTTTGTTAAATTAGACCAATCAAATAAATTTGTTAAAGGAGTGTGCACAAAATTGGACTCATTTTTTTTTTGTTCGATGTGTGTAGCACTGCTGTTTGAAATATATTGCCTGACTAAAAGCATTTCCTACGGGAAGTTCCAAGAAGGGTCCACATGGACACGCAAATGGTAACAGTGCCTTAGCAATAGCCAAGCGGCCACATCGTACTGCGATTGCCAAATTGGCCCGTTAAGATATTTGAGGGGGGCCACAGGCCCACAGTGATGCAAACTTGCCAAACTCGCTTTTGGCATGCGACATAGAAGTTATTCATCTAAGTGAGCAGTTTGAATTCCCAATGCTTAATAGGAACCCTCCATCTTCTTGTGATATTGGTACCGTTAAGAAGGATTCTTCGGTTTGCATGGGACGTGACCCTCCGCATGAGAATTAGTAGTTACACCGAATTAAAATCTAACTCTAAGCATGTAATTTGATATTGACTAGGACTCGGAAAACCATACCAAAACTTGCATATAAATAACGCAATACGTACAACATAAAATCGCTCTAAGCTAAATTTAGGTTTTCCCAAAGCTAGTTCAGTTTTTGCAGGTGTACTCCATCTCTGAACGTACTCCACCACTTTTTCACCCATTGTGCATATAAACGATTGAACCCTTCAATAATTTGCATGTTAAGTATTTTGCTTCATCTTCAGGTTAATTTTACAGATAAGATGAACGTCGTTGGTCCATGCATGGGGTGGGTTCCCATGTGTTGGAGAGAGCTACTTGGATTGTTTCGAATAAATACTAAAGTAGATGACGACACTCTACTGGATCTCACGGTTTCTGATAAACCTGGTCTCCCCGATCTGCCAAATTCTGTAATCGAAAACATACTTAGTAGGCTTTCACCTAAGTGTATTTTTCGATGTCAGCGTGATTCAAAAGCTTTACAAGTCTTAACCAAAACTCGATATTTTATTCGGATGCAACATAATCGATCTTCTCCGGTGATAATTCAACAATTTATTCCAAGATTTGTTTCTGATGGTAATATGGAGTTATATTTTATCGAAGCAGAATCTCATAATGTCGAAAGAATCTTTTTTGAACTTGACTCCTGTTATATGCAAAAGGACAACCCTTTACTGCTTCTTGGTTCTTATGATGGGTTTCTTTTATTCACGAACAGCGGATGCTCCATGTATATGCAAGGTCCTCCTGTTTTCTATGTGTGGAATCCTATTACAAATCAGAAGGTTACTTTTCGCCCCCCAAATTCACGTTTACATGTGTGCGCGTTTTATTTTTGTTCTCTAAGAAGGGAGTATGTATTGCTTTTCTTTTCCAACAAAGGAGCACCTTTTAAGTTCAAAATGTATATCATTGGAACCAAATCGTGGGAAAATGTTGGCAACTTCCCCTACCCTCCAAATCGTGATAGACCTCCTGTAATCCTAAACAAGACACTTTACTGGGTGGTGGATCAATGCTTTTTTTTTATTGAAAACGGTGGTAAGTACCCATCACGTTCACATTTTGTTTTGTCATTCGATTTTGAAACAAAAAAGTTTGGGACGATTGGACATGATGGTCTTGCTGGTATGTCAGAGAGAAAGAGATTTCGATTAAATGTGCATCTATTTGAGCTCGAGGAGGAACTATACATATGTGATTTTGCAGCATCGACTAAGCTTGAGTTATCGGTATTAAATCAGGGTACCAAGTGTTGGGTTAAGAAGCACACTGTGATTCTTCCCATGGACGATTTTCACATTCGGAAACGACCATATGGAAGCACTGGGCGCTGGGTAAACAAATTTATAAAGGAAGTCTTCCCTTACAAGAAAGGTGAGTTGCTGGTTAGAGATGATGAAAGGCTACTCATTTACGACATTCGTTCAAATACATGCAGACTTGTTGGGAACAAGGGACGTCCCGAAGATTCTTCTAACTTTCAAATAGCAGTTCATAATTATAGCCTTGTTTCATTTTAAGATGGAATGATTATTTTGATTATATTTTTATCAATAAATTTCTCTTTTTTGTCTCTCGACTCGATCATCTCACATACACAGAAAGTAAAACTGCGACTGATCTCCCAAAATGGAGAATTACATTGAAGAGGATATGCCCATTGGCAAACATAAGCATAAGTTCTTTTATAGCATGGAGGATGCCATCTTTGAGGAATCAAATGTATATAAGAGGGTTATCATGAAGCAGTCGGGGGATTTTAAGAAGATTATGTCAAGGAATCAGTGAATTTAAGAGACACAATCAAGAAGGAATCAGCAGATTTAAAAGAGATAATCAAGAAAAATTCAGAAGATTAAAATCGGACAATGAAAACGGCATTACTTATGTTGGGAGTTGTTTCTGCAACGTACGTGGGTAAGAAGATCAGAGATATTATTGTTAGTCGATCCTCTGGATCGTAGTCCACTAGAGCTACTATTAGAGAGAAACTGTTAGTAGAGTTTTAGGGTTGTGTTATGGTTAGGGTTTTGTTTATGATTTATTAGATAATGTTAGTGTTTTATGGGTCACAATTGTTTTAACTTTTACGGGTCATTGTTTAGTTGTGATGTTTGGTTCAGAAATGCTCGAACGAGCAAAAAAATTCCTGTGAAAATGCAGTTTCTATTTTTCAATTGTCATTGCCAAGCTCGTGATATGCTCTCGAATACATGCATGTTTTAACTAAACCATAAAATACTTGTGTATTCTCTCTGTCCTTTTAACGCACAAAAATATGAAGAAAACGAAAATGGTCATTCTTGTTTAACCAATGGTTTCCAAGAATGTCTTGATTATAGTGTGTCCATTCACCATTTTCGTCGTCCCAACAATTAAGTCATATACCATTCCTTCCTGAGCACTGAGATAACGAAGAGCAGAAATCTCTGCAAATGTAACTCCCCCAACAAAGACAACCAATGCTAGGGAGGGCTTCCCATCTACAACTTTGTAACTACTGTCTTGAACATCTACTGCAAGAGTGTCAAATGACGGGGTGCTTGGATATCGGCCGTCTCTCTTATTTTCAGAATGTGGTCCAGGTAGCAGCTTCAAGATATCTTCAATGGGACGCCATTCAGATCTAACAGCATGTTGCACAAGCCGTACGCTAAGAGGAGCATATCCTGAGAATACATATGCAATATCATTGGGATTAGCGGTATCATTACTATCTTCAACAACAAGGTTCAACGCACGTTTGATCGTCAGCCAGTTGTTGCCTTTAACCTCGTGTTTTTTGAACAGTCCAGCCTTTTCCAAATCACACAGAGTAGTCATATGTTCAAATCCATAGCTGTGCAGAAACTCTCTCCTTATATAATCAAATTGCTCTTTAGGTAAACCCAAGTTCGTACTAGAAAATAAGACAAGAAGACGTAGAACTTCGACAACAGGCTCCTGTCTGTGAATCATTTCTTCAATGTACTCGAAACATATGCCATAACTCTCTCCCTCCACAACTGTGAGCTCCATGTTAAGTTTCCTAGAGAATGATGGTTTTGATGTAAATGTAGTCAAATGCTGAGACAGATTAACGTGCTTTTTAACTTCTGGAAAAGATGAGTTGAGTTTCCTGACATAATCTTTCACTTCTGTGACTGATTGATTAGCGGTATGGAATTCTTTGTAATCCTGCCTCATATCTGTTGCATTTTGATGAAGAACCTGAGCGACAGCTTTAAAGTTAAGATCACGAGTTTTCTTGAATGTCTTATCACTTGAATTAAGCGGAACCTTTGTCTTTTTTCCTTGTTGCTGTTGGTTCCCTATAATAGACGCATCAATCTCAACACAACCATTATCGACATGTAGAATCTCATCTATTAGGTGTAACCATGTCTACCTCTCTATCCAAAAGGATGAGTGTATTTATCTCCGGGATTCCAACATTTGATGGCTCTTCTTCTACTTGCATACGGGTTAGAATTTCTGCAATCCGCGCTGACGCTTTTCCTTTAGCAATCACATTTGGTATAACTCCAAAGGAATACTCCAGTTACGTATAGATTTTGCGATATGCCAAAGAGCACTTGTATCGCCATCAACCAGGTAGTCTCTATAAGCCAGGTGGTCAAGCTCAAACGAAAGCACATCCTCATCCATCGGAATCATGTATAACGGGTACTCCCCAATAGTGAGTAAGTGGTGAACTTTTTCCTCGTCAAAAATCTTTTCACATGGAACAGTACGCCGAGGAACGAAATAAACGTAATACTCTCTTTGGGTCGTCCCTTTTGATATATCATTCTGAATGTGAGCAGAAATCAGCTTCACTAAATTCAGCTGTGACCGTATGAGGTAAACCACCTTCGTGCACTCCGTTTGTACTGGTTTCGATGACAGATGCCGGAACTCTGTTACTCCACCGTGTTCCTTGAGAATTGATGTTTCAATGATTAATGAGAGTGATCCACTAAGTTGTTGGTCCAAAACTAAACACTTGTTTCCACCAATGTTTTTGAGAATGGTGAGAAGATCTTTCTGTGATTGTTCTCTGAGAGAAGTGAGATTCAGAGGCGCATTATCTAAATTTGGAATTTGCGCCATTCAGATTCAAGGAAGAATATATTTCTCTCCGTTTGTATTGGTATTCCTATTAGAATAGATAGAGAGGAAGGAGATGAGAAAAATTTTAAGGGTTTGATTGGTATATAAATAGGTTTTCAGCGACCCTTTTTCCTCTGGCACAATGGACTTACGCTTAATATACTCGCAGGTTCGAACTCTAGGATATGGGAAGGGAATGCCAAATTGTTTTAGGACTCGGGGGCAGCCAACATTCACCACCGTGAAATTCAAGTCTCTTTAATAGGAATACCAATTTACTTGGGGGTGCGCCAATTTTCTTGGGATAAAAAAGTTTTGACTAATTTGAATTTTGGTACAACTCTTAAAAAAATTGGTATCCCCATTAGCAGAGTCGGTGAAAAATGGGATTCAACACCGGTCATGAAGTATGGCCGTGACCATTTTTTCTAATGGAAATAGCCGTTTTAGCACAATCGGTTTCCTACTAAAACCTCCTTTTCTAGAGGCATTTGGCTGGGTTTGGTAATGCTTTTATTTTTCCAAAAGCACTTTCAAAACCTATATATGTCAATAATTTTTGAAATTGGTGTTTGGTAAAAAAAAATCAAAGTGCTTATTATCTAAAGCACTTCCAGGCATTCTGAATTTTTAAAAGTTGGGCAGGAGGAGCTTTTTAAAAGCTACAAAAGCATAAGTTGTGGTCCCACCAAAATTTAATGCTTGATTTATCTTTTTTGTCCCTATTTTATTTTGTAAATGACAAAAATTACCCTTAAATATATGTACAATCAATTTTTATTTCTTATATTTTATTCTTTAAATATTATTATATTTTATGTTCAAACTATTGTATGATACCATTTCATTTACTAATTTGTCAAAAATAAAAATAAAAACAAATTTTAAATAATTACTTAATTTTAGTTTATTTTTTGTTTGAAAATTATATATCTTTAAAATTGGTTAAGTAAAAATAATTTTTCTTAACAATCATAATAATAATAATAATTAGTAAAATTTAATATTTAATCTATTTATATTTAATAGTAAGAAAAATTAATTATTTAACCCCAATAAAATTGAATAAAACTATTTTTAAAGATATGTCTGTTTTTGTCATTTGCCACAACAGCAATGGTTGAATCTAGTATTTTACCAAACACACTTTGATTATTTTTTTAATCAGCTTTAACTTTAATCAATATTTTACCAAACGTCTAACTGTTTTTTCTCACAACAGAAGACAAAGCAACGCACACACAGAAAAGTGCTTTTACAAAAGCTGCAGCAATACCAAACTAAGCCTTAGTCTAGGATGTTCACTTTTAATGTTTTAATGTTTTAGTACTACTATTAAAGTGTTATAAACGTGTAATTATGTTAAGAATATCTAGGGTGAATCTCGTTTATTAATGAGATGCCCTTGTGTACAGCCCTATAAATAGATGCTATAATGTTTGTCTATAATACACACGTCTAATGAAAATTCTCTCTCTTTCTCTCTCTATTTTGTGCCTTCGTTTAGATTCACAAGACGTTATCATGCACGTCGCTTTGATCACTGAGCGATTTTTATGCTCAATTAATTTTGTATCGATTGCTTTCTTAGTTTTGTAGAAACTAATTAAACCCTAATATATATTGTCATTAATTAGGTTATGCATATATGTTCATTAACTTAAGAGATACGGGGAACTAAACAAATCTCTTTATAATATTCATCCCATAAATACTTATCTATTTATGCATGTATGTCTGTATATATACTACTAGGGTATGACCCGTGCCGTAACGGCACGGGCTCTGGGTTGGTGATGTTGTTTTCGTTTCCGAATGTTAACTTCTAACATTTGACTTATATATATGTTCTTGATTGTAATCGGGTCGTATTGTTCCTCTTAATAACCGAACTTAGCTGGTTTATATACATAGGAGACTAATTATGGAACCAAATTTTAGGGAGTGTGCCACTTAGTGAGTGCAACGCCATGCATCGTGAAAAGAACTCTATGGTTTTGGTTTAGATTTTCAACGGATAAAGACCACACATAGTTGAAGTGAGATATATACCACACGGGGAAGAATTACCAAACTCATTCGAATAACATCAATAGCTTCATTACCTCTCTGTCACCTGACTCACATCTATGGAAAAGATAGCTTACAAATCTAGAGCTGGGTTAGAAAATGGTAAGGTAAACAAATCATACTCCTGGCCACTTCCAAAAATTCCATCACCGTTGTGGTACTGATCAAGTTCTTCGTTACTGTATAAACTTAACAGATGTTGATGCTTCGTTTGCTTCATTGAAATATTGTGTTAAAATTTAAACAACAAGAGCTTTAAACTTAAGAGACCTTTTCATTCCCCAAGTTTTTGACTTCACCAACCATCAAACTTATGTAAAAAGAAAGAAATTATGACTTGTTGAGCTGGACAAAATCTAAAGGAAACAAATTTGGATATATTGCCGGAAACTCAAGGGAGCAACAGTTGCAAAGGAGGCTCAAAGGATTCAGCCACCTTCTCCAAGGCCAAACACCTGATATCTTCAAGTACCATCAGGTCATCATAACTCAAGGCATAGTATGAGAAACTTGATGCATATCCATACCTCTGCTCCTTCATATCATTATATAAGCATCCCTGTGGCAAAAGAAGAAAATTAAACTAACATATGAGAATTAGGCAAAGATGAAATGAAGGCAAACGAAAGTGAGGTAGTCAATAAACACCATTTGCAGCACTTAATGAATAATAGTGACACCTCAAGTACCATACAGTAAGATTAATGTTACCCTTCTTAAGTGTTTCACTCTCAGATCTAAGTTAATTCTACCAATAAAAAGAAAGACTAAGTATAATAGAGAAAAACAGTGGAGATAGTACTCACCATTTACCGCTCAAACAAAAATATGAAATTGTATGTTGCTTAATTTAATAGATCTTCTTCAAGTAACACCGAAACATTATATACTACTTATTTAACAACTATAAGTGACCCAAGGCCATTTTCGTATATACAATGGAAATCGATAAACTATGTACGAATGTACCCTTTTGGGGATAAATTATTTGCTCACATACCTCTTGCTCGGCATCTCGATATCTGATTTGGACTGGTCCAAGATGAATGCTTGAACAACATTTGAAAGTTGTTTTTCTGTTTGGTCCACTAATGTTCCTGTAATAGTAGAAGCATTTACTATAATTTTCTATGAATTGGACCCCCCACGGAGATTGTAATCACCCAAGTTCTCAAAGTATCTCCATGTTAAATTATAAATTCAAAAAGATGTTTCCCATGCAAGTAGTCAAAATCAAATTTAACCAAATAAGCCTTCCAAATGTCCACTTTTTATTACGTGAAATTGAAGTAGCCAATAAATGATTCAACTTAATGCTATGTAGGGTGATAGACTAAACCCTACTCTTGCTTCTTGAAATCAAATATAACTAAATTGGGAAATACTGACCTACCGTTAAATTCAGCAGCGGACCTATAATCTTTATAAATGCTGACCTGAAACAGAGAGTATTGAAGAGACGGACAGGAGAAGTTGAATGTCAAACATGCCAGAGATTTTGAATGTCAAACATGCCAGAGATTTTGGCGGGATGTTTTGCAATCTTACCGCAGTATTACTACATTCTGTTCATCCACTCGATAAGCCAATTACTAACCTGTACAAAGAATACAAATTAGCATTGCGTGAAGAGGGGGGAAACATTACAAAATGGAAAAATAACCAATACATATCAATGTGCTTATCTACAAAATCACGCAACTTTTATGTGTAAAAGTACTACACAAAAAGAAATTTACTTAACAGAACTGCTAACACACAAACTAAAGTTAAAGCCCATTGTGGCTCTTCAAAGGTTGGTAGAAGGATAGTCCATTGGAGCACGCATGAATCCGGCATCTCCTCTCCCTGTTGAAACTCTGATACAGAACTTTGGGATGAACCACATCCAATCTTAGTTTTAAGAACTCATTGCGATAATTTTTGCCATTAGGGAAGTTCAGTAATCTTTTGTCTAAATGAAAGAAAATTGTCAAAAATGATTTTCTTATTAAACCCGTTAGTTATAAAGTTTGCGTATGGAAACTATGTCTCCTGAAATATTTATTAATATGCTGGTCATAGTACTGTTTCGAGTATCCTTTTTGATATCGGGTTTCACAACACTTGAGCATAGTTATGAACTTTTGAGCACAAAAATGAATGTTTATTTACCTGGATCCAAAATATCTCGCCAATACGGCATAGGAGTAACCGAGTAAGCAGATTTTTATTATATGCGGAAGAGTTGGCCAAGAAATTTCATTCTGTTAGAGAGGAGTCTTCTCGTAGCAGGTGTAGATTTCATTCCTCATCCCATCCTACTGTTGACTCACCTGCAAAGTGATGTATCCCATTTCCACATATTCAATTTTGTAATTCCATCCCACATAAAACCCATAATCATAAAAATTTTATTCTGTTATAGAGGAGTCTTCTCGTAGCAGGTGTAGATTTCAGTACTCGTCCCATCCTACTGTTGACTCACCTGCAAAGTGATGTATCCCATTTCCACATATTAAATTTTGTAATTCCATCCTACATAAAACCCATAATCATAATGCCAATTTTTGAATGTGCTTAGGTAGTATCCATTAACAAATAGATATATGGATGTCTAAATTTTCACTTCTGCAATCTTTTGCAATTGACCATAGATAAAAAAATGAAGTATAAGAACCCATGTTCTCTCTAGTAAGTAACTTCTCTACTCGTTGAAATAAAAATAAGCACAGAAAATTTACTAATTACCTAAAAAGTATACTACAAATATGACATCTTCCTCAACAATTAGGAATAAGACGACCATGAAGTCCAGGTCCTCTCTTTTCTTCGTCTAAAAAAGCAAATCGCTAATATACAAAATTAGGTCTCAGCTAATTACTTTAGACTGAAACAAAACAGTTTTCCACCTTTATTTCTACCTTTACAAATATTATGACATGAGCTTTTATAACTTACTCAACTTGTAAAGAAAATAAAAAATAATTTTCAAAGCATTTTCACAAACAGGTGAAGGGAAACTTTTTAGTTCACTAAAACTTAACATCCTAAAAATCAAGAATATGAATATAGTAATAGTGAACCCAATTACGACAAATATTATAAATTGAATACCCATTAACCATGAGAGATCTTTACTATCCACAACATATTGATTGATCGACGTTAAGAGTCTTAAGACATTTCATACTCAAAATGTAACCATTTGATGGAGAAGTTACTCCGATAGCAAATTTGGGGACAACAAAATTAAACAGCTAGCCGATTAACCAAAAGTGCAAGAGAATAAGCATGAGATGAATAAAAACTTCATAGATACGGACATTCAGAGACTGGGGGAGAAGTTGCATTATATACCTGAAGCTGGCGATGACTTCTTAGTATTAGCTGAATAATTTTTCTGCATCCAAAACTGAGAAACCAATGATATCAAATTAAAACAGTCCGAAAAAAACATAATAAGAAACAACAAATAGGAAAATCTAGTGTAAAAAAAAAAACAATCTGAATCAACCAAAAAAGCAACAATCTGAAACATAATAAGAAACAACAAATAGGAAAATCTAGTGTAAAAAAAAAAAATCTGAATCAACCCTAATAAGAAGAGTGAGTCATACCCGAGATAATGAGTAATCCTTTTTTCATCCTCTAATTTAAGAGATTTATTTTGCTGAAAAGAGAAACGCCTAAAAACTCTGATGAGTGAGATTGATCATATTCATATCGATTGCGTGAATGCTAAAAATAGGTAGTGCTCCTTTTTGAGTTAAAGAGAAATGTAACCGTAAGGAAAATCGAAACGGCTGGAGTTAAAAACAAATACTGATGTTAGTATAGTGTTAAAATACGAAACTCGATCTGGACCGACCTTTATGTACCCAAAATGTAGATGTCCGTTCAAACTAAAAAACTTGAGAAGAGAGTGAAAACACATATAATTAGTTTTATCTGGGCCGTCCTTTATGTGTCCAAACTATAGATGACCGTCCATATTGAAAAACACCATTGTCCCTTATAATATAGATTGATGGATATGTTGATTTTGACATGACGACTGATTTTTAGTTTGTCTTTTTGTAGATTGATCTTGAGATAGGCAAAGACAATTTAATAGCTGCTAACACGGCATGGACATAAAAGGGTCCAGTGCTATTGGTGTAAGTGGTGTGATTGTTAAAATAATCTCTATCATTTGTTCCTTTTCTTTTCTATTTTTACGATCGTATATGTATTTGAGGAGCAACCAGTTTTAAATACCAGTACATATTCGTTCCTTTAGCTTGTCCGGTATTTATTTTCTACTAAGATGTTTTTCTCTTTCCATAAGTATCATGAGATATTCATATCTTTACGATCTCGACCATGAGAGTTTGATCGTGGCTATTATCCAATTTATTTTTGGTGCTATTAATATCCATGATAATCCCTAAAAGACATTGTCTCAGATAGTTATGGGGCATTGGTGATCAACTTCACCGAAAAAATTTGATTTCCATTTTCTATAATTTTCTTATATAGAGAAAGAAAAACAAATCCATCCAAAGATGGTTTATAGTTTCTATTCCTCTAATGAAACTATAATTATGAAAAAATTGGTATTATCGCAATTTGATTACCTTCATGGTAATTATTCACATGCATGGTTGAAAACCTCCATCCAATTGAGTTTGGTATCTTCGTCCATTGGTGAAGATCATGTGATTTTTATAATCGGGTTTCTACTTTTTCTTACAAAAAACCATACATCAATGATTTCTTTATTTTCTTAAAAAGAATCATATAAGCCAATTGAAACTGGTTTCTGTAAATCCTAGAAGGATGAGATGTCGTTATCGTGTATTAACAATTGCAAACATCAATAACGGAGAATTGCTGCATTCCCGAGGGATATTTAGCAATTTTAAGTTCTTTTCTTGTATTATTCTCCAAAATTTGAAGTTGTTCCACTTGTAGTTGGAATTGGACACTAAAGATTAAAGGGTGCTTTTTAGGTTTGTTAGCCTATATTATTAGTCCTTGTAGTGACTAAATTGATCTTGAATTTATTTTCTTACAAAAAAAAAAAGTGTCCATAATCTCATTCTAAATCATTATCTCATTGGCCATAGAGGTGATGTAATTACTTGGAGATTTATTTACATATTTTATATGTTTTGGTTATAAAACCTATGGTTGATGTTAAATTTGTTTGTCAAAGACTATAATTTTATTTTATTTTTGGGACATTTTTTTATGACTCTAGAAGTCATTATCTACAGTCCAACTGGTGTTGTTAAAATCCAGAAATTATTTTGAGTATATGTCTTCGATTTAATCGGATAATACTCTACGAAAATTGTTTTTCGTAAATGAGATAAAAATGTTTCGCCATAATCAGGGGGAGACTACACACTACCAGATGATGGTGTTCATTAACTTAAAAGTTATATCAATTTTTCTCCCATCATGATCCAATCGATAAAATGCCATATAAGATTGGTGTGAAATTTCTCATTTTGGTTTTATTTAATCTTTGCCTCTTAAGAGGTAATCCAATCACATCTAGCAGATAAGTAGCGTTCTATAAGAAGCTATAGGTAGTGCTCCAATTGAGTGTACCGAATCCACATTCTCAAAATTCATATCTCCTCATTTGAATAATAGGAGATTATAACGCCTGTGAGCACTGGTACCAGTAAATTTTGAATTTTTTCAAAGTATGCATACATTTGGGAATTATGTGGGATGTAGTAAGCTATAAATTTTCGAATATTCGTTTATATTAGTTTTTGAAATAATAAATGATGGTGGTTGTGAACCCCGAGCCTCTGCAGAGGATATCGACAAATGTGATTGGTTGGCATACAATCCAAATTAAGTTGGATTAGTTTCTCAATTAACGCAATTTTTTTTTGTATCCAAAACTTAATACTTTAAAAATGCCAAACCTATTAATTACAGGCTAGTGTAGTCATAATGCGTTATACGAGAAATTTCTCGTTGTAAAAACGATTTGAGGGTTTTCTTTTTGATTAGACCCTAGGATTGGTTCAACAATTGTTCTTTTTATAAGACACATTTAGCGTGGTAGTCCTTGAAGGACTCATATGTGGTCGGAGAACATATTCAAATTTGTAATCCTTGTAGGAATCAAATTATATTCTGGTAGCCACTTGACTTGATTATGTCAAGTTAACAATCCTTCATGTGTTTTTAGAAATTTGGTACAAAACCAAAATCCGGATTAATTAGTTGATGCTATCAACTTTATGGGTCTCTTGAGGAGTCCTTAAAAACACAAAAATCCACTCTTTAGCAAAGATGAATTCTATTTTTTTTTCTTTCTCAAAACTCAGGTTGGAATTATGCTAGCTTAAACTCGTCTTTGAAATAGACTAGAGTTATTATTTTGATGCTTTTCTTTTGTAAAACTCATATAGTTGGGTTAGCATCCATATTTACGTCAAAAGTTGTACTCTTTTCCCTTTATTTGAAGTTTCATCCCATGTGGTTTTCCCGACAAGGTTTTAACGAGGCAACATCTCGTTGACGTTTGATTTTCTTTCAAAATGTTGATATTTGTGCTCTTTTTCCTTCGTCCAAATTTTTTCCCACTGGGTTTTATTGGCAAGGTTTTAGTGAGGCAATTTATTCAACATGGTGGTCATCCAAGGGGGAGTTGTATAATTTTGGTTATTTGGTGGATTCCCACCATTAACTAGGTCATTCTGTTTCGTTAGACCACATCAACATAAGAACCCTTAGGAATTTGGATATCATTCTGATCCATATATGGTATGATCACAAACTTTACTCACCTATGGTACTATAACTGCATATTGGCACTTTGGTGAAGAAACCACATCAACTGCTTTTGCAAATCATCTCCGAGAAGCTAGGAATCCAAGAAGCAAGTCCTCAATGTACTTCAAGAAGCGTGAAGACTCGAGAACACTACCATTAGAAGACTAACACAAAAGAAGAATTCATCAACTTGGAAATTTCTCACGAAAACATTGTTATCTCCAGCATTCAAGAAATTCGTTTACTAAATTGGCTCGACTCGAAGATTTGCAAGCCAAGATTTAACTAAAGTACTTATCAGGGAGTATCAAATTAGAAGGTATTTTACTGGACTATCACGTTGTACTCTTTTTCATTCATCAAGGTTTTTCCCACTGGGTTTTCCTTGCCAAGGTTTTAATGAGGCAACATATACATGTCCAAATTTTTTCTAAGTTTTCTCAATTGTACTTTTTTCCCTTCGATCAGGTTTTGTCCTTTTGGAATTTCCTGACAAGGTTTTAACGAGGCAATTAGCTTAGACACAATATCATCAGGGGGAGTGTTATAAACGTGTAATTATGTTAAGAATATCTAGGGTGAATCTCGTTTATTAATGAGATGCCCTTGTGTACAGCCCTATAAATAGAGGCTATAATGTTTGTCTATAATACACACATCTAATGAAAATTCTCTCTCTTTCTCTCTCTATTTTGTGCCTTCGTTTAGATTCACAAGATAAAGAGAGTATTAGTAGAGTTTTAGGATTTTGTTTATGATTCTTATCAAAAAGAAAAAAGAAAAAAGAAAAAGGATTTTGTTTATGATTTGTTAATGGTTAGGGTTTATGATAATGTTAGTGTTTTCTTGGGTCACTGTTTGTTTTAACTTTTGCGAGTCACGGTTTTAGTTATAAAGGCAAAAAAAAAAAAAAAAAATCTTATGAAAATTTTCTAAATATCAATTGTCATAATGATTTTCCTTCTTTCTTCTTATCCTTCTCTCATTCTTGCAGAGTTAGTTTTTTAAGAGGCTCATCTTCATTATTCTCATGAGTAGTACCTTAATTTTTGTGGCTTTGGCCTTTGGATATGTCCCCTACAATTACTTATGATATTGTATTGTATGTGCCATGTGCAAAGAAAATGCATGGCGTCCAGGAGAACTACCCCTATGATATTCATTAGTGTTTGGTCCTAATCCGTTACAATGATCCTCAGAGTTTGATCACTACGGTATATCTCCTTCATGGTTTCTAACATCCAAATAAAACTCACATCACTCACCCAATCCATAAATCTTCGTGCCACAGTGAAAGTTTGTTTATCGAAAGTGTGGCAAGCAAAGCTTAACAACAATAGTGCTTGTTCCTTATTCGTTACTATGATCCTCAGAGTTTGATAACTATAGTATATCTCCTTCAGGGTTTCTAACATCCAAATAAAACTCACATCGTTCTTCCAATCCATAAATCTTCGTGCCATAGTGAAAGTTTGTTTATCAAAAGTGTGGCAAGCAATGCTTAACAACAATAGTGCTTGGTCCATATCTGTTACTATGATCCTCAAAGTTTGATCACTACGGTATATCTCCTTCAGGTTTTCTAACATCCAAATAAAACTCACATTACTCTCCCAATCCATAAATCTCCATGCCTTAGTGAAAGTTTGTTTATCGACAGTGTGGAAAGAAATGCTTAACAACAACATGTTGTACTTGTTTGTCTTGTACGTATAATCTGTTAACAATTCCTGATAGAAGCATTGGGCGAATTTGATCATCACCGGATGCGCCATGAAAATATGAACCACTTTTCCTTACACTACCTTATTACTCATTATGTAGTTGTGTTGCTCGGATAACCACTAAGATTGTTCCATAACCACTCTAGTGTTCCATGTCGTCCTTCTTATTGTTGATCTTGCCGCGTTAATTTTCCTCAAAATGGACATGTTATTCTCACCAGCCTCCTTAATCTTCCTAAGTGCGTCACTTGGTTTAAGTTATTTCATTGACTTTAACCTTTCCAATTGATGTGGTTTTAACCCACAAACGACAGAATGTCCAATAAGAGGTTCTGGATCATCATGATTATAACAACCATTCATCAATTAGAGATCTTGTATACATCGTTGGGTAACTATAATCTTAAATGGGCATTCATACTTTTTTGATTTGTTGAGAACCATAAATTCAGGTTGGGTTTGTTAACCCGCTGGAAATTAGTTATCTTCGTCTAATTTTAATGTTGTTTTACATCACATGAACACACCGTTCTACTATAGAGAATAAGTAGTAAATCATACTTCAGGGTGTAAATATGGTTACCTATTTACCTCGGGGTTGTTGAACCACCTAAAGAGCGCTTTGCAGAATTTTCTAGTGGATCATTTTGTATTGCTAGTTTTATGCAAGAATATATGAGGAATTTTGCTGATAAAGATGGGAAAGTTTGGGTGAGAGGACGATATATATAATCCACCATCAGATACACTTGATCATCTTGTACTAACAAATCCAGAGATAGAGAGTTTTCGATCAAAACTATCGCCTCAGAAGAATCAACAACACTCAACATTCCTCTCACTAAAATCCTTAAATACTGCCAACATAAGACTTGTCATGATCTCTCCCGGAATCCAAAGCTATTAGTCTAAACTAAGAAGCTAAATTTTACACCACTTCTATTCCTGTTCATTAGGCTTCTCTACAAATGATAGGAAGACTAGATATTCATGTTATGGATACCTTATCACATGTTTGGATAACCGAAACAGAAGTCAGAACTAAAATGTTTTTACTTCACAAAAATTTAATTTTTTTGCTTCTCAAAGATCATTCTAAAATTGTGTACCCAAACTAACATTTGATCTTTTTTGCTGACAGAACTTCTGAGCGGTAACCAAACATGCTATTAGTCTTTGTATCTTCTAAATGTCTTTGTATTAATCATAAAGTATACTTTACTATTATCGGAATCACAAAGTATCATACAAATGGTAGTTTAACGATATTTGGATATGAAGTTGTTTTTAACTTACAAAGACAGTTATGGTATGTAATATGAAACACATACAAAAAAAATAAAAA
Organism: Papaver armeniacum; assembly: GCA_023531295.1. NCBI lineage: Eukaryota > Viridiplantae > Streptophyta > Magnoliopsida > Ranunculales > Papaveraceae > Papaver > Papaver armeniacum. Next base: position 807,500 of record JAJJWW010004861.1, read on the forward strand.
AAATAAAAATAAACTCATTGTCAGTGCCAAGGTATTTGAAGCATTAGTTTCTTTATGCATTTGTTTGTGAAGGGACCGAGGATTCTTCTTTTGTTTACCCATTACTGATCAGAAAAGCTATGAGCAAGTGTTAGTTGTATAGCTGGAGGCGGTGATGAAGAATCTGTAATCAAATGATTTGTAAGTTTTCTTGTGCAATAAATGTCCCCAAAATGAGGTTTTTTTTTAATATTTAACGATTCTTTATTGTTTGATCATCAGTTTTACTAAGCTCTTTGATTAGATGATAAAATTTACAATTTTCTATGGCATCCCAGTTCTGCCAATTTGCTATCTCTAAAGTGAAAACATGTAACTACCTACCATCTCCAAAACTATAGTGCGAACTAAAGTGAAAATGATATTTTCTTATAATTTTATTTCTATTCCAAACAAACAAAAAATATTTTTCTTTATTGTATGATTAACCAAATTACTAAATCATTTTCTTGGGAACCGTGAATAGCTACTCCAAACTGCATGATGAGTAATAACAATTAAATGAACAGATAAAATAAATGATGATTTTATATATTGCAGGTCCAGCTCTTCCGAGTCATCTGCTTGGGAAATATTGAGCGAAAGAGAGGGCTAGTTTGAGGCACCCCAAGAACCACAACAAAAGACGGGAGTAAAGCTTCTTTTTTTCGCGTGGAAAAGGGATATATACCGAAAGAAAAAAAAGATATGCACAAAAGGTCAAAACACCCCAGAAGAAAAGAGTTGGACATGTTTAATTACAATATAGCTACATCTTCCCAATGATAAAGTATTTGATTCATAGAGAAATTCTTGAAAATCAATGCACTATATTATATCGTCAATCTCTAGCGTTTGCTAGAAATATCATAGGATATTTATTTCATTTATTATTTGATCAAAAATAGGTTTGGTAGGAAACTCCTTGTGTTAGGACAGTTGTTTCATTAAATTTATATGAATTATGAATGTATTTTTGTTCAAAAAAAAGAAGAAGATCACTTTCTATGTTAATTATCATAATTAAATTATAACGCAATACTAAATACATTTTCATAATATGTTTTTCTTGTCAAGTGTTATTATATTTTATTAAAAACATATGTTGATAAGTATAAATTATGTTATTTATTATTAAAAGAAAAATCAAGGGAGAACGTGGTATCTACAAATCTTGCAGATGATACTTTATTTCTTTTGAATCTTGTTTTTGTTACTGATGTTGGTATTATGGTGACGTACGATTTTGAAAGTCAGCATGTTATATTAGTTTTGTCAAGATGATGTTATGCATCATCACTTTTTAAAGCACTGTTTGATTATGATTGTTATTTGATATTGATTGGTGTCACAACGTGTTTTTCAGAAGATCTATCGTGGAAACTTAAGAAACAAAGTGGGGGCTTATAAATAATAGTTTTTTTTTATATAATATAAGTATTTTTGGTTGGTTAAGTGCACCTTGAAATCTAATGAGTCAGTGACTATAGTTCCACAATCAATTCAATTACCTAGCTATCTTATTAAATATTTGGTTCAACTAAGATTTGGAAAGGATTAAAATAAATTAAAATTTTGCTAGTATGCTTCAATATATTAGTATTTAATTAAAGATTATATATTATTATGATTATATAATTTTGCCTTAGTATTAGTACTGTCACACAACTATACTAGTACAAAGGCTACAACAAACGTACTACGTGTCATTGTCATATGGAAACAAACAACTTATTTTTAAAAATAATTATTGGTAGGCTCAGAAAGCTACAATAATAATACCCAAAGCACACAGTATCTAGGACGTAGACAATGACAAATACGTTTTGTTCCCACAAGAACTACTACTAACTAATACAAAGAACTAACTAATCAAATTCAATATTTTAGTGAATTAAGATTTGGTAACTAAGATTGTGAAATAATAAAGGCGTAACCAAGAATTAAAGCGGTTAAGGATCCTGGAATCCATTGTAGGCAAGTTACTTGTATTCAATTACAAAGGGTATATCGACGCGGAAGATATCTCATTTAAGAATCGTAGACAATTTATCAAAACGGTAGTTTGTTCTCACTTTAAAGTATAATTCCAAAGCACTAAGCATACAAGGCATACATAGTCAAGAGATATTCATAATTCAATTATCGCTAAGGTTCAACGAGGTCTTCAACTAATCTAACTATGGACTATACATGGCATAAAACATGAAAAATATAGCTAGAAGGTAAAACAATAAGAGAGAGCCAAAAAAAATTAACATTAAGTTCAAATTATAGAAACCCATTGTTTAGAACATAATCATAATATCCTACAAGTTCATCTTTTCACCTTAACATGGATTAGCTATCCAAGTATCCGAGGATTTCTCAAAATCCATAAGAAAATCTAAATAATATCCTCACTAATCAAAACGGAATAAGAAAAATAAACTTCAAACCCTAGTCTTCTTCTGCCTCTATAGCCCCCTCCTCCTCCTTTTTGTCTCTCTTGGTTCTTTTATAGGGGCTGCAAATTCTTCAATTAGGACCGGACAAGCCTAAGGTCCAATCTAATAACTTCTGAATTTTGTTCCTTTCCAAACTCCGACCATAAAACTAATCTTATTCCCTAAAAATCCAATGGTCACCACCAACGTTCATCGATTGTGGACGTTTGTCTATAGCTCATCCCACACACGAATTTTTACTTACTTATACAACTCATGCTCCAACTAACCGAATCTCGCCAACCACCAATCATAAGAAGGACCCCGGTAACCACTAAAATTCAGCCCATCTTTCGACCTTCTTCACTTGTAGAACTTGACTTCAGTAGCACTTTTATAACCATTTTGTACTTCTTTTGGTTAATTCGCCTAACATGGCATAAAAAATATAAAACAAACATAATAAAAAGTAATATCAAACCATACAAGCATGCATTTGACACTAAGAATATTTAAATTATGCATGTATCATTGAGCTCAAAGACTTTATTTACCTTATATTTTGAGTTCTACAAGCTAGCTTATTGATTCAAAAACTTAGTTCATGGATTTGTGAACTAAAATGATTGATATTTTTAGTAGTAACTACCAAAACAAAACATTACAAACTCAAGATGAATTTGCAAGCTTTGAAAAATAATTACACTTTGGCTTTTCTCTCAAGCTTATTTTTCGATTTCTAAAAAAATTATATAAACCTGTGAACTTTAGTGGACTAAACCTAAAATAATAAGTAGGCTACATACAATTTATAGGTTAAAACTAATGGTCTTCCGATGGTTTTTATCATTTTAGGGGGGCCAGTGCCAAGGTTAATTAACCCTTGGCTCCGCCCCTGAGCTTTCTTGTAATTAACCACTTCTGTCTAAATCTTGTTCGTCCAGAGTCCGTTGAACATCAATATTTCAACACACTTCTGAAGAATCACAGTGTGCCTCTTTACCTAACACTTATTTTTGTGGTTTAATACTGATAACTCGATTTCCATCCATGAAATTAGATCACATATGCACAATTCTCCTTCAAGCTCAATAAGATGCAACAACCCATAACGGAAAAATGATATGCCGATGTGTCCACTATGACGTACTGCTATAAATTTCTCAGTCTCCATAATATGAGTGACAAGGAGAACCATCGTGTAAGCACCTATATATGTCTTTATCAACGATCATCCAATACAGGGTCCTCTTTATGATTACAGGAGATTTACCAGCAGGAGACGGGTAATAGGAGCGATTGCTAATATTTTCCCTTAATTTAGTTCGTATGTTAAGGATTTGCACCTCAAACCGCAAACCCATCATGGAAACCAAAAGCAATACATATTCCTTTCTCACATAACAAAAATACAATCCACATACATACTTAATATACCTATTGGCTAAACCCCAATTCCATTGCTCATTTGTAACAAGATTCCACAACCACAAGTAGTAAACAGGTTCGCCCATCCAGGGGTGAATTCAAATTTATAAATATAAGAAATCCATCATACGAACCCACAATTTATATAGGATTACCATTGCTCTTATAACAGGAAGTTCAAAGATAATAAAGATATAAAAGAATCTCTTATTTTTAGGTTACTTAATTGGTTACATAGCTCATGGTATATATAGAGCTGGATCAATATTCTCAATATAGGAAAAATCTATAAAATAATAATAATATATAGAAAATAAGATGAGTATCTATCATATATATATAATGCAACAATCCCTTTCAAGTTGGTGCATAGATATCAAACATGCCCAACTTGTCCAGAAAACTTAAGTATTGCTTACTCGATACTGAGTGAGTAAGGATATCAGTGAGCACATCTTCAGAACGAATTGGTGGAAACTCAATAATCTTCTTGTCCAGCTTCTCTTTGATGAAAAATCTATCAAATTCCACATGTTTAGTACGATCATGTAGTACGTACATGATTATGAGCAATATCACGTATAACTTTATTATCACAATACAAAAAAATTGGTTCCTTAATAAGAAACCGCAAATCCTTGAGAAGAAACTTTAACCACAAAGTTTCACAGATACCATTCGCCATACCTCTAAATTCAGCCTCTGCACTTGAACGTGAAACAACATCCTGTTTTTTGATTCTCCATGTAACTAGGTTACCTCCCACAAAAGTAAAGTAGCCCGAAGTAGAGTGTCTGTCATCTATTTCTCCTGCATAGTCTGAATTTGTATATGCCACAATTCTTCGACAATCTTCATTTTTATAGAATAAAATCCCTTTTCCAAGAGCAGACTTCAAATACCGCAAGATACGTATAACTGCATCCATGTGTTGGTCTCCCAGATTGTGCATAAATTGGATAACAACACTAAGTGCATAAACAAGATCCAACCTCGTGTGAGATAGATGCATCAATCTTCCCACAAGTTTCTGATATCTTCCTTTATTAACAGGTACTTGATCAGACTTAATACATAGTTTCACCATTTCTTCCATAGGTGTATGAACTAGTTGATATGCTGACATGCCAACTTCTTGTAATAAGTCAAGGATATATTTTCTCTATGACAAACAAATTTAGATATAGATATAAAAGAGTCTTTTATTTTTAATAATGGTGTTGACGAGTGTCTTTGTGTTCCCAATGGCACTAACATCAATAAACAATTCAAACTTTGAAGTGCCCAAAAGAAGACTAGCAATTTATAAATTACAAGCCACAAACATGCCAATGCGAATTCACAAGACAAAATCAGATTTACAATAGAGTATATTATTGAGAATCACTTGAAATAAGAATTTTTGCGCATTAACGTACCTGAGAGATTCGTGGAGAAAGGGGAGGAGAAAATTTAAGTGTTTGATAGGCATATAAATAGTTTTAGGCGACCATTTTTCCTTCGCCACAACGGATTTCTAATTAAGCTAATCACACGAAGGAGATCGTCAACCATAATTTTAACTTTCAACTCATGAATCTAGCCATCACAACCATGAAATTCATGGATTCTAATGGGAATACAAATTTAATTGGGCCTTGGGGGTCTACTAATTTTCTTGTGATAGATATTTTGTCTTAAATGTATATTGGTACTCCCCCTTAAGCAAATTGGTAAACCCCTCAGCGTCATTGGACTCTTTGACTTAAATGTTTGAAAACGGATTCCATCAAGATCTTAACGGCCGAACTTGTTCCACGTGGAATCTAGGAAACGCATAATTTTTTGAAAATTTCAAAAACATAACGGCTATATATCCTAGCTGTGCCGAATCAACTCATCATCACCTATGAGGAAACTCCGTTTTTCTACATAGAGTTATCTCCTCGGTCTCTGTATCTCCTCGCTCCTCCCCTTTCTTCATAGAGTTATACCAGAAGAACGCCATTTGATTTGAAGATTAGTGGGTCACATATTGTTTGCTTTGTGTTGGTCGTTCTTACCGAAATTGACCCGAATTTCTGTTTTGGTATTCTTTTTGTTCAATTAAATTCTCAGTTTTTGTTAAAACCCAATGTCACAAACTGAAATGGTTCAAAGCTTGAGTGTTGAGAAATGTTTAGTTTTTCTATTTTTTAGATTGATTTTGTTTGAAATTCAATGATTTACATTTCCAAATTGTTCTTATTTGATCGAATTGATGGATATCATTTGGGACTTTGATTTCTTCTTTGAGTCATGTACCGAAAAAGTTCTGCTCAAGTTTTGATGAAGATTAGTACCTTACTATTACAGTCGGCTGATATTGCTAAAGATTTCACCTTTAAGCAAATTTCAGCCCAATTTTGAAGTTTCCATTTTATCAGCTATTGTTTTCCTTTTTCAATTGGATGAATTTTGTGATGCAATTTGTGGCCAAAGTTCAATTAGTGCGAGTTTCAACTTCAATATTCTCAGCACAATAGAAAGCCAGTTTCTAACAAGACTTAGTGTGGTGTGGGTGTAATGAAAGAGGCAAATCGGCGAGGGTACTTATGCACCAAAAATCAGCTACAGCAGTCCCTCATTCGCAAGGTACACGCCTTGAATTCGCATTTCATTTGGATGATTCTGGAATAGAAGTGATGCATTTTCGGCCTGCCGATTTGTGCGCTGAAAGAAGTGTTTGGGGAATTGGGCAAAATTAGAATAGCCTTCTATGCGCATAGAGATTTGGTTGTGCAGCCACCGGTTTTCCAGTTTTGTTACATGCTAGCCATATCTAGGCGTTTGCAAAGCCAGGTATATAAATGTTTGGGTTGTTTACAATGGGAATAGCAAACCTTGGCAATTGCGCTGAAATTACCCGGCCGGAGTGGGGATACCTTGCTTGAAAAGTGAAAGGCGGTTGAACATAGTAGTAGTATATAATACAGTCACAGGGGAATCAAATTGATGTTGCTCCATCTCTGAAAACCTTGTAATCCATTCCCCCCAAAATCTCCATCAAGAAACTTCTCATCACCAAAACAACAAGCCAATTACTTGTGAAGAGTTCAAGCACCGAAACCAATCAATTTCAGTAAATCAATCGGAAAAGTTTACATTAGATTCCACTATTCAAGAAATATCTTTGAATCTTACTAATTCTTTGATCAAAAAAAAAAAAAAAAAAAAAAAAAAAAAAAAAGTTTACATTAGATTCAACTATTCAAGAAAATATTTGTTACAATGGGTGAAGATGAAGATGTTCCATCTGCAAGAAATGGTAAAGATTCAAGTTTGGGGAGGGGAATTACTGATTCCAGTCAAGAAGATAATACTAATAATGGTGAGAATGATCAAGAATCAAGGTTTAATGTCAGGAATGAAACTATGAGTAGTAGTAGTAGCAGTCACGGACACCAAGAAGATGGTAGAGATCAAGAACTAGGTTTTCCTACTAGTAATACTGTAGAAACAGAAGTAAGTAGTTCTGATGTCCCTCCTTCAGAAAGTGTAAAAGCTAATAGTGGCATTAATCAAGAGAACGATTCAGGTCATAGAATTGATATGGATGTAATGAATGAAACAGAAGAAGAAGATGGTGATAAGTCTTCCAAGGAAGAAGAAGAAGAAGAAGAAGAAGATGATGATAGAAGAAGGTTTGTTATTTCTTCGGCTTAATGTATATTCAATCGTTAGTAGTTATGATCCATTTTGATATGATGTTTATGTTCTTGAATGGGTTAGTAGTTATTTCTGATTTTTGTTGTTTGTGAATTCCGGTTCAGTTGATTTTGATTAAACTGGTTCACTTACTTGTTATTGCATCTGTGTAGATTGAAGGATTTGGTGGTTAATTTCAACTTATATCTGGTTTTGTTCAAAAATTTGATCCATAGATTTAGTATCATTTATATGTGTAGTTTTGTATCTAGTTTTCTATTACTTGTTATTGTATCTGCATAGATCGGTTCAATGGGCTGTGGTGGTGAGTTAGAACAACTTGAATTTATCTGGTTTTCTTTGGGTAATCTTGAATGGTTTCCTTTTCTTCAATGTGCTGCCACTTTACACTTATTTCTGATCTTATGTTGTTTGTGAATTCTTATTCATTCCATAGTCTTTGGTGACTTGAATATGTTGTCAACTTTGTCTGGTTTAATTGAATGTCAGGTTATTGGTCAGTAAGACAAGCTCTCACTCGCAGACCTGGAGCCCTATCGAATACTTGAAAGAGGTGATTTCAGCCATTAAGGGAATTAGTGATGTTTTAGGAAATAATCAGGTGAGGGTTGTGGAGATGCAAGATACTGAAGCAACTCAAAGTGAAAAAGAAGCTCAAGTTCTGGAGACTGCGAAAAGAGAGATTGAACAGAGGCAAATGAAGATCGATGATGAGGAGAAAGACCTAAAAGGTAGACTCGACAAATCGCTTGAGAAATGCATTATTACTATGGCTACATTCTTTATTTCGTTTCACACACTTTTAGCCAATTCTCAGCAGTCATTCAATGACCTCTTAAGATTCATAATAGTATCTAGTCTCATTGGAATTATTTGGCTAGTCTCCATCATACTCCTCATCATTCGGTGGTTCGAAATAAATGGTATAAGGGATATGATAATCTCTCTTGATGTGAGACAAAATCAGCTCATGAACCAAGCCAACAACACCAGAGGATTTGAAAGAGGCATTCGTCCCCACTTAAGGTTGACAACCTTTAGGTCAAATCTGTACAAGTTTTTGATAGTGCTTCTGGGTGTAGTCGCAACCGGTTCCTCAGTCTATTTTGGATCAATTACTTACTCACTTTGGTCCAATCCTTCAGCTTCAGCTTCATTGCTTCCCAGAATACAGTTGCCACCAACTATGCAGCAGGATACTCAGACTTCTGCTTCTCAATAGACGTTTTGGAGGGTGAACAGGCGAAGACATATCTGCTTCCTTTTGTTGTTATCTACGGCATTTGATGCCTTCTCTTTTCTGGATTAACTGTAGTCTGAAACATTTTCTTTTCTGGCATTTTCGATTAACTGTAGTCCGTCAGAAACACTGAGAACTGAGAACTAATTCAGGAGGATGGGATCAGGGATAATAAAGTGCATGTACTTAAGTTCTTACCATGTGATTAGAAGAGTCGAACTAATAGCCAGAATATATTAATACTAGAGTGTTCTTTTTTGATCTATAATGTTGCAATAATTTTGCTCAAATAGCTATGCTCTTTTATGCGCTTCTCAATGGTTCCATTTTGTAGTCTTCCTGTAGAGTTGTAAGTCAAGAATAGGTACCCAAACTTTCCCATCTCTATCAGAGTCCTCATAAATTCCTGAATGGAACGAACGATACAAAATGAACCACTGGAAGAGAAAGTATTTTGGGCAAAGAATTCATTGGGTGGTGCTCTACAACCCTTAAAAGCTTTATTTCGGTCCTGCCCAAACCACAAATTCTTGATTGATAAAACACTAAATCATACTGTAAAAAACACTAAACCTGCAACAGTAACCCCCCAATGGCCTCGAGGGGATTCAAAACTGGCGATATAAAGGAAGCAAACCCTTGGTTGAACACTCTACGAACCACCCAAGGTAAATACAATTATAGCACCATACAATGAACTGACATTCAAATGAGAACTGAAGGTTATCAAGCTCTATGGTTTGCGAATATAAGAATGAGCACATTTTACGTAGTCATGGGTACAAATCAACCAAAACTCAGACTTAGTTTTACCAACATCCTTGAAAACAAATCAAACATATATTTCCTTATTGTCTAGATATGTGGTAGAGGATATCATCAAGTATATTTCTTATATACTAGAAGCCTAGGTGGTGCAACCAACCCGTTATGCTAACTGGAAACTCTTGGCTTATCATTTCAATACATAATATTAAAGTTAAAAAGAACAAGTAAATGGGTACAAATTTGCACGCTGACGTATGATTTCCTCATAAATTCCTCAGCAAAGAGCTCAAGCCTCCTAAAGCCCAAGGGAGAGATGTTCAAATATCCCTGGATTTTGTGTTGGAAGAGATAAAAAACGCCTTTAGCGAGCTGTCTTACAACTTCGGCAAAAGAAGCGCCAAACAGGAGAAACTCTACAGCAATAAAATTTCCGTGCCTGACCCAGAGCAGCAAAACTCACATTGATTACAGAGTTAAGTATAAATGCAAGATAATAACATGCCTGCATCTAGCTCAATAGCATGCATCTCGAGTCAGATAATATGTCTTTGTATATAAAGGAGCTAGCCACTATTTGCAGTATCCAATACTGACATGTTTACAAGCTAACATCTTCTGGTCCTCACCAGGCAACCTTAAGTACATAAGAAGTACATTGTCTAGATGTTGGATCAATACTGACCATTGTACGATTTTCGACCACCAAAAAAAAAAAAAAATATCGTGTAACTTAAAGTACATTGTCAAGATGTTCGATCAATCTCCATGACTTGTGCAAACAACAAGTAGCATACGTTCTACGCCATTTGTGGGAATCGAACCCACAACTACTTAAAAGCAATTGAGCTAAGATAGCCGATATTCAAGTACAACGTTGACCATGGTTCTTGAAATGCAAGGAACATGGACAAAAAGAGAGACTTGTGAGTCACAAGTTGTCACCTTTCTGTTCAGCAAAGCGTACAGAGTGGGATCAATATAGTTACACACAAATTTATCTTTATACTTAGACACAAAACAATCATATAGACATACTTAACAAAACAATCATATAGATTTATAACTCATCTGTATACACCTCCCGCAATTGAATGTTGTCTAAGATCATACAATTAGCTTTGTAGAATTATATGGATAGTTTTTGTTCAAAATCAAACATTACGCTGAAATTAGTTGAATCAAAATCAAACATTACACTGAAATTAGTTGAAATTTGAGAAGAAGAAGGGGAAAAAAAAGGCATGAAACGAGACCCGGATTAAGAAATTAGTCAAATTACCTAATTCGATTAATTTAAGTATAACTAAGATACGGGTTCTGATTCATGGTGAAATACGGATATAAGGACCGGTGCGACCAAGTGAGAACCAAGAGTTGCAATATTCCGAAAGAAATTATAAATTCAGACTCTAAACTTGTGTACAATGTTCACTATGACTCGGAAAACGTGCATATAAATAAATAAATAATGATAGACGGACAGACAAAAAAAAAAATTGCTCTCTCCTTACGCAAAACTTTGCATCTCTGAGGTTTGTTTTGCATCTCGCTTTGTGAGTACAAGAAAAAACCGGTTCTACTTCCTGTGAAGTGAATTTCGTCTAGTAGTTATCATATAAGATGAATGTTACTGTCTCGTGCATGGGGTGGGTTCCCATATGTTGGAGAGAGCTACTTGGATTGTTTTCTATGAATACTAAAGCAGTTGAAGACACTCTACTTGATCTCACGGTTGCTGATAAACCTGCTGGTCTCCCCGATCTGCCAAATTCTGTAATCGAAAACGTACTTAGTAGGCTTTCACCTAAGTGTATTTTTCAATGTCAGCGTGATTCTAAAGCTTTACAAGTCTTAACCAAAACTCCATATTTTACTCGAATGCAACATAATCGATCTTCTCCGGTGATAATTCTGCAATCTATTCCTGGATCTGTTTGTCACGGTGATGTGGAGCTTTACTTTATCGATGTCGAATCTCGTAATGTTGACAAAAAAATTGTTGAGATTGATTCTTGTTATAGGCAAAAGCGGGATCCTATACTGCTTCTTGGTTCTCATGATGGGTTTCTTTTATTTGCGAACAGATACAAAAATCCTCCAGTTTTTTATGTGTGGAATCCTATTACAGATCAAAAGGCTACATTTAGCCCCTTGCACTCTCATTTCCACGTGTGTGGGTTTTATTTTTGTTACCTAAGAAGGGAGTTTGTATTGCTATTTGTTTCCAAGAAAGGAGCACCGTTTGAGTTCAAAATTTATAACTTCAGAACCAAATCAAGAGAAAAGGTTGGTTACTTCCCATATCCTCCATCATGTGATAGACCTCCTATAATCGTAAAGAAGACACTTTACTGGATGGTTGATCAAAACTCTTTCAAGGATGCTACTGGTGAGTACCCCACTCATTCACATTCGGTTGTGTCATTTCAATTTGAAACGAAAAAGTTTGGGACAATAGGACATGACGGACTTTTAGGTATGTCAGTGATAGACAGATCACAGGTGCATCTACTTAAGCTCGACGAAGAATTATGCATATGTGATTCTATAGGATTAACGAAAATTGAGTTATCTGTACTAAATCATGAAACGAAGTGTTGGGTTAAGAAGCACACGGTAACTCTTCCAATAGGCGATTATTTTTTCTTTAAATTATCCTTGCGCACCATTGGGAAATGGGAAAACAAATTGTTTATGGAAGTTCTTCCTTACAAGAAAGGTGAGCTGCTGGTGAGGCAAAAGAAAAGGTTATTCATTTACAATCTATATACACATACATGCAGACCTGCTGAGGTCAAGGGGTTGGAGTTTTGTAATGTTCAATCAATAGTTCATATTGACAGTCTTGCTTCATTTTAAGATGGGTGGGTAATTACTTTTCATCTCTATTAATCGGCTTTCTTCTACTGTTTTGGTGTTTCAAATTCTAAGCTTGTCCCCAATTTGGAAATAATTGTTAATCACAGTAAGTGTAGGATATGTATTTCATAGCTTCAGTGTAGTTTTTTCTTTCTATAATTTGCAAGAAGAATCAATATATTTTTTTAGCAAGCAGAATCAATATATTTTTTTAAGAAGAAAACTCATGAAATAAATAGTAAACAAATAAAACAAAGCATAATTAGTACTCCACCATGTTCCTTGTGTGGATATAAAACTTGCTTGGCCACGTGGAGCGAGCTGAGAGAACAAACACCTCTGTGTTTTTTTTTTTTTTTAACAAAAAGAGGAAAACCTCCACAATTTCATTCAAACAGCCGATTTTGGAAAATCGGAAAACCTTACAGGGATTTTCAAAATCATTACACGGTCTTCAAATCTATAGCATCTCCACCGGTTCTTGCTTAACAATCCTGCCCATTCAAACCTATCAACCATTTCAGAATTACAGAGACACCAACCTACATCAGGTGGCCAAACTATCCATTCAAGTCTAGTTTGCAGCACTGCAAATAAACAGTAATGGGATCTTAGAAAGATCCATCCAAGTTTTTTTAAAAGCATAAACCACATCAGGTGGCCAAACTAACCAAAAATGATTAGCTTGCATCACTGCACATGGTAGCAATGGGATTCAATTTTAGATCCAACCGGGTTTTGCTAAGAACAAGTGAATCAAAGTTATAAGAACTAAGATTATCAACGTAACAGTAACCAAAAGTTTCAAAGTAGCAGTAGCCAAAAGTTTCAAAGTAGCAGTAACATAGGTCTTCTTTTGAATCGGTATTAGGAGGTCTGAATCGGGCTGGATCGTGCCGAATCGGAGTTGGAGTCTTGGTAACAATTGTTGGAGCTGATGAAGTTGATGATGATCTTGATCTTCTCATTGATATTGTTGTTCTAGTTTCCAATGCTAAGGTAGTTTTTGCTGCCACAATAGTAGAAATTTATCCACAAAGCAACCTCTTCAAGATTGAAGCAGACAAGCAAAACCCAAAATAAGAAAAACCCAAATGTAAACTAGAATTAATCCCTGGACTATTACTGTAATCAAAATAAGGGAAAGATAGATCAAACCCTAGAGAAGCAAAATAGTACCATAGAAAGAAAAAGGACTGAAAAAACGAAAAGAAAGAACGAAAATCTAACAACAAGATACAAGGAAAGATCGATTGAGAGAGGTAAGGATGATGTTCGAAGTGGTTGTCGGCTCAGATCAACTCATGTAGGACAAAATCTGAGCCTCCGTCAATCTAGGGTTTCTGAGGAGTTTCTCTTATCTCAGAGGGAGGAAAAAAAAAACTCTCTGTGTAGAATGAGTGTAAAGCAATCAAATCGATCAACATTTGAGTCTAGAAGGGTAGTTGGGCATTAAAAAGGCGAGCAAAGTGGTCAGGAAAGTACTGATAGTGATAGATATAGTGATGAGTAGTGGAAAATGATGAGAAGAAGAAATAGCTGGCGAAGATGAATTGGAAGTCAAGAAAGCTACAATGCCGAAAAAGAAGAGTAAGATCACATGAAAGGTGTGACTGACGGCCGAAGGGGAATATGAGCTTTTATCCATTATATGTCGAAGGAAGTCTAAATCACATGAGAAGTGTGACTATTTGGAAAAGGGAATAGTGAGTTGTCATCCACTATGTAAATGCATATATAAGGGACGAGAGACTAGTGAAGGAAGCGTGGATATACCCAGATTAATTGGGCTATACCCAGATTTATATGGACATAGTGCCCTTACTAAGGGGAGGCCAAATATGGGTGAAGTTACAATACTACCCTTACCCTTTATAATTCTAATTACCCTAAATCAGTTTTCTTTTATACCATTTCATATTATTCTCTTCTTCTTCTACTCCACCTCTACCTTACCGACTCTTCCTCCCCCACCATTGAAAACTCGTCGATTAATTCGTCGTAATCGTCAATTCAAAAACTCCGATTAATCTTCAACCATGGAACCTCCGAGGGCTAGTAAGATGAAACAAACAAATAGAAAGCAATGAATTTAACAATGAATTTAACCTTGAAGAATTGCCACTTAAACTTACTTAGTATCAATTTCATGAATGTCAAATTAGGTCGGAAAAATCGAATCTTTGAATTTTGGTTATTTATAAAACTCCGGATGAAGACCAATCAATTCCATCGGTAGAAGAGGTGATGATGATGATGTTGAATTTTGAAAGCACTCCATTGTTTGTTAGCTAAGCAATGTATGGAGGAGGTAACAATGATGATGATGATGGTGATCAGGACATGCTACTTGTTGGAGAGTAATGATGATGATGATGGTAATGGAGATAAAGATAAGGATATCGAAAATGAAATTGTTGAAGAGGCAGTGGAACAAGAAGAAGAAGAAGGAGATGGAGAAAAAACTCAATCTATTGTTCAACAAATGAAGCTTCAACTTCAATCGAAGATGAAATTGTTGAAAGCAATGGAACAAAGAGAGAGGGTTATCACTAAACCAGCTGATTCCCACATGCCTCCCCGTCACTTGATGGTTAGACTGAAAGAAGGTGAGCCTCCAAAGGGGACCCCAGCAGATGGTGGATATGTTCTTTTTGGATACAAAGACTCATGGGCATGTCAAATCCATAAAATTGTTGTAAGTAATCTCAATCCGTCTTGTACTTAGGCACTATAACGACCTAAATTTTGGCACCATCCTATAAATACACTACTTCTCTCTACAAAACAACACACAACTATTTGCATATACTCTCCAAATCTCATATC
Source organism: Papaver armeniacum (assembly GCA_023531295.1). Taxonomy (NCBI): domain Eukaryota; kingdom Viridiplantae; phylum Streptophyta; class Magnoliopsida; order Ranunculales; family Papaveraceae; genus Papaver; species Papaver armeniacum. The sequence goes on from JAJJWW010004861.1 coordinate 822,755, forward strand.
ATCATACACTCCATCTAACTCACCCAATAGCTCTCTACATACAACAATGGCATCATTTGATTGAAATGAAGATGTGGGAATCACCAAAGCTTGGTACACGGAAACTCGAGTTAGACATCAGTCCTCCGTAAGGGTGGATGTCGTAACCTTTTGGGCTAGGGTACACAACAAATTTAGGCAAGAGTTTGGGAGTCCTAATGGAAGAAGTGTTCAACAAGTCCATGATAGGCACCTAGTCATCGAAAATGCGGTACTCGCTCTTTTAGCTCTCCAACCTCGGATTTTCAACGCTACCAACTTTAACTTGTCCATTGAACAATTTGTAAGTATTTTTGTGGTTTATTTTACGTGATCCATGTTGTTTGATCTTCCTACTAAACACCACTAACAAAGTAAGTTTGTTTTGTGTTTTGTTTTTGTAGCATAAAGTTGTCAAAGCGCGCTACTTGGAGGAAAAGGGGGAAGCATTCACATTCGATGCAAGCTATGAATTCATGGTCTCCAAATCCTGGAGTATGGCCCGGACTTCTTGCAAGCCGGAGATGAATGGGATTCCTCCAACGAAGATTGATGGTTTTAGTGTAGGTTTTGTGGTTAGATCTCTATGTAAACCCTCACGAGACTATAACTCGTCCACTAGGATCGCCTAGGGGTTCAAAGGCTTGATGAACATGCTAAGTGCATTCGTTTTTCCGTCAAAGGTTTTATGTTTCAATCAATGTAGTAACCAAAATTGCATGAATAAAGTGAATTACATCTTTCCATATTCTGTTTTCTATTAGGTATAACTACAGGTCGGCAAGGTTAGAAATTAATTGCATGCCGAATATAAGTCAGCCGGCAATGTTTGAAATTATTTTCATGCCAACTATAAGTCAGCCAGCAGTGATATAAATTATGTGCATGCCGACCATATGATAGTCGGCTTGGTATAAAATATTTACATGCCGACCGTAAGAGTGCTGGCCCAAGATAGTCGGCATAATATTCATTCAAAGGCTATTCCGGCATAAAAAAGGGTCGGCGTTTTCTTCATCCGCGGACCATGCCGGCTAGACTTAGTCGGCATCTTATTCAAACGTAGACCATGCCAGCGGAACATAGTCGGCACCTTATCCAAACATGGACCTTGCCGACCTTTCACATTTTCAAAACCAAATATTTTGATCAAAATTGAACCCATAAGACATATTAAAGGTTTAATCTACTGAATTCATAATTCCAAAATTTTAATCTAAACTCAATTAATTAACCTAATCATCATTTTTTAGTGTTAATTAAACAAGGGTATATTAGCCATTTAAAAATACAAGGTTAATGGGTGGCTTCTTTTACTTCAAAATGTTTTGGGTTTTGTCTCATTAGGTATACCCCAATTAATCTTGGTATACCCAATGTCTTGGTTTTTTTTTTTAAGGTTCTTAAGATATTTGTGAGACAAAGTGTTTTTTTGAGAGAGTTGTTTTTGTGAGATTATACTTTTATAATATTTTGTTAGTCAATATAAGATCAACATAATGGGATAAGGTTTTAGCGTTAATATTTCTAGTTCATTGTGTTCATATAAGTTTTCAAAGTGTGGATCTGTTTATATCCTTTGATTGTTGTTTGGGTATGTTATAGGATTTCATGTAGTTACATTTTGGCGCTAGAAATAATTTGGATGAGTAAGGATTAAATTTCAACTCTTAGATTTTCTCTAATTTATTCGTTGTTTTGTTTTTGGATTTCCATTTTCTTTTCTCTAAAGTATAGGATTTTCATCACTTTTAAATTTTTGAAGTTATATTTTGCTTTTGAAAAAGTATTGATCTGACATCTTAAGTATGTGTTTCTCTATATGTGGTAAGCTGACATATAGTTCTCACATCTCATCAGTTTTTCCTTTGTCAAGAGTATATTTGTTATCTTCAAGCATTTATTTCTGGAATTTTCTTGGATTTGTCAACATAGTTATTGAGTTACAGTTGAAACAATATTATTGTGTCAAGTTTATGTCCAACACAATGAATAGTACGATTTGAATCTTTTGTCGGCATTGTTAGATCCATATCTTTTGATGGCACATATGACATCAAAGATAGATGACGCAAATCCAACTCATTGAATGAAGAAGCAAGCGTGTCGAAAACACGAGAAAAAAGAAACAAATAAATGCAGCAACTTTAACAGCTGGGGAAAGGCACTACACTAATCAAATGAGGGATAGTCCAACTCAAAATTTTCATGAGGACGATGAGGAGAGAGAAAGTTAGTTAGTACTGGAAGTGATAAATTAGAGGATGGGGAGAATATGACTATTGAATAGTCTAATGAAAAACTCACAAAAAAGAGAGAAAAAGAAAAGGCATCAATAGAAGAACGAAGAGATCTCGTGAGCAGAATAAAGAATTACTCTGTCAGAATCTTAATCTCAATGGTGAGTAAAGGACGAGTTCTGACGAATCTGACTCGCGAACAAGTAGACAAAAGAGTTTGCCAAAGAAATGACGACATAACAAAAGGGAGAACAACGAAGAATGGGATATGAGAAAATCCATAGAATTAAGTTACAAAATAGAATTGGAGATACAAGCGAGGAAGGCCAAGGAGAAGAACTTAACCGAGGAAGTGTGAAACGAACTACAATCGGTTGCTGACATCATCGACCCTTCAACAAGGAACTTGAATCATGATAGGCTGAATCTACTTCATAATCCCATAGTTCAACGCATTCTCATCCCATAAAATAACCAACCAGACAAGATCATTTTGCCTTTTATCAAAAAAAGAAAAATATATGACGACATCAATATATAATTGCCTCATCAATGGCTCTGCGCAAACCCACCAAAACTCTCTCCCCTAACTACCTTCCTTTGGACATTCCAATGTCCCCCAAAAGTACAACTTTTCTTGTGGAAAATAGTTAATGAAGGTTTACCACCCCCCAACATTATCAACCGTATCCAACTCACCATTTCCAACCTATGTCCTCGGTGCAGTTTAGTCTTGAAAAGCTCAGTCACATTCTACTTCATCGTCAAACAACCACTGATCCCTGGAACCTCCTACTACCTCATCTCACGAACAACCAAAACCCTACTCATACCATACCCACCACACTGCCCTATCAGACGACAGTCTCCGTAATCCTTAAAACAAAATCTAATAACCCAGTCCCCACAGCCCTTTGCTTCTTTTTTTGGTCCTTATGGATAACTAGGAATGACGGAGTCTATCACCATTAACTGTTGAATCCGATGAATATAACGCATATAGCCATTAAACTCCAGAAGGAATATACCGGGGCTTAAAACCACCTACCTTCAGTTCTACCTGAGATGCAACCTCATCTAAACCAAGCGCAAACAACACTAGAAACAATAACCATCTTCGTGGGATGGCTCAAACCCCATTAAGATTGGATAAAAATAAACACGGAGAGAAGGTATTATATGTCGAAAAGAGGGGGAGAAACAATTTTATCAATAACACAACCACTGGGTATCACCACTACACTTGCAAGCGGAAACTTTTGTTATGCTCATCTCTTCTAGAACGGCGACGAAACGGGAATGGCCAAGAGTCCAATTTGAAACAGACTCGGAGAACCTAACGAGATTTCTAACCACGGATGTTGACGTTCCATGGTATACTTCTAATCATATTTCATAAATCAAGTATAGGTTTAACCAAGTTCAACAATATACTATTAGGCACATCTACAAAGAAGGAAATCAAGCAGCGGACAGCCTGGAAAATCGAGCGGCAGATGATTGGTCTATAGGGAAGCTCGTGACATCAGACCCCATGGGCATAACATTCCCACGTGTAATCTCAGTTTAACTTAATAAAATGATTCACAAAAAAAAGATCAAAAGTGCTCCAACAAATACATATTCTTATAAAAATACATTTTTTTATTTTTTGGTCGGTCTGTCATTGGCAAGCTCATGATAGGCAGTCGAATACATGACCAAAATGCATGTTTTAGATTTCAATTTTTGTGGCCATGGGCTCACTATTTTGCCATGTCGTATTCGCATTCATGACCACCTGAAAGTTGGTAGTTTTTTTTTTTTTTTTTCTTGTCAAAAATCATACGCAGAGTGAACATCATGGAAGAAAGTCCAACGATTATTCAAAACCTGTCTCATGACTCAAATTTAATTTAAGATTTGAAATTTTGTATCCTAATTTATCATCATAACAAAATTCACTATCTCCAGAACTTCAAATTTATCTTGGATTTGAACAAGCATGTATACAAAGAGGCTTAGAACTTATTAAAGAAAATTTCGTCTGGCAAGTCAAAAATGGAGCGTCCACAAAAATATGGGAGGATTGTTGGATCTCTAATGAGGATATAGTTCAAATAATGCCAAATGTACACAATCCGACACCTATGATGGTTCAATAGATAATAACCGAAGAAAATAAATGGGATCAGGAAAATGTGAAAAAAAAATTTCCAGCTAAAGGATAGAGACAAAATTCAAGTGATAAAACCAAGAAGACAAAAGAAAGATATAATTAGATGGAAGCATCATCATTTAAGATAATTCTCGGCTAAGAATATCTACGATTATCTAGTTAAACAAGATCAAGATAATGAAAACCCATTGGATTTTCCCTTGAACAAAATTCGTAAGATTCAGGCAATGCCAAGAATTAGATTATTTATACGGAATTTAATATAAAAGGCTCTTCCTACTTCTTTTAGACTTAATTGGGGCGCATAATCCAAACATCGACCCTCATTACCGGACGTGTAAATACAAGAAACTGAACATCATCTCTTTCGAACATGCGTATTTACTAAAGCTATTTATTTCGGCCTCTCTTTAGTTAATATAAATTTGAGAAGTACTACGTACAGACTTGATTATCTCTTGGGTTAAAGACTGGTTATCATAACCAGAGTTAGTTCAAATTGCGGAAATAATATCTACCATACTTTGGTTAATCTGGGAATACAGATGTTCGGTAGTTTTCGAGAAAATTATCCCAAATCCAATTAACCTAATTGACCAAATCAATAGATATCTGCAATCAACTCCTCCTATACCCATTCTAAAGGATTTAAAACCAAGAAAGGCGCCTGCAGACAGTCCCTCTTGATCTGGATTAAGCTCAGACTGGATAATATTTATCGATGATTATTTTAGAAAAGAAGATCTATCGTTGGGTTATGCCTTTATTCTTTATTCAGTGGATCATGAGACCTTTACGGCGTGTTTGGTTGACGGGAAGGGAATGCGATACCTGGGAATATGATTCCTTTAATCTTGTTTGATTTAGTCAGGATTAGGATTAAAAAGTAAGAGAATAGTTACCAAAATAAAAAAAATATTGAAAGAAAATCGATTCCCAACCGACAGGAATCCTAAACCCACCTTCTAGGTGGGCTTTCTATTTCCTTAAATTTGAGAAACCTAAAAGGAAAGGAATAGAATTTCCGTAGTTATAACACATCCCAAATAAGGGTATGGAATCATATTCCCGGGAATACGATTTCATACCCATGAAACAAACACGTTATTATGCACATATCAGCAGGCTATGAAAGTGGGCATCTTCAGCTTTTCATGCAAAAACAAAAACCCTTCTTAATTCGGTTACTTGGCTAAAAAAAACATTTTGTTTAGCATTTCAAGAGTCCAAATTTGTGCACCCCCTCAAATCCGGGGTGCACATTCCGTCTCACTTCATTGGCTGAAATTTCTATAACCAGTTTCAGTTTTCCTTCTTATTGTTTAGTTTTTTAATAAAATTACGTTAAAAATTAGACTCACATGCAAGTTACCAAATCTTCATTTAACACCTTTATCTTGTTTCGTCGTTTCTTTTTTGTTTCTTATGATTCATAGTATGATTCATTCAGACATTAATAGTGAAATAAAACAATACAATCAAGTTTCAATCGCGTATGAAGAACATGAACCTGATCCTCCCCAAAAGATTAAATGCAATAACTCAAATATTTGTTGATTTTTTTTAACTTTCTCAGAGATCCAAAAGAGGGGTTTTACTGATTTCAACATAAATCTCTCTTTTCTACTAGCACCATAGATTATCATCTAGCTTATTGTGGAATCGAAGTTCATTCTAGTTCATTTTTTATCGGATTTTTTTTTTGTTGTTGTGATTTTCAGGGTTTTATATATCTTACAGAATAATCATCATTCGAATTTTAATTCTAATATCTAAATCATGATCATCAACATATCATCATTGTTAGTTAATTAACACCAACAAGAACACCATAAAATCCATCAATATGATTAGGTATGAAAATCTTGATGGTGTAAAACTTGCTAGCTGGACATCGGGATGTATATTATTACCATTATCTCAAAGCAAAAGAAAGTATCCTAACCACTTATGTATGCTTGATAAAGTATGCCTATACTAGTTATATGGATTATGGCGACACAAAAGAAAGGAAGAAAAAGAAGAAAATGGTTGTGATGGTGGTTTGTAAATTATGAATGTCTCGATTTTAAGGTTTCTATGGTGGTTTACTAACACCGGTAAAAAGAAGTTTAGACGAACGAGGTAGGGCATAATGTGCATCCGGTTTTTAGTTGGAACACAAATTTGGACTCGTGTTTCAATGGACAATGATTGCGAAGAACTAGAAGACAACATAAACCAGGTAAGTACATGGTTTCCTTGGATAGCTGAGAACACTTTGCTAGAAACAAAGACTATTTTGAAGGATCTTCCTCAAGCTCAAGTAAATTTTATAAAAAGAAAGCATAATTCAGCAGTGGATTCCATTGCCAAGGAAGCAAGAATAAAAAGACTTCAGCATATGTCAACCCAATTGCAACAAAAAGTGTATAAATCTAGCATTTTCTCTATTATTTTTGATAAAGATGAAATTGTTAACCTTTTATACTATATTTGCTAGTTAATCTATTTTAACTTTCCGATAAAAAAAAAAAGAACTCTTTTCTTCTGGGCTCTTTTTACCCTTTGTACATATTTCTTTTTTCTTTTATCAAATATCTTTTCCTTTTCGCAGAAAAAAAAAAAAAGAAAGAAAGAAGTGTTCTCATCTTTTGTTGTGGTTTTTGGGGTGCCTCAAATTGTCCCTTTCTTTCGCTTAATACAACCCAAGCAGATGACTCGGAATAGTTGGACCTGTTGTATGTAAACTCGTCAATCTCTAGCATTTACCCATATTTTATCTGGTCATTTCATTCTTATTACTCATCATGCAGTTTGGAGTAGTTATTCATGGTTGCCAAGAAAAGCATTTAGTAACTTGGTTATTCATGCCATCAATAAAAGTATTTCATGTATGCTTAAAAATAAAATATAATTTCCTCTAGCTAGTTCACATTAGTTTTGGAGATGGAAGGTAGTTTACAATTTTTTTATTTAGAGATAGCAGATGGGCAGAAATGGGATGCCGGAAGGAATTGAAAATGGTGGCTTCATTTTTTTTCTTCAATATTTGATCGAATTGATGGAGCAACAATAGAATAATAATAAGAAGATAATGATGATGATATGTCTTTCGAGGAAGAAGAAGAAGAAGATGAGGATAGTAACAACAATGGAAAGTAAGTTTTTTCTTGGTTTGTTGTATGGATTCTCTTAAATTTAGCCCATGTTTTTAGTAACCATAGCCCATTTAAAATAAATGTTTTATCTAACCAAAAAGATCTTTAAAATCATTACACATAGCATACATTGTTACACATAATTATTTTTATTATAAAAACCCCAAAAATATTAAGATGATCATTAAATTTCTAAATAATAAAAAAGTAAAGGTTAATATAAGTTTATCTAAGATATTTGACATGATTAATGTTTTTGAAGAATAATCAATACCCTCGATCAGTGTTGGTGCAATCATGATTGAGAAAACTCATCTTAGAGATTTTTTTTAATGGAATGTGTTTATGGAGTTTTAGGAAAATGGTGCTAGGAAAAGAATCAATCCCTAAGTTAATTCTGTTTCGATTGATATTGCTGTGGAAATTTTTCAATGGAAAAATTAAAATATACCTTCCTATTAATTTTAATATTATCATGATTAAGAAAAAAGAAAATATCATTTTAGAGAAAATTGAGGATTAAGATTTATTTTGTTTTGGGAAAAAGTAAGAATTAGGTTTTATAATTGTGTGAGAATTATAACTAAGACTTAGGATTTATATGATGAAGTATGATTAAAACAAAAGTTATGGTTTATTTTGATTTTATGTAAGAAGAAGATTTTCAGTTTGATTGTTGATAAAAGTTAAGATGTACGTGTTTGGATTTCATTTTAATTTATATTTTTTGGGTTATGGCTAATAAATGTTTGGTCTATATTTAAGAGAAGTCGTGTTGTATAATCAATCTTGAATGGTTAGTAGTTATGATTCATTCAGATACAAACAGGTTGTGAACTTCTGGGGGCAATGGTTTCTTTTTCTTCAATGTGCCGCCACCTTAACTGATTTTGGAATAGTAATTTTTGTTTCTGATTTTTTTTGTTGTTTGGAATTCTTATTTAGTAGATTTGAGTAATTTCGTCCAGTTACTTCCCTTGAATTTCAACTTGAATATGTGTAGATCCATTTGATAGGTTTTGGTGGTGAATTTCAACTTGAAGTCCATAAGTTTGATCCTTAGATTTAGTATTCATATATGTAGTTCGTGATCACTATTTGTTTCTGTACTAATAAATTCACGAATTGCACAAGGTATCTTGTTGTTGTATTGTCTTGATCTCATATCCATAGACAATCACAGGAAGTGTGAACCGAATCGTCGTGTTGTCTCGACTCTGTCGATAGACGATCATGTTCGGTAGAGGACTTATAGGTTGAAACAAAAATATCATGGTGTATTTGGGTACCCTCGTCTTTTCATATAATATTGCTATAATGTTTATACTAACAATGTAGAAACTTTGGATGATGAACGAAAAATAGTAGTCACCGTAGGTGAATAGGTTGCATAGGAAGAGCATGAGAGAGAGTGAGTTTGAAAATAAAAGAAAGAATAAAAGAAACTGTTTCTGAAGAAGTTAATCTAGATGATGACCGGAAGAAGTGGCATGGTAGCAAGTAAAAAAGCAAACCTTAATATACGTACGTGTCGATTAAAAGGGAAATGGAATCATACATGGTAACGGTTACCATAGAGAGCGAAACACGTGGCAATGATTATAAAACCGTTGGAATCTCTTCCCATCCTACCCGCGTTCGGATGATGCGAAAACAGGCAAAATCTGGATACAAAAACTTGCATCGCCATGTGGAGCGAGCTGAGAGCACAAACACCTCTGGGAAGAATTTGTAACAATTATAATAGTATGATCTTGTATAATTATTTATATCTTAAGAATTGAACATGTGTAAAGCAATCAAATTGATCAACGGTTAAATTTAGAGGGGTAATTGGGGATTAAAGAGGCGAGCAAGGTGATCATTTAAGTACTGATAGTGATAGATATAGTGACGAGTAGTGGAAAAGGACGAGAAGAAGAAATAGCTGGAGAAGACGGATTGAAATTCCAGAAAGCTACAATATTGATGAAGAAGAATAAGATCACATGAAAGGCGTGACTTACAAGCGAACGGAAATATGAGCTGTCATCCACTATCTGGCGAAGGAAGTCTAGCTAAATCACATGAAAAGTGTGACTATTCGGCGAAGAGAATTGTGAGCTATCATCCACTAGTAAATGCCTATATAAGGGGCGAGAGACTAGTGAAGGAAGGTTTAAGTTTTTAGGGTTCATAAGATGTTTGTGAGAAAAAGTTCTTCCGAGAGAGTTGTGTTACTGAGATTATACTTTTGTAATATTTCATTAATCAATATAAAATCATCATAAAGGGACAAGGTTTTAGCATTAATCTTTCTCTTTAATTGTGTTATGGTGTGTTGGTATCTATTTATATAGGTTCTAAAAAAGTATTGATCTGTTTATATCCTTTGATTATTATTTGGTTGTGTTCTAGGATTTCCTGCAGTTACGCCTTGATAATTCATGTTTTAATGACTAATGAAAGTGCCACCGATGTTTTTGAGAATGGTAAGCATATCTTTGGTGATTTTTCTATGAGATAAGTAAGATTCAAAGGCGGATTATCCAAACTTGAAATTTGCGCCATTCAAATTCAAGAAAAAGATTATTTCTCTCTTAGTTCGATAGAGAGAGAGTAAAAAAAATATTTCTCTCCTCGTCTAAGCTAGTTAAAATAGATAGAGTAAGAGATGAGGAACTTTTTAATAGTTTGATAGGTATCTAAATAGATTTTAAGCGACTTTGATAAGGTCTTAGGACTTTGTGCAAACATTCAACCATCTGAAAATTCAAAGTCTTTTAGTTGGAGTACCAATTTACTTGGAATAAATATTGTCTTATTTGAATTTCGGTACCCCTTAAGAAAATTGGCAAACCCTTTAAGGAAAATGAACTCGATCTTGCTTTGAGGTAGAAAAACGTTTTAAAAATGGGATTCACTCTGACCTGCTAGACTCTTGTTCTTGACTTAGGATTCTTCATTCTCACTCGAAATCTAAATTCAAACAACCAGCGGGATGTTCCATTATTGATTGGATGGTAGCACCATTTTAATGAATTTGGGGTACTTGGAGGAAGGTGGTGCTGCAGTATGACTGAGGCAATAGAGTGAGAAGAAAAACTGCTAAGACTGTAACGGAAGTGTAAGAAAAACTGTAAGCAAAAAATATGCTGGTTTGTAAGTTGTAACTGCTAAGAGTGTAATGGAAGTGTAAGAGAAACTATAAACGTAAGTGTAGCCAGAAATTATGAACAGAAACGGACATATCACATAAGAAAATAAAATGTAAGAATATTTCTATACATAGAAATATTCTCTTGGGCCATGTAATAATCTTTGTTAATTATAGGATATTGCTAAATTATGTTGGTTACCATTTCTCGGATTATTTCCTAATATCTCTTCTTTGATGGACGGTCGAGATCTAATTCTATAACTAAAACCCTAGGAACTTGATCCTCTCTCTACCTATGAAAGGGAAACAATAACCATCATTATTGTATCTAAAGATTTACTCATTACGTCAAAGATCAAGAGAGAGAAACCATGACCTCCACAAGGTATTATCGTTGCTCCAAAGATGATCGTACAATGGATTAGCGCTACCAGGTATTTCGTATAAATTATTCTTTCATATAATTATCGTGTAATTATCATGAAGTTCAATGATCCTAAATAACGTATCTATAAAATTAAAACTTATAGTTGGCATCTAGAGCTTGTGTTTAGAACTCATGATCATCCGTTAATTAAAACGTACAATGGACCGGTTGCGGATTAACCGCGGATTTATAAGGGGAAAAAAAATTTATGTTAGCACAATGTAGTCCAACTTGTCATCGATAACTTGCCATTGTCATAGAGCTCATTTGGCTAGAAGTCAGAAGACATGGAACTTGGAAGGATGAATAAACGAACAGGATGTTTTGAAGCCCATCCCATCAGACTATTGTTTATGTGTAACAATGAATGAGAAATGAGAATGATTGGCCTAAAACCTCTTATTAACACATACTCAACGTGGCTTTATTAACTAGGCTTTATCCTTAGTAATTTTATTAAGTTCTCTTATTACCTTATAAGTGCGGGTGAATCCGCAGATTTGCAAAACCAACCGCACCCAAACCGCTAAAACGTGCGGATTTAAGAATCCCATCCGTGTCCGGCCCATACGTCTTGCGGTTTGGGTCAAATCCGCAATTTTGCGGACGGTTGCGGATGAAATCCGCGGTTCCGGTTTTTTTGCTCAGCCCTAGTCACTGCAATAACCGTCTGATGCAAGTGGAGGACAAAACATAATGGGCTTGGTTAATGGGCATTGTTAATGGAGTCTTAGTTTTGGGCTTAAAGATAATGAACTCTCCTTAATAAGTTGATTTTCTATTGGGAAAATTATGCTCAGGCCCGACCCATGAATAAGCCATAATATGAGGCCCTTAATTAAAAGAAGTTTAAATCTAGACCCGAATTATTAAAATACATCCATACGCTTTTATATATTGTCAAGCCCATAATTAAATAAAATTTAAATCTAGGCCCCAAATTATTAAAATATTGTGATGATGTTCCAACCACCACAACCACCGACAACGTCCACCTCCGACCACCACCGCCACCAACCACCTCCAACCACCACCGCCAACCACCACCGTCAAACCACCTCCGACCACCACTGCCAGTCAAACCACCTCCGACCACCACTGCCAGCCACCTCCTCCCACCACCTCCGCCTCTCACCACCACCTCCAACCACCAACCACCGCCGCCTCCCACCACCACCATCTACCAACACATCCATATGGCATGTGTAACTAGAAGTTACACATCTGTATGGCATGTGTACGCAAAAGTTACACATTCATACGTCATGAAACAATTAACATGGGCATATGGCATGTGTAACGAAAAGTTACACATGCATATGGCACGAGTATTTTGAAGTTACACATCCATAATAAATGTGTATCTAAAAGTTACACACCTATATTCAAAAGAATTGAAACAATAATTCCATTTACAAAAACTTCTCTATTTATCAATTGTTATTGAACACAGTAAACAAGCTAAAACACGAAATACGTAAAACGAAATCCTAGAAATAAGCTACGAGATCTTCTAATAAAAATGTTATCTTCTCTTCTTATCTTCCTCGATTCCAAAATGCCTACGTATCTGCAACAAAATAAACATCCACGAGGTAGGTTGGATTTAATAAAAATCCATAGAAGCAAAACTATAGAACAATTACAAGGTGAAAAACAAAGACAATCAATAGAAAGACACTTAATGACTTATCTAAGCAAGTGTAGTTAGGAGTTACACATACTCGTGTAGTATAATCGGGAGTTACACATGCATCTTCTAAATAAAATATGACGTGTACTCGCCATTACACACCAGGTGACTTTGTAATCGAGAGTTACACATGCATATAACATGTGTAAGTAGGAGATACAGATTCATCTGGCTTGTGAGTTACACATGCATATGACTAGTGTAACTAGGAGTTACACTTGCATATGGAATATGCCATTTATTATGAACTTAAAGCTTTAGTGTATTTTGGATCAATCAAAAGCAAAATACACTAAGAAAGGATAATCGAGTATGAAAAACATGGATAAAATTTACACAAAATACATGAACTATGAATATGAAACAATATACAAATACGAACTATGAATATGGAACAATATAATTAGGCCTCTATTACATATACCAATCTAAAGGAAATTCACTAACTAAACACTCCTAAACTAAACCAAGCATGTATGATCAACTAGTACACATAAAAAAGCATGTGTAATTTGGAGTTACACATGCATATGAAATGTGTGATTGGAAGTTACACATGCAATATGCTTAGGTCTTCTGATGAGAATAAACTTTTCGGGTGCAAGACCAAGTTTTTTTTTTCTTTTGAGAAACATGGTCATGGGAAGTCCCCGCCTTCCGAATCGTTGCCGAGTTGTCGGATAACCGTGTCGTTAATTCACGGGCGGATCGTTTTGCTTCTAGCTCGTGAGAAGTTCCAGTCATCCCTTGTCATGTCATGACCGATAATCGAGCCATTCGAGTAATCGAGCCGGAGTGGATCGCCTTCCTTAACCATCTTGACGTATGGGTCGAATAATGAGATCGCTGGTTGAAAATTGACATTGTAACCGAAAGATCGAACCTCCCGCTGTGGTCGCCAATTGTTTATGGGTAAAAATCGTTTCCGTCGATTTCGGTAAATTCGGTAGGTGAGTGAGAAACTGATTTAAACCCTAAACAAATGTGTTGCACGTGAGCACTTTATAGATTCGAGAGATCAACCGTACAAGTCCGGCCTAAACCAAGAAATGGCCTGCACTTGCTTACTGGGTCACAAAGTGGAGGAGAAGGGTTGATTTGGGGAGGGAAGCAAAGAAAGGTGTTGAGACCAGTAATAATTTCGAGAGAGTAGTGTCTCGACTTGTACGTAAAGTGAAAGCTTCCTAAGCTTGCAAGAGATGAAAGCTTTTTTTAAGAGCTTGCAAAGTTGCCTTTTCTGAGAGTGTTGTGTTTTTCTCCTGACCGAGACTTGTTCTCTGGTGGAAATAGGTAATACCTATTTATACAAGTCGAGATTGAAACGTACCCTGGTCTCGTGAAGGAAGAGAGTAAAGGGTGAAATAATGGGAGGAGGTGGTAACCGCATGGTGTTTATGGGTGAAAACGTTTCCACCATTATTTCCTCATTTATTTGACCGCTTTATTCCTATTCACGCTTTATTAATGTGAGCGTAGTATACGCTGCATGCTGTGAACGCCAAACCAAAACCCTAGAAAGCATCCCCCAGTTTGTGTTGATGTCTCGAGTGTTGTTTGCACCTTGAGTGCAAGTGGCGCTGCTAGTGGCGCGTGTGGCATGTGCCAATGACATGTGCGGAATGCCTTTGTTGCGGTTGCACCTTGAGTGCAAGTGGAAATGCCGAGCTGCTAGTGGCGTGTGTGGCATGTGCCAATGGCATGCGGAATGCCTTGGTGGTAGGTTGTACGGTTTTCAAGTTAGGCTACCAGCGTGGATTTTGACATGTGTCAATGGCACGCACGGCCATTAGGTCCACGACTAGGTAACGAAAGCTACCAGCAAGAGTGTTGGCGTGTTCCAATGGTATGCTCGGCCATTAGGGCCACGGCCTGGTAGGAAAAGCTACCAGCGATGCGTGTTGGCATGTGCCAATGGCATGCTCGGCCATTAGGGCCATGGCCTGGTAAGAAAAGCTACCAACAATGCGTGTTGGCATGTGCCAATGGCATGCGTGGCCAATTTGGGTCACGGCCTGGTAAGAAAAGCTACCAGTGATGCGTGTTAGCATGTGCCAATGGCATGCTCGGCCATTAGGGCCATGGCCTGGTAAGAAAAGCTACCAGCGATGCGTGTTGGCATGTGCCAATGGCATGCGTGGCCAATTTGGGTCACGACTCGGTAGGAAAAGCTACCGATGCGTGTTGGCATGTGCCAATGGCATGCTCGGCCATTAGGGCCATGGCCTGGTAAGAAAAGCTACCAGCGAGCGTGTTGGCATGTGCCAATAACATGCGTGGACAATTTTGGTCACGGCCTGGTAGGTAAAGCTACCAGCGAGCGTGTTGGCATGTGCCAATGGCATGAGTGGCCAATTTTGGTCACGGCCTGGTAGGAAAAGCTACCAATGAAGTGCTGGCATGTGCCAATGGCATGCGTGGCCAATTTGGCCTAGGTTGCAGACCGCTTGCAAGCCTAGGCACGGCGCCATTTTGGCATGGCGTGGCTAGGGTAGCTAGGGCCAAGGCGAGTGCATTTGGCATGACGCCGCTAGCTCGGGCTAAGTGTGGTCGGTATGATTTTCCATCGGGCACGTAGGTGCGGATAGCATGGTTGGCATGCTTTGGCGCTGTTTGGTGTGACTAGCATAGCTAGGGCCAAGGCAGAGCGTTTGGCATGGCGCGGCTAGCTTGGGCTAGGTGTGGTCGGGCATGGTTTGCCATCAAGTGGGAGGTGCGACTAGCATGGTTGGCATGCTTTGGCGCGTTTGGTGTGGCTGGAATGATTTGCCATTGGCATGCAGGTGCGGCTAGGGCCAAGGTAAGGGTGTAAGGCTTGGCGTGGTGTGACTAGCGTAGCTAGGGCCAAGG
Source organism: Papaver armeniacum (assembly GCA_023531295.1). Lineage (NCBI taxonomy): Eukaryota > Viridiplantae > Streptophyta > Magnoliopsida > Ranunculales > Papaveraceae > Papaver > Papaver armeniacum. The sequence goes on from JAJJWW010004861.1 coordinate 838,417, forward strand.
CAGATTGCGTTTGGCATGGCATGCCTAGCTTGGGCTAGGGGTGTGTTTGCATGATTTTCCATTGGCACGGAGGGGAATTAGGGTTTTGTTCGTTGTAACCCTAATTTGAAAAAATACCCCCTATTAATTACCGACTACATGCATTGAATGTTCTAATAAATGTGTCACCGGTGACATTAGGTTATTCGGGGTTTTACGATTTTACCCTTTGTCTAAAAACCACCATCAACACCTACGATGGTTGGTGATGGGGCAAAATTCATGTGAGATGAGAGACTTATAGTGAGAATAGGTATGGGAGAAATCTAGGGTTTCTAGAGTTCATGTGGGAGAAGCTAGAATTCATGATGTTCTTCATGTTCTTGTCTAAAGTCAAAGCAACCATGGCGGTGGAGGTTCATGGAAGAATAAGAACAAAGGAAGAGGTAAGCTCTTCGTAATATGTATTGTTGTTTCTAACGTTTAGCGCTAGTGGGTTACATAACTAGTTGATTATGTGATGTGTGTCGATGTAATGACTTGTTATGATAATGAAGATTCTAGGGGTGGTTTTGGCCGTGGATGTAGCCTATAAAGGTGAACCACGTAATCTTTGTGTCGTGTGTGATTGTCTATTATCGTATTGATCATATATTTGTGCTAGTATTATCCGATCATGCTAATCTAAAGATGTAAGAGAGGGATTCGAGCTAAGTTATCTAAAGTAGGATATTTCATGGAATTGACTTCTATGGAAATATGTCGGTTCGAGATTAACGTAAACTCGGTTTCCCGACACAAATTACGGGAAATTTATCAAGAATATTGAGATAGTAATCTTGAATTATGTTTTAAAATTAGTTAGCCAACCCAATTAGAGTTGATTGGATTTTCAAACTTCAATTTTTTGTGGATGTACGGATTCTGTAAAGGAAGAATCCATTAATACCAGTTCCACAATTGAGTTTGAATAATTTTTAACTACGAGACTTAGAGATTTAAGTTTGTCTCTACACTGATGAAATTCATCGTATTAACTTCGTAGCATTACAGAACAATATGATACAAAAGGAAAAAAACACATGAACCTTGAGTATCCATACGTGAATTATGAAATTCAGAAACAATAATTGTTCATTTATCGATTAAGCACAATTATGTCCGCAGTTGCACTTAATGAAAAGTTACCTTTTAATATCTCTTAAGAAAAGATTAAAATCTTAGGTCCGTGGGAGTAATTGATTACTGAATTCAGCTAATTTATGTGCTTATTTTTGAACATTTATTGAGCTCTTATTAATGTCATTCTGAATTATTTCTGTATCCATGATTAGTATACACTTATGTGAATGGATGAATGTTAACAGAAATTATCTTTCTAAAAGACATCACTGGACCATTATGATATCCATATTTAAGGCCTAATTAAGTAAGTTGTTTGTGTTGTGGTACATGGAAGGGAACATGTTGATAACAGGACAATGTGCCACCGCCATGACTCGCATAAGTGATTTGCTTGGTTAAGGTATTATGTTTAAACCATTAAATTTTATTTAGCAATTATGCGCGCTTATGTTTTTTCTATGATTAACCCTAAAATAGATTATCACATGACCAGTGGGAGAATGTAAGAATATTTCTATACATAGAAATATTCCCTTGGGCCATGTAATAATCTTGGTTAATTATAGGATATTGCTAAATTATGTTGGTTACCATTTCCGGGATTATTTCCTAATATCTCTTCTTTGATGGACGGTCGATATATAATTTTATAACTAAAACCCTAGGAACTTGGTCCTCTCTCTACCTATGAAAGGGAAACAATAACCATCATTATAGTATCTAAGGATTTACTCATTCCGGCTAAGGTCAAGAGAGAGAAACCATGACCTCCACAAGGTATTATCGTTTCTCCAAAGATGATCGTACGATGGATTAGCGCTACCAGGTATTTCGTATAAACTATTATTGCATATAATTATCGTGTGATTATCATGAAGTTCAACGATCCTAAATAACGTATCAATAAAATTAAAACTTATATAGAAACCACAACATTGACATCATCTATCCCTGCTCCTCATAAGCCTTCTCTCACATGTGAAGAAGCCCATGGAACAGGAGCCGAATGGGCAGTAACTTCAAGCTTTTTGATTTATATTAAGAGCATTTGGGTTCGGGGGGGAGTTTAAGGAAAGTCTTCTATTAGCAGTTATTTGAGGGTAAAAACTGATTCTGCTATTTTTGGTAAATTTGGGTGTGCTGATAAGAAATGAATCTAAAACCTAAACAAATGCACTACACGGGAGTACTTTAGATTCGAGAGATCAATCAGCACACCGCCTAAACCAAGATATGGTCGTTCCAGACTTTCTTCGGTCACAAAGTGAAGGAGAAAGGTTGATCTTAGGGAGGGAAGCGAAGAAGGTGTTGAGATCAAAAATATTGAATTTTTGAAGGTGTGGCTATTTATGACTTGTATCAGAATGTGGAACTGGCTTGCATAATGCAAGCTATCAGTTCTGGGTATTTTCTGGATACTGTGTTAACAACACTTGTGTTCCTTATTTGAAATAGATTCAAATCTATTTATACAAGTCATTGAGCGCACGCACTTTATCTATTAGGAAGTGGAGGAAGTGAAGTAGTGGAGGAGTGGGTTTGTGCGGAAGGTAGTGATCATCGTGTTTCCGTTATGAGGGAAAACTGATCACACGTTCTTCTACTACTCTCACTACTGTTAATCGCCCATCTTTCCTGACAAGTTCTCGTAATGGACGCGTTGCACGTCGCACGCTGTAAACCGCCAGACCAATACCCCAGTAAGTATCCCCAGTTTGTGACATGTTTGATGTCTCGAATAAGTGGGTCAAGTCATGGGACCCGTCGTGGAGAATAACATGGTTATATTAGGTGAAACAACTTAGTTGTTTATGAGGCAAATATAAAATATTGTATGTATTCGATGCATGTGAAGCATCGCATTTAAGCAGCTCAAACTAATCGATGTGTATGAAGCATCGTTATTTTAGGGCCTGATTGAATAAGTCGCGGATAGGCGTCTTAAAAGAGGCAGCATGATCGACCACATTTGGGTGATCATTTGAGGACCCTACTGTCACGTCATCACTTGGTCGATCGCCTCATGCGGAAGAGGGATGGCCAGCCTTCACAATGTTTCTTTGCTTGTTTTCGAAGAACAAATCCACACCATCCAACTAGGTTAGAAAAGTTGGATGGACGAGATGTTTTGCAGCAGTTAGATACTGACATTGACGCAGCTTTATGGTTTAGGAAGCCGTGTGGCCCACCCCTCTCTGGGCATGCATTTCGAGGCATTGAGCCCTAGTTTGCGTAGGTCGGTCAATCACGTGTAAAGGTGGGTCTGGAGTGACCACGTTAACACCTTCGGGACCACTTGAATCTAGATATATGCCGCTCGTTTAAGATGGCGAAGATGGATAGTTGTGATCAATCTGCGACAGAAGTATGTTGCCGTAAACCCAATTAGGGTTTTAAAACCGACGCGGCTTCCCTGGTTCGATCAAGCAATTCAATGCATCATCGACTTTTCATGGGAAAGTCGATCGAGCAGGAATAGTGTTGGGCCGATGGTGAACTCGTGCGTTCCTCTCTGACTGTCCAAAACGCGATCTAAGCCATCCAAACTGGCTGGCTAAGTTGGATGGTCGTGATCGATTTAAGACACTAATACACTTCCGCGACCCAATTAGGGTTTTAAAAGTATCGCGTCTGCCATAGTTCGGGCAAGCGATTGAACACTCTATAGGCTTGCCGCATGCAAGTCGATCGACTAGGGCACTAGTGGGCCCATGGATGATCATGTTGGAACTTCCTTGATTGTTTGGAATGCGATCTAAGCCGTCCAACTAGGCTGGCGAAGTTGGACGGATATGATGGCTTTTGAGACCGTTTTTTACGGTTTTAGCTCATTCGAGCTTTGCTCTTGCGCAGCGCCAACGCGCATGTTTGGGTCGGCGTTTAAAGCACTTGTGAATGGTCAACATGGGATTCGATCAACTAAATTACTAGTGGGCCCGTCGGTGGGCATGCTAGCACTTCCCTAATCACTCGTGGAGTAATCCAAGCCGTCCAACCAGGGACGGCAAAGTTGGGACTACCAGACGCTTTTAACACTGTTCTGGACAGTCTATGCTCGTTCGATCTTCTTTCCACAGCGTGACCACCCTACTTAGGGTTAGCATTTGACAACGCTGGGATGCATTTAGGCAAGGTCCGATCAGTTGTGGCGTTGGTGGGCCCGCCGATGGTCATCATGGTGGTTGCCTATTTCCGCCAGGGCTTGGCCAGGCTTGTTGAATCGCTCGGCAAAATTGTGTGGCCGTGATCGTTTATGAGACTGATATGGACATTCTATATTTTTTCCTTAAGGAAATTAACATGTTCAATCGAGCCGCCTTTAGTTAAAAGCGCATCGATACAAGATTCTCTTTGTTCGAGAGTGATGTAGCCTGTTTGGGTATTTTCATGCAAATCTCAATACTGGCACTTCGGGAGATTCATGTTATTCTGCTGAGAATGAACACTTAATTGTCATGTCATGTCAATGATGAGAGTTCGGATGAGAACATATCACGAAAAATACTAGGTAAATTATGCATTGATTAATAATGCTGGCATAAAATATAAATCACAGAATATTTGGGATTGCTACTACGCACACCATTCTGAGTGAATTTCATATGCATTGAATTGCTCAATGAGCGAGGAGGTCTTTTGCACTCGTCACCTTTCAAATGGCTTTACCCCTTGCAGGGTGACAACGCACTAAATACTGGTTTTACAATTTTAACCTTGAACTAAAAACCACCATCAACATTAAGTCCCCTCGCTTAGCACGTAATAGTTACACTATCAAGGGGTAAGCACTAGATGGTGACAAATAAAGATAAAACTTATGAGACAAATTTAGATGTTACCAGGAGAGATGGGTCGTCGTGTCTTTGGAACATGTCACGTTCAAGAGGCGTCCAGGTGAGCGTTCCCCTAGCATGATGTCGGTTGGCCTCAGGTAGATTTGGCATATGGTTGGTTGGGATCTCAAACTATTCATGACGATGTCGTAATCCTCGACTCTGATGTGGATGAGTCCTATCATGAGGAATATCCTTAAAAGGCTGTTGAAGCAATTTCTGAAAAACATGTTGAAGCAACTCGCAAAGAGAACGTTGATGCAACTTCCGAGAAGGGCATCGAAGCGTCTTCTGGAGAGGATGTTAAATTAGCTCCTGGAGAGGGCTCTAGTGAAGGCACCATTGGCCCTGGCGTTGACGACACTTCTTTGATGTTTAGTAGTCTTTGCTTCATTTGGATGGAGCCAGGTCTTCATCGAATAATAATCCATCATTCATGTTGTAACTTCCATTTGTTATATCACGTGTGTTGTGCTTCCGTGAACATGATATCCATTAGTCGTATTTGTTAGGTGCGGAGGCTCTATCTCCAATTAATAGCGCGTGTGACGTGATTGGACATGTCTGAAGAAGTAATCGTAACCGGGGAGTACCGCGTGAACTAGCTCGCTACTTCCTGATTCCATGAAGGGATTTCCCAAAATATGAAAATTACAGATGGCGAAACTTCTTTCTGGGATCTAGGCACAATGAGATGGTAATTGAGAGGTTGTTTCATCATTGAAGCAGCTGCACTTCAGGGTACGAATGACGCTTGCCCTAAGAAGCATGTATTGTCTGCTTGATGATTTCTTTCAGTCATCTTACTCTTTCTGATTGCGATGATGATATGCCTGTATGGGAACAATCCTCCGGAGCCGTTAAGTGAAGTAGACAAGCTGAGAGACCTTCGTTGTCAACGTGCCGCTATAAGTCTTCAAAGGCTTCATTTCAAGCAACATCCTTTGAATCGTCTTCTGAATCTTGGATGGTTGTATGGAACGGGATGCGATGAGAAGTCCCCAGTTACACTTCAGAATCAATGGCGTGGCTGGAAACGTGAAAATATCTCCGATTTGTACTTTGGAGTCTTTGATACACATGTACGTCTTCATGTTGAGAATTCTCTACGGCTCGTAAAGCTTCAAAAGTGATGATTGCTGATATTAGAAATAAATCGGTTGAGGGACATGAAGGCATCCTTTGTTGGCAGTCCCCATGTGTAATTATCCTGAGCTTATTTTCTCTTGAAAGACGTACTTCCATTGCAGTTACTGGTAAGGTGTTGAAGCGGCTTCGGCCTATGAAGAGAGCGCTGAAGTGGCTTAGGGAAAGGGTGTTGATGCGGCTTCGAGAGAGAGAGAGCGTTGAAGCGACTTCTTCTGGAGAGAGCGTTGAAGCGTCTTCAGGAGAGAGCGTGCATTCAGGCGGCTTCTGGAGTGTGCGTCGAAGTTGCTTCTGAAGCGTGCGTTGAAGCGGCTTTTGAGCGTGCGTCGAAGCGGCTTCTGGAGCGTGCGACTTCTTCTGGAGAGAGCGTTGAAGCGGCTTCTCCTTTAGTTTGACTTTCTCTTGCAAATTACATGCTTCTTGACCGTCTCTCTTGTGTTGAAGAAGTACTTGACTGACGGTGAAGGAATTTCATGCTGAGTCTCAGTCCCCAAGCGTGAGTTACATGGCTCTATCTTGCATGGTCGGTGGGTTTACCATAATAAAGATATCACCATCTCGCCTCCATACTGGTGACTTTATTACTTCTCCATGGGAAAGAAAAATATGCAGAAGTTTGGATTACCTCTGTCCGTAGTGGTTGTTGATATGGTGAAGCTCTGGCGAGCAACAACGATTCTTGGCAGCAGCTATGTGATCAGAAGAGACAGGCAGGGAGAGGCATGGTAGCTACTTGCACGAACTTGGAAGTCTTCATATAATGATAGAGATCATCTCGTTATTAGAGAGAGAAGTTGATGATGGAACCGATAGGTTCCTTGATGTTTCCTCATGGAATGGAGAAGAGGGAGACAGTCCCCTGCCCACGAGTGTCTATTGAGCTTTCAACTTGATAGATGTTGTCACGATTGGTAGAGTTGGAGTTGACCCCAACGTTGATGAGGATCATACGAGTTGATGATCATGAGGCCGTCTTTGCGTCTACGTTGCGTTTCATGGACATCCACGCATCGCTGATCTTTGACAATACGTCTGATCTCTTGAGTATGTCCCTGTCTTTGGACATCTTGGAATCATAATGATAGCGTGCTTGTATCTCTATAAATTCAGCATCTTTGAGATGGGTAGTACTGAGCAGTCCCCAGCCACACTCCTTTGCCTTTATCATCTTTGGATCGTGTCTTTGAGGAGTAGGGAAGTTCCCTCATGCGTATGACTTAACTAACATGTTGTGCAAATATTAAGAAGCTCTTGACATGGAGAGTTCGTATGTACCTCTTAAGTCCCGGGTGCGACCTCCTTTGGTAATGCAACTACTTCTTCTACGGGAGACGACGAAATTCTGAAAGTGTCTCTCACCGATTTTGTTGCCGTCAAGCCAGATATGGTATATCTCTGACGTTGTTTTATCATTATGATAGTCGTGCACGTGGTACTAAGGTTGGAGTCGGCAGTTTTGGACGCGCAGGATGTTATATCTTGGTGGTTTTCCTCTTGCTGCTTCAGTGAAGCTGCTTACAGAAGGCTGAAGGTTGTATTGCCTATTGGTGAGATGTATGCTTCCACGAATATCATGAGGCTCTTCATTCCTGGCAGGCCTGGTTTTTTCAAGAAAGGCAGGTGCTATTGTAGCCGAGCTTAACAACTTCACGAAGTTAAGAGGATGTCTGAAATTGCAGATTCTCCAGCATAGCACGATAGACTGGCACCATCCTATTAATGCATAATTCCACCAAGCGTTGTTCAATCATATTTGGATCGTGACAATCAAAGGCCCGAATTCGGACCTCTTCACATAATAATTTGGATGTTCGTTGTTTCGTTGGAACATTCTCCCCAAATCTCAAAAGGTGATTTGCTCGGATACGAAGAAATACTTCTTGTAGAAAGCGGTTACTATCTCACACTAGTTGGATACGCTGTTTGTGGAATGTTGTTGTACCAGGTGTACGCTCTCCTAATAAGTGATTTTGAGAACTCTTTCAGGCGAAGGACATGATTGTATTCGTGCTCTCCTAATGACTCCAGAAAACGAGAGATGTGTTCACGAGCATTACTAGTTCCTCCATAAAGGGAAAATTGAGGAGAGGAGTATCCTCTCGGAAGAGGAACTCTTTGCACATCAGGAGGATAAGGAGGCTGATGCTGGTGCAGGTCTACCGGGTTTTCCTTGCCTCGATGCTGGAGAAGTCTTTCTAGATCCTCACGCATGATGAAATTGGACGGCTGATTCCTTTCCCTTGAGCGCTCAGGAATTTCTCCATCTATGAATGCACGCCCTCTTTCTGAGTTGTAGCCATGTCCGTCTGAGCCTTAGCGAGAACTTCTCGTCTTTCCATTAAACCAACAACGATAATAGGGGGTTGGCCTCCTCTGGTTCCTCCGGTCTCTCTTCCTGATGGGGAAGTGGCAGTAGCGCTAGTAACGACCAGGGGTGTTACGCTAGAAGAAATATTGGTGGCGGCAGCGGCTCTGGATCTGGTGATCGTAGGTGTCACACCTAAGGAAGTGTCTCGCTGTTGTCCGGGTTGACATAATAGGCGAACCCTTTATGATGATTTGAAGATGTGTCAAGCCTCCTTTGTTGTTGTAGATGTACAAATTCTCGGAATTACGCCATTTTTTGGATCTACACATTTCGTTGATGAAGTGGTAGCGAATATTCTTCACTTTAAATTGGTAGAAGTGGTGGAATAGAGATAAACCTTTTGTTTTGTGATCTCTGCAAGTGTATCCTTAGGACTCCAATGGTATTGATATTTGTTGTCGACTATCTCCATACTGGAACAACAGCTACACGAATCTTCACTTCGTCTTTCTAGGTGTGGACCCTTTGAGGCATTTCTGGCTTGCTCCATACAAAACTTGTGGTAATGTAGAAAGGACGGTTGCTCCATCCGGGTCTTGAGAGAAGCCATTGCGTTCTTCTAAGTAGTAGTCACGTCTTGTGTCTCCATGCGGCTTTCTGGTCCTTTCATCTGGGAGATTTACTGGTGCTCAACTATCCGAAGCATTGCTTGAAAAATCATTTTTGTGAAGCTTCTTGGCGAATGGAACACCGGAATTGAAATTGGTTGTTGAACCTAAATTGAATTTAATGATTGAATTGAATCTAAGATCCACACTTTTGAAATTGAGAAAACTGGAATGAATATTGGTTTTGCAACCGAGAGATCAATCTCCCACTGTGGTCGCCAATTGTTTGAGGGTAAAAATTGATTCTGCTATTTTTGGTAAATTTAGGTGTGTTGATGAGAAACGAATCTAAACCCTAAACAAATGCACTGTACGGGAGTACTTTAGATTCGAGAGATCAATCTGTACAATTCTGGCCTAAACCAAGAAATGGTCATTCCAGACTTGCTTCGGTCACAAAGTGAAGGAGAAGGGTAGATCTTAGGGAGGGAAACAAAGAAGGTGTTGAGATCAAAAATGTTGAATTTTTGAAGGTGTGGCTATTTATGACTTGTATCAGAATGTGGAACTGGATTGCATAATGCAAGCTATCAGTTCTAGGTGTTTTCTGGATACTGTGTTAACAACACTTGTGTTCCTTTTTGAAATAGATTGAAAATCTATTTATACAAGTCATTGAGCGCACGCACCCTGATCTCTTAGGAAGTGGAGGAAGTGAAGTAGTGGAGGAGTGGTTTTGTGCGGAAGGTAGTGATCATCGTATTTCCGTTATGACGGAAAACTGATCACACGTTCTTCCACTACTCTCACTACTGTTAACCGCCCATCTTTCCTGACACGTTCTCGTAACGGACGCGTTGCACGTCTCACTCTGTAAACCGCCAGACCAATACCCCAGTAAGTATCCCCCAGTTTGTGACATGTTTGATGTCTCTAATAAGTGGGTCAAGTCGTGGAATCCTCCGCGGAGAATAACATGGTGCTATTAGGTGAAACAACTAAGTTGTTTATGAGGCCAATATAAAATATTGTATGTATTCGATGCATGTGAAGCATCGCATTTAAGCAGCTCAAACTAATCGATGTGTATGAAGCATCATTGTTTTAGAGCCTGATTGAATAAGTCGCAGATAGGCATCTTAAAAGAGGCAACATGATCGACCATGTTTGGGTGATCGTTTGAGGACTCTATAGTCACGTCATCACTTGGTCGATCGCCTCATGTGGAAGAGGGATGGCCGGCCTTCACAATGTTGTTTTTCTTGTTTTCGAGTAAAAAATCCACACCATCCAACTAGGTTAGCAAAGTTGGATGGACGAGATGTTTTGCGGCAATTGCATACTGCCATTGACGCAGCTTTAGGGTTTAGGGAGTCGTGTGCCCCCCTCCCTTTGGGCGTGCGTTTCGAGGCATTGAGCCCTAGTTTGCGTAGGTCGGTCAATCACGTGTAAAGGTTGGTCCGCAGTGATCACATTAACACCTTCGGGACCACTTGAATCTAGATCTATGCCGCTCGTTCAGGCTGGCGAAGATGGATGGTTGTGATCAATCTGCGACAGAAGTATGTTGTCGTAAACCCAATTAGGGTTTTGAAACCGCCGCGGCTTCCCTAGTTCAATCAAGTAATTCAATACATCATCGACTTCCCATGGGCAAGTAGATCGAGCAGGAATAGTGTTGGGCCGGTGGTGAACTCGTGCGTTCCTACCTGACCGTCCAAAACGCGATCTAAGCCATCCAAAAAGGCTGGCTAAGTTGGATGGTCGTGATCGATTTAAGACACTAATACACTTCCGCGACCCAAATTAGGGTTTTAAAAGCATCGCGTCTGCCATAATTTGGGCAAGCGATTGAACACTCTATAGGCTTGCCGCTGGAAAGTCGATCGACTAGGGCACTAGTGGGCCCACGGATGATCATGTTGGCACTTCCTTGATTGTTTGGAAAACGATCTAAGTCGTCCAACTAGGATGGCGAAGTTGGACGGATATGATGGATTTTTAGACCGTTTTTTTTACGGTTTTAGCTCATTCGAGCTTTGCTCTTGCGCAGCGCCAACGCCCATGTTTGGGTCGGTGTTTGAAGCGCTTGTGAAAGGTCAACATGGGATTCGATCAACTAGATGACTAGTGGGCCCGCCAGTGGCCGTGCTAGCACTTCCCTAATCACTCGTGGAGTAAACCAAGCCGTCCAACCAGGATGGCAAAGTTGGACGGCTGTGACGCTTTTAAGACTATTTTGGACATTCTATGCTCGTTCGATCTTCTTTCCACAGCGTGACCACCCTACTTAGGGTTGTCGTTTGACAACGCTGAGATGCGTTTAGGCAAGGTCGGATCAGTTGGGGCGTTGGTGGGACCGTGGTCATCATGATGGTTGCCTATTTCCGCCATGGCTTGGCCAGGCTTGTTGAATCGCGCGGCCAAATTGTGTGGCCGTGTTCGTTTCTGAGACTGATATGGACAGTCTAGATTTTCCTTAAGGAAATTCATGTTCAATCGAGCCTCCTTTAGTTAAAAGCGCGTCGATACAAGATTCTCTTTGTCAGAGAGTGATGTAGCCTATGTGGGTATTTTCATGCAAATCTCAATACAGACACTTCTTGAGATTCATGCTATTCTGCTGAGAATGAACACTTAATCGTCATGTCATGTCAATGATGAGAGTTCGGCTGAGAACATAGCACGGAAAATACTAGGTAAATCATGCATTGATTAATAATGCTGGCATAAAATGGAAATCACAGAATATTTGGGATTGTTACTACGCGCACCATTCTGAGTGAATTTCATATGCATTGAATTGCTCAATGAGCGAGGAGGTTTTTTGCACTCGTCTCCTTTCAAATGGCTTTACCCCTTGCACGGTGACAACGCACTAAATACTGGTTTTATAATTTTAGCCTTGAACTAAAAACCATCATCAACAGCAGTATTCATGGATGTCAGCGACTGACATGTTGAATGCTGTTGATTTTTATGAGCCGGTGTCGATGACTTTGGCCGAAGACTCCCCATCTCTGGAGTTGTTAACACAAGAAAGGTGCATCTGGTGGGGGATAACATCCTCCCGAACCTCCCCCAACCCAAACTTGTCAATCTTTAACAGCAAAACTCCACAAATATTCCTGTATGAAACTAAGAGTGCAAAATGATCCACCAGAGAATTAAGAAATAGGTAGAGAATTCACTTTAAACTATGATATTCCGCATTTACCGGATGTTACGTAGATTAAAAAGGTGAGTTTGAAGAGATGTACCTCAGCATTAAAATTAGACAAAGATATCCATTTCCAAGAGTTAACCATCCCGAGACTATATATTATGCTCCTCACCAAAGAGATCAAGCCTCGTACATCCAAGGGAGAAATGCTAAATGATCCAATAAATATCCTAAGGTATCGTAGTTGAGCCTGCACAAAGTCAGGGCCCGGCCCCATGGGAATCAGGGAAAGACCCATTTTGGGGCACCAAGGCCCAAGGAAAACAAAAGCTTGGTTTTACGTTGTGGGGAATTCATAAAAGCTAAGGTCCAGTTTGGTACAATTTTCAAAAACAGAGAAAACAGAAAACATGAGAAAACGTGTTTGCTAGTGACATTTTCAAAAAAATGTTTTCTATCTGTTTTCTGTTTTTGAAAACAAAAAAAAAATAAAAACAACACATTATTGTTTTTTGTGTTTTCTCTTTTTTCTTTTCTTTGTTCTTTTTTTATTTTCAGAACAAAGTAAGAGATCGGGGGAATGACTGAAAGTGATTCATGACTAATATCACTATCTCTTAGACGAATCTTTACATTTGATTCGATTTAGTTGATTCTCCTTGTTTTCAAACACAGTTTACCAAACAATTTTTAGAAAATGAAAACAAGGAAAAAATGGTATGTTTTTAAAACAGTGGAAAACTATTTTTGAAAACTGTACCAAACAGGCTCTAATATTTTAGGGTTTATTTGAAAAAACTATTTAAATATTTTGAGCAGAAGTTTAATTGATATAAATTTAAGGGATCTTCTTTAAACTCGTTAATTCTTTCTAGTTTTGTACGTACAATTTTTTTCCTGGCATTTTTAGGGGCGACCCCAAAAGAATTAGGGGCGAATTTTTTATTCTCAACCCATATACAACGTTAAGGGATGTCCTAACGGCTAGTAGAATTCGTTAATGCCCTTATATAATCGGAAGTCATTTTGTGTACGATTGTTAGTACTTAATCGGGAGGTAAGTAACTCAAAGATACTACCAATTAATATATATTTGTGCCAAAGGCTTGTTTGCCTTCTATCACAATCGATAGGAACATGAACCTTACTAGACTACCGATTGTTAAATTATAGAAATAAGAAATCTTAAGAATTTTGCCATATTGAAATTTGGGGCTACTATATAATCGGACACAAAATAAAATGTCTAAGCTACCGATTAGGAAAGTCGACAAATTCATAATTTACATAATTTTGGTGAATTGAAATTTGGGCTGCTTAAAAACAGTAGCTAATGAGATGGTATTACCTACCGATTATATCGTTTGACCGATAAAACCAATTTCAACCTAAATTCATTTCATTTCTTTCTTTTCAACTACAACTCCTCTTCTCTCTTGTTCTCATCCGGTTTCAACCAAGGAAAACTTTCCCCCTCGTTCAATTCCGCTTCAATACATCGTTATTGTTAATCTTCGAATCGAATCATCATCGATTATTCTCTATAAAGATGAAAGATAAGGAACGTAAGAAAACTAAAACCAAAAACGTGTATCGCGGTGACGATCCACACATTGGACTGCATGCCCGTAATAAAGAGATTCTCACTGAAGAACGTGAAGAACACGAAGAAAATGAAGATGATAAAGTCCCTGGTGTAGGTGATTCTGATAGCCAAACTCTCAAGCAACTTCAAATGGCCCCGATTAGGTAAGATTCTACCATTTTTTGGTTTATATTGCTTCAATTCGACGAATCCATGAATAATTTTTTTAGGGTTTTAGGTTATTACCCAGATTCGGTAGTTTAGTTATTGTTTTAAACATCCGATTGTGGTCGAATTCTTCATTCCACAAGAACATTAGTCATATTCGGGTGTTAAATATTTAGGTTTCCTACCGATTGTAGAACGTTTATCATTATTGAGCCCTAAATCGACCATATTCGGAAGTTAAATGTGTTTTTGCCTTCCGAATATACTAGGGAAGTACAAGTATTAGAGACGCAGTAATCGGGTGATATGTTTTGTAATTTTCTTCCGATTGTTTAGGCTCAACCACTTTAGTAATTTTTGAACACAAAGTGATTCATATTCGGTAGAAATTAGTTTTGTAAGGCTTCCGATTGTGATGTATTCGGTAGGGTAGACTCTTTTGTGACTTTCGATTATGCGTATTCGGAAGATTATGTTGAAATGTAGATTCCGATTATAATGTATAGGTCTTGATGGTGGTTTTTTAAACAAAGGGTGAAATCGTAAAACCCCAAATAACCTAATGTCACTAGTGACATATTTATTAGGACATTTAATGCATGTAATCAGTAATTAATAGGGGGTATTTTTTCAAATTAGGGTTACGAAGAAGAAAACCCTAATTCCCCTCCGTGCCAATGGCAAATCATGCCAGCCACATTTAACCCGAGCTAGCCGCGCCATGCCAAATGCACTCTGCCTTGGCCCTAGCTACGCTAATCACACCACGCCAAGCCAAACACACTTACCTTGGCCCTATCCACACCTCTGCGCCAATGGCAAATCATGCCAGCCACACCAAAACGCGCCAAAGCATGCCAACCATGTTATCCGCACCTCCGTGCCAATGGCAAATCATGCCAGCCACACCTAGCCTAAGCTAGCCACACCTCTGCGCCAATGGCAAATCATGCCAGCCACACCAAAACGCGCCAAAGCATGCCAACCATGTTAGCCGCACCTCCGTGCCAATGGCAAATCATGCCAGCCACACCTAGCCCAATCTATCCGCACCTCTGTGCCAATGGCAAATCATGCCAGCCACACCAAACGCGCCAAAGCATGCCAACCATGCTAGCCGGACCTCCGTGCCAATGGCAAATCATGCCACCACATTTAGCCCGAGCTAGCCGCGCCATACCAAACGCATCGCCTTGGCCCTAGCTACGCTAGTCACATCACGCCAAGCCAAGCACCCTTACCTTGGCCCTAACCATGCCATGCCAAAATGGCGCCCACGCCTAGGCTTGCAAATCATGCAACCTAGGCCAAATTGGCCACGCATTCCATTGGCACATGCCAACACGCTCGCTGGTAGCTTTTTCTACCAAGGCGCGACCCAAATTGGCCACGCATGCCATTGGCACATGCCAACACGCTCGCTGGTAGCTTTTTCTACCAAGGCGCGACCCAAATTGGCCACGCATGCCATTGGCACATGCCAACACTGTAACACCCCGAGTTCCGGACCAGGGTCAAACCCATATGGAGATCCGAACTCGAAGCGTTACGGGTCGGAAAGAGACTTATGCATATAACTCTTTTAATTTATTTATAACAACAAAAAGTTATTTAACTTTTCTAATATGAATTTAAACATATAAATTAGATAATCATCTTTAACAACATTTTCAACCAACATATTATTTCAAATTACGTTTCAAGCAATACAATAATACAGTTCAATCACTACACTACTCATTCCTAGCTTTCGCTGTGCCACTCTGATAAATCTGCAAGGATGTCAATTGGGGTGAGATGACAGCTCAATAAAATGCATTCCCAATTCTCTAAAGATTCTCAAACATAATCATTTTATAAAGCAAAAACATATAACAAGAACGCATTAAAACTTCAGGGAATCAATGATATATTCAAGAATCACAATACCTCAATATTTTCGATAACTTATCCAATCTACAATTCAGTCTATGGGTTCACAACATTAATGTTATTATCAACAAATCATCCATTTAGTGTCAACTCAACAATTCACATCAACAATATTGTTTTCAACAACTCATCCATTTAAGTTTCCACACGCCATTCACATATTAATATTGTCACGGCAAGCCATCAGTTTTCAATACCAAAATAATTATCAATTAGTCATTCATCAATGATTCAAAACATATATTCGCGTATTAATATGGTCACGGAGAAAATATGAGTTCACGACATTATTCATGTTCCCTACAAATACTTCAATTCGTATTTCAATAAACCCAATAAGTTTTCCAATAGAGATTTCAACACACGATTCACAAATTAATATTATCATCACAACAAGTAACCATGAGGTCATTAATATCAACAATACTTTCGACAAGTCTACCAATTTATGTTTTAACAATTGAGTTCATGGTACGAATGTCCTTGGTTCGTACACCCACCTATCGTTTATCGGCACGGACAGCCTCCATCGATGGTCAGGAACAAAAGTTCCTATGGGGATCATACCCATTTGCTCTCGGGGATCATTACCCGTTTCATTCACAGTACGAAAACCTTGGCTCGTACACCACCTATCGTTTACCGGCACGGACAGCCGCCATCGATGGTCGGGAAACATAAGTTCCCATGGGGATCATTACCCATTTAACTCTCGGGGATCATTACCCGCCATTAACATGAAACATGTTTCATATAATGGTAAAACATGAACTCATTTCCTTTTATAAATCATTTTCACAAACAACACAAGCAACCATGGCTTAACATATGACAACAACATGAGTTTCTTTCAAGCATTTATGCAAACAAGTTAATCGCAGCCATATTACATTATATGTTTCATTGTATTAACTTTATCCGATCATCTTCAAACTTTACAGGAACATTCTTGACACATTCTTATATTACATATCCAAATTTCACACCAAACCAACGGTTCAAACAAAAGATATTGAATTTATAAAGACAACCTAAAAACTGGGCAGATTACATGTTGTTACCAAACAATTCATGATAAATTCATAACAATCTTAAATTGACCCAATCCAAAGCACACTGAAAGATAAGAGTTTTATCTACAACTTTTATTAAGACCTCAAATCCTTTTAAAACCATTAAGACTTCCTAAGAACATCAAAATCACAGCAAGGCGAAACTGTCCAGAAATTCAGAAACTATCACCCAATTTCAAACAAATATTCAACGGTGAATTTACATTGGAAAATTCTCAAATTTTAACAAGAGATACTCAATCATGTTTGGGGAGGGATCGGCTAACAGGGTGAGTTTGACAGACTTTGCCACAGCCCCTCCCAACCATTGGATGTTGCTATTTCTAACGGCTGAGATGTTTTCATAAAACACGCGGATCTATCAGATCCATGACCCGGTTCCTAAATTTCTATTCTCCTCTCTTCAACAACAGATTTCTTTCTTCTCCTTCGTTCTCTCGAATCTCTCCATAAGCTCTTCCAGTGAGATGGAACAATAACAATTAAAAAAAAAAAAAATATCATGCCATCAGTCGATGAGTTCTTGGACTTGTTTTACTGAGAAATTTTTTGAATCTCGATAGGGATTAGGTAAGTCAAAACTTAACCATTTTATATCTAAGGTTTTGATAATTTGAAAGTTCAGTAAAAGTATGATTCATTAAAATTAATTAGTAACACATCTCCTCCCACTCTTCAATTAGTTTATTACAACTCATAACCATTTTGATTTACTTGTTTCCATATACATGGAATCCTTAATTTGAAGGTTTCATCAACCCAACCGGCTCAGACAAAAATTGATGTTTATCTACATTTTAATAGTCAACAATATTGCTTTATATAGGTGGGCTGTCACAAGTTCAGGGAACTAGGAATTCATATCAAAAAATGGTGTCACTGTTAGTGTATTAGTAGTTACATTTTCCTCTTTTGATTACAGGTCTACTGACATGATTAATTTGGTATATTCAGGTAGCCAATACGAGGATAATGTGTTGTTTAGAAGGCTTCTTTCAACTGCCTGAAGTCATTAAATTTCAAAATGTTGAAATCCAATAATTTCAATCCCGAATTCAAAACCTTAATCCACGAATTTTTGTTTACAATCAGTTCCAAAATCCATCAATTAATGGTAGGATTTTTTCTTTATTAAATCTCAGCTAAAGAGAGTATCGGGAGAAGGAAGAAGAAGAATAAGCCGATCAAAAAAAAGGAAGAACAAGAATAAGATTTGTACCTGCGTTGCTTGAAGAGGAGTTCCTTGAAGAGAGAGTGTGAAATAACTGGGTTATAGATAGATAAATAAGATCCGCGTGTTTTATGAAAACATCTCAGCCGCTAAAAATAGCAACATCCAATGGTCGGGAGGGGCTGTGGCAAAGTCTGTCAAACTCACCCTGTTAGCCGATCCCTCCCCATCATGTTTAATATCAATTAGAGAAGCCTGATCATCAAAAAGAGGCACATATTTATTCGAATAAATCACTGAATCATTACAATACAAAATCATATAAAGTAAACACCAAAGAAAAACACCTAAAGAGAAAGGGTTTCACATTCTACATCAATTCCATTGATTCTCCACTGATTTTCCTAGCTCCAAATCATCTTCTTCATCTCCATAGCTTTTGGTTCTCCCTTCTCTAATACCTTTCTCCCTATTTATATTTAACTTAATTGTTTTATTTATCTTTTCATTTCCCTTGTAATTTTCTTTAATTATTAAAGTTAATTAGGTAACTATATTTCCACCTAGATTTTCTAGTTCAAGCAACCCACCTAGGTTAAGGCAAAAGAAACAATATTCTAGACCACATGGTTAGCTAAGTTGGGTATAACCCGACCCGAAATGTTAACTAAAATACAGGGTATTACATTCTACCACCCTTAAAAGAAATTTCGTCCCGAAATTTAGAAAATAATACAACCTAAAAATTCACATAGTATAAATAGTATAGTACACACAACACGACAATTCAATCCAACTCACAATTAACAATTCACATGAATTTCACACAATGTCATAATACGACTACTAACATCAAGCAAGCAATATCACACTCAAATCAGACAAGCATGCATTGCAACATCCGAAACAATTTATTTACGCTCCCATTCAAGATCTAAAGCCTAGAGCTCTGATACCAACTTGTAACACCCCGAGTTCCGGACCAGGGTCAAACCCATATGGAGATCCGAACTCGAAGCGTTACGGGTCGGAAAGAGACTTATGCATATAACTCTTTTAATTTATTTATAACAACAAAAAGTTATTTAACTTTTCTAATATGAATTTAAACATATAAATTAGATAATCATCTTTAACAACATTTTCAACCAACATATTATTTCAAATTACGTTTCAAGCAATACAATAATACAGTTCAATCACTACACTACTCATTCCTAGCTTTCGCTGTGCCACTCTGATAAATCTGCAAGGATGTCAATTGGGGTGAGATGACAGCTCAATAGAATGCATTCCCAATTCTCTAAAGATTCTCAAACATAATCATTTTATAAAGCAAAAACATATAACAAGAACGCATTAAAACTTCAGGGAATCAATGATATATTCAAGAATCACAATACCTCAATATTTTCGATAACTTATCCAATCTACAATTCAGTCTATGGGTTCACAACATTAATGTTATTATCAACAAATCATCCATTTAGTGTCAACTCAACAATTCACATCAACAATATTGTTTTCAACAACTCATCCATTTAAGTTTCCACACGCCATTCACATATTAATATTGTCATCACAACAAGTAACCATGAGGTCATATTAATATCAACAATACTTTCGACAAGTCTACCAATTTATGTTTTAACAATTGAGTTCATGGTACGAATGTCCTTGATTCGTACACCCACCTATCGCTTATCCGCACGGACAAACCTCCATCGATGGTCGAACAAAAGTTCCTATGGGGATCATACCCATTTGCTCTCGGGGATCATTACCCGTTTCATTCACTGACGTAAAACCTTGGCTCGTACACCACCTATCGTTACCAAGACGGACAGCCGCCATCGATGGTCGGGAAACACAAGTTCCCATGGGGATCATTACCCATTTAACTCTCGGGGATCATTACCCGCCATTAACATGAAACATGTTTCATATAATGGTAAAACATGAACTCATTTCCTTTTTATAAATCATTTTCACAAACAACACAAGCAACCATGGCTTAACATATGACAACAACATGAGTTTCTTTCAAGCATTTATGCAAACAAGTTAACTGCAGCCATATTACATTATATGTTTCATTGTATTAACTTTATCCGATCATCTTCAAACTTTACAGGAACATTCTTGACACATTCTTATATTACATATCCAAATTTCACACCAAACCAACGGTTCAAACAAAAGATATTGAATTTATAAAGACAACCTAAAAACTGGGCAGATTACATGTTGTTACCAAACAATTCATGATAAATTCATAACAATCTTAAATTGACCCAATCCAAAGCACACTGAAAGATAAGAGTTTTATCTACAACTTTTATTAAGACCTCAAATCCTTTTAAAACCATTAAGACTTCCTAAGAACATCAAAATCACAGCAAGGCGAAACTGTCCAGAAATTCAGAAACTATCACCCAATTTCAAACAAATATTCAACGGTGAATTTACATTGGAAAATTCTCAAATTTTAACAAGAGATACTCAATAATGTTTAATATCAATTAGAGAAGCCTGATCATCAAAAAGAGGCACATATTTATTCGAATAAATCACTGAATCATTACAATACAAAATCATATAAAGTAAACACCAAAGAAAAACACCTAAAGAGAAAGGGTTTCACATTCTACATCAATTCCATTGATTCTCCACTGATTTTCCTAGCTCCAAATCATCTTCTTCATCTCCATAGCTTTTGGTTTTCTCCCTTCTCTAATACCTTTCTCCCTATTTATATTTAACTTAATTGTTTTATTTATCTTTTCATTTCCCTTGTAATTTTCTTTAATTATTAAAGTTAATTAGGTAACTATATTTCCACCTAGATTTTCTAGTTCAAGCAACCCACCTAGGTTAAGGCAAAAGAAACAATATTCTAGACCACATGGTTAGCTAAGTTGGGTATAACCCGACCCGAAATGTTAACTAAAATACAGGGTATTACAAACACGCTCGCTGGTAGCTTTTTCTACCAGGGCGCGACCCAAATTGGCCACGCATTCCATTGGCACATGCCAACACGCTCGCAGGTAGCTTTTCCTACCAGGGCGCGACCCAAATTGGCCACGCATGCCATTGGCACATGCCAACACGCTCGCCGGTAGCTTTTCCTACTGTGGCGCGACCCAAATTGGCCACGCATGCCATTGGCACATGCCAACACGCCGCCGGGTAGCTTTTCTAAACACGGGCCATGATTCAACTTGGCCATGCATGCCATTGGCACATGCAAAACACGCATGCTGGTAGCCCAACTTGAAAGCCGTGCAACCTAGGCCAACTTGGCCGTATGCGCCATTGGCACATGCCAAAACCCACGTTGGTAGCCTAACTTGCAAACCGTGCAACCTACCGCCAAGGCATTCCGCACATGCCATTGGCACAATCCACACACGCCACTAGCAACTCTATGCATTGCCACTTACACTCAACGTACAACCTACCACCAAGGCATTCCACACATGCCATTGGCACATGCCACACACGCCACTAGCAGCTCTGGCATTGCCACTTGCGCTCGAGGTGCAACTCGCAACAAAGGCATTCCGCACATGCCATTGGCACATGCCACATGCGCCCCTAGCAGCACCACTTGCACTCATGATGCAACCAACACTCGTGACATCAACACAAACTGGGGATGCTTTCCTGTGGTCTTGGTTTGGTGGTCACAACCACAGCCAGACACTACGCTCACATTAAGAAAGCGTGAATAGGAATAAAGCTGGCCAAATAAATGAGGAAATAATGGTGAAAACGTTTCACCCATTAACACCATGCGGTTACCACCTCCTCCCATTATTTCACCCTTTACTCTCTTCCTTCATGAGGCCAGGGTACGTTTCAATCTCGACTTGTATAAATAGGTCTTACCTATTTCCACCGCACAACAAGTCTTTGGTCAGAGAAAAATACAACACTCGTAAAATGCAACTTTGCAAGCTCTCCAAAAATCTTTCATCTCTTGCAAGCTTCCTAAGCTTTCACTTTCGATACAAGTCGAGACGCTACTCTCCTTTAACTATTCTCGGTCTCAACACCTTTCTTTGCTTCCTCCCCAAATCAACCCTTCTCCTCCACTTTATGACCGAAGCAAGTCCGGAACGACCATTTCTTGGTTTAGGCCGGACTTGTATGCGAGATTGATCTCTCGAATCTATAAAGTGCTCACGTGCAAGACATTTGTTTAGGGTTTAAACCAGTTTCTCACTCACCTACCAAATTTACCAAAATCATGAAACGATTTTTACCCATAAACAATTGGCGACCACAGCAGGAGGATTGATCTATCGGTTACAATAACAACTCCGACTCCTGATTTCGTTTCACGAACGTCAAATCCTAACATGGTGGAACTCAGGTCCGGAGCGGCTTCCGAGAATACCAGCACAGAACGCATCCCTGATGTTAGCGTCTCTCCTAATAACGTTGTTGCATCACCTGCTGACTACAGTAACATCGAATGCACTCCCTTAAGTATAACACCGCCAAAAACCTGTGGCCAGAGAGCGCCGCCTCCTCTAGTGTCCGCACAACCTCTAATCATGGCAACGAAAATATCTCTTCTGGGTGTCACGACACCATTCACTGTGGCTAGAGCCGCCGCTACGACTCCCAAATGCTTCGTCTAGCATGGCGCCTCCGACCACAACTAAGGTTCCAACTACCCCGCCGACGGGACGAGAGACCGGAGGGACCAAAGGAAGTCGTCCTTACGTCACCATCGCTGATTTGATGGAACGACAAGAGATGCTCGCCAGAGCCCAGACGGATATGGTTTCAACGAAGAAGGAGATACTCATCTTTCTCAAGACCCTGATAGAGCGACTGCCACGTGAGTCGCGCCCTCCAGAGCCGCTTAGCAACGTCTCCAACAACCCCGACGCCAGCACCTCGGCGGAGCACACCTCCACGGATGAGGAAACTCGCGCTAGAATCCCGCTCAAGGAAATCAGCCGCCTAACTTCGTCACGAGAGAAGATTTGGAACAACTTCTCCGCAACCGAATCAAGAATGATGATTTGGATGTGCGTCATCACCAACCCCTTACCCATCCGAAATGCGAGAATCCCTCTCCCAAGGGGGTACTCTTCTCCTCAATTTACCCCGTACGATGGTACCGGAATGCACATGAGCATGTCTCGTTTTCGGAATCCCTAGGTGAACATGAATATAATCACGTTCTTTGTTTAAGGGAATTCTCAAAATCACTTACTGGAAGGGCTTATACATGGTACAATAGCATCCCACCGAACAAAGCATTCCCAACTGAGTAGCATGGTCACTGCGTTTACAAGAAATACTTCTTCATGTCCGAACAAGTTACTTTTCGACTCGTAAGAATGTACTGTGGGATAACGAACATCCGAATGATTTCAAAAGGTTCAGTGGTTCAAGCACTCGACTGTCACGACCCAAACGTGACCGAGCAACAATCGGTGAACGCATGCATCAATGGTATGGTTCCAATTTTACCGCGCTCGTTAGAAAACTTGCGCTTCCAAATGTTCTCCGAACTCCATGAAGCGCCGACGATCTCGCAACAACAGCAGCAGCATTACCGGAAAGAGCTAAGCCAAATCGAATCAAGACACGCGTGAAACTCATGAATAGACGCCTCATCAGCAAACAATTTAATGCCGCTCATCCTCCGTGAACATAGTAAACGAAAGGAGAAAAGGAAAGCCCCAACTACGAGCCACCAGCCTGGAAAAACGTGAAACGCTGCGCAACGGAACCCCACCACGAAAGACCGTCACTAAAACTCCCATGCAAAGATCATGATACCGAAGGAAATACATTTGATTTCCCGCTTCCCATCGAGGAGGTGATTGACCTCCTAGAAGCCTGGGTTCAAGATGATATTATCGATCGCCACCTCCCGGCACGTCTACCAACCGAGGCCGAGATGGCGAACTCCAAGCATCGCCACTACCACAGTTCGTTCACCACCCGACCGGCGATTGCAACAGACTAAAGCATATTTTCAAAGAAAAGATAGAAGTGGAGGACTCCAACCAGAGATGAAAGGGTGCATCGAGACCCACTCCCAATAAGAAACCGCGGGTCCTCTCGGGGACTCGTGCACGAGACCGTACAATCCACGATGCAACATGTATGCGAAATTTTCTATCTTTCCAAGGTGCGGCTTTTAAGATATTTTCGCACTCTCAATCGTGTTGTATCTGGGCAAACGACTTTTTCTCTCCTCGGAATCCACGCCTGGGCCCAAGCTTTCCAAACAAAGGAAACAAAAGGAGAACTGGGATTTCACTGACCACGTCCCGTTTAAGAGGTAACGAATTTGACGATACGCTCATCGACACGGCCTCTGACCACAACATCATTACTTTCAAGACACTAAAGGCAGCATGATTTATAAAACAAGACGCTACCTATTCCCCCACTAGTGGAAAATAGAAATAAAACCACTGTGAGGATTAGAAGTTATATCGTTAAAAACGACTGTGTCCATCAGCAGTAATCTAGAAGTGGTTTTTCTCAAAACGACTGTGTCTGGCAAAGGTTGAATTCTTTAAAAGAACTACTTTTTTCAACAGTTGATTGATGAGTACTGATAGACACAGTAGTTTTTATTGAAGATATTTTATAAAAAAAAATGATATTGATTCAGCTGAATCCAAAGATGAATCAACTGAATCTAAAACTAAAAAGCTGAGTCACACTATATAATTAATAAAGCATTCAAAACTGAATTTAACAAAATTAAATTGATAATGGCTTTAAAACTCAAATTACATTAAAAAGTGTATTCAGTTTACAGTTTCAACTAACAAAATACTGCAAGTTCCAAGTCTGAAAAACTTATAATACTTAATTGGAGAACCTTAACCTATATTCACAATGCAAGATTAAGATGATGAATTGGCTCAACTAAGAAGCAAGGTTCTACCATCAGTTCATCATTGAGAATCTTCCTCTGACAGCCAAGATCTCAAAAGCTATTCACCATGACTCTTTTCATCTTGTATTGCAGCAAGCTTTGACTACTGTACCAATTATATCGTTCTTTCTGTTGCAGCTCCACAACTCAGTTCGGTTGAAGCAAATTTTCAAAACCTGCACATTTTCAGCTTAATATTTATGAACAACATACACAATTTCAGAGTTTAAATACTTCAAGGTTAATTTTCATAGATACATGTTTATAAGATAATCCAAGATATATGTTTATGAGCTATATCAGTTCATGGAGAAAGATCAAAACTCATAGGGGATGTGAAACAATTAGCTGCTAACGCTTATCTGAAGTTATAATGCAAAGCGCACAGATCAAATTTTATGTTAAATCTACCTGAGTTCTTGTCGATCTCAAATGCATAGGTTTTCATACAGATATTATTTTAAGGGTTGAACAAAGACAAATGAAAACTTATCTTTGAATTAGTGGTTGTTCAAAGATGTTCACGATTCTGCAACATCCTTTTTCCTCATTGCAACTACTCTCCATTCAAAGTTCAAACATTGTTCAACTCCAATACTGAAACAACAAAGAAGTTTAAGGATAAGATAACATATATTCTAGGTATATCAAATAACACAACAATTCCAAATGGTATGTCGGCTAGGAACCAACAGTCCATTTGTAAGTAGACCATGCTTAAATTTAAACAATGCAAATCTGGTAAACCATTTGCCAACATATACACATTTAAACTAAAAATACATTCTGAAAACCAACTGGGTGCTGAAAGATTTTAATTGGGTGTCTTAGTTTCGATGATAAGTTGTCAACCTGCATTCTTGTACAAGAAAGAATCCCTAGAGTCTCACTTTTTTAGTTAACGAACACGATAAAGAAGACATGCAGAGAGTTGAATATTTATGAAATTGATACTACATGTTCTTTAATCAGCGTAATTCTTCTTACTTCAAACCTTTCTTGAACCTACACATGAAGTGACCAATTAATTGCAAGCCCTTCCATACCAAATCAACCTGCTATGCCAAACCTGGAAAGAGATACTACTAATTTGAACTGAACTCGTACAATACTACAGAAACAAGAAGAAGAAGAAGAAACAAGAGCTGAAAAGCCCTTTTATACCCAATTACTTTTGAGTAATTTTCTGGTGGGTCTATTAGTTTTATAGCCTAGTAGATGTCACCATACATACATCCACCTCAACAAAAAGAACATGCTATTTCATAATGCTGTTACCATATAACATACACAGAAAGCCCCGGGATTGAACAAGTATCCATAAGATACACTAACAAATAGATAAAGCCATTTAAAATATTCCAGTCTTCTTTAATCTTCAGCTGAAATTGAACCTCAACATGAACGAACTAAAATAATTAAATTGTGTTACGAATGGCCACATATCCTTCAGGCATAGTCTAGTTTGAGCGATTGCTGATTTCTCAAGTGTTGATGATTATCTAATCTTGTCTTGTAAAGCGTCTACTCTCTACGGCATTAAAAGAGAGATGTGCTGATTTCTCAAGTGTTGATGATTATCTCCTTTTGTGTTGTGAAGTGTCAATAACATTAACAGAAAGATGTGCATCAAAGTCAAATTAAGGAGATCATATTTACACAAACATTTTTTTAATTTATTATTTTATATTGTGAAGGACTCGAACCCATGACCTTAAGCTACATAGACGCCAACCACTGAGATACATGTTATTTGGTAAGCATACACCATCAATCCATGTTAACTTTTTCTAAAATTAACAAGACTATTTATTTTATACCTGCAGCTTTTCAGCGTCTCTCTTATCCATTGTGAGCTGCTTTTGCAATTCCTGTATTTTTATCGACAAATCCATCTTTTCTGCCTACAGAACACATTAAGAAAAGTGTCAAAACTGAAAAACAAGAATTCAACAATAAATTATCTCCCACATGAAGGTAACAAATGGCAGTACACCAGGAAAAGTGGCATTAAAAGGTGGTACTTGCCTTTGTTGAAGTTTTTAGTCGTTTGATAAGTACTTCAAGCTCCTTTGTCTGCACAAATTTCAACTAACATATAAAATGGAATTGCATAATATCATCACCATTAATCAGAGTGCACTCACAACATACGTACCTTGTGCTTTCTCATTCGCAATGCCGCTTGCCATTCATTAGAGACGAGCCTTTCTTCATAACTTCTAAATAGAGCATCGAATAGTGTACAAGATGAAACCGTGTTTGGCACTGTCTCTCGTATACACTTCTTGTCTACACTTTTTTAGGCTCAACGAGCTCCACTGCGAGTTTAAGGTCTTGCTCCAAAATTATCCTTGAGCTGCATCATTGCAAAGTTAAAAGAGATATATCAGCTCTCTGTGATGCATATTAGAGTCTTTACCAAATACACCAGTGGTAGTGAAATGTATTTTTTACTTGCTAGATTGAGTTTCAGCCAACCACTTTCCAACCAACCGATATATATTTGAAGCTTCTCTGTTCGCCTTGTTATTGTGTAAGACGTATTTTGCAAGATTAATAGCTATATCATGTTGACCTTGGGCACGTAGCAACTTAGCTTCTTCAAGCTGTTATACATACAAGATCATCAAGTAATAACATAGAAACCGGTCCCTCATCAAGGTCATAACTGGAATATAAATGAGAAGGCAAAGAGGCATCCAAAAGCAAATGCACAACTAAATTAGGCTTAATAGCATACGTTTATGGTTCAGATGAGGAGGATAAACCCAGGGTTCCAAGTACATAGTTGCTCAAACTAGGCATTTTGATAACATTTTTAGGCAAAGAAACAATTTTGCTACAAGTTCCACCAACTAAGACCTACAGATTATCATACATAAAATGGTAATGAGGCAAAAATCTTGAAACTTCTAGTAACATCAACACTGCAAAAACAAGACCTAGTTCTTTATAAAAATTGTCCCTCACCAAATTTTAGAAAAACACTATTATTAAATTTTTCTTGAAAATTTTAATTTCCTCACCTAGTTCTTTAAAAAAAAGCACCAGAATAAAATGATTCTTAGGCCAAATTATGAGGTCCAACACGACAAAAATTCCAAAATGATTAGGCTCATGCATACAGAGAAATAAAATACTTAAGAAGTCCAAGTTTCTAACTAACAAAAACTATCTATGGGATAGCAAAAAACAAGTCTCGGTATTACTACTAAACTGATGCAAACTATCAATGATTTTTATGAACCAGACGAAATCTTTCATACTATGAATTTTTCACCAACACAACATAAAAATTCATAGATTCATATACTAGCTAAGAAACCTTGAAGTCCAACTACCCACACACATGAACGAAACAACACACGACGTGACACAACTATAAATCAGTATACACGATACCTTTAAGTGATAAAACTATTGAAAATGAAGCAAATAAAAATCAATTGGATATATGCTCAATCCCAAATCGACCACTTCTCTTATAAGCTCCGGCTTTAATGAAAAATCCTGCACCATTACAAAACCTTCACATTAGCCTCAAAATTTAAACTTTAAAGTTCCATATATACTGCCTGAAATCGAAAAATAATTACAATTTCTAGGGATTGAGGGAAAAACCAAAAAAAAAAAACATCTCATAAATCCAAAATCATATCAATTTCACTCGCAAGATGTAATTAACTTTCAGAAATCCAAAATCACTATCAATATCCTAAAAAAATATTTCTACATTCTAGAAAAATCAATAAAAATACAAAAGTTACATCAATTTCGTTAGAAAATTTTCTCAACTAGGGTTTTGAGAAACACCAAAACAAGCTCAGTCTCAAAAGACCTTCAAAAACCAAATCCAATAACCAAAAACAGAAACTAAATAAAACCCATAAGTAAAATCTATCCAGAGAACTAACCTCTCAAAACAGAAAAATCTTTCTAAGAACCCTAGATTTCTTCACACAAGATACATATGAGAGTTTCATTTGTGATGGATCTCTTTGAACAAGAAGAAGAGGAAGAAAACCTAATATTGATTCATAAGCGAATTATTGTTACGATTGAGAAAGAAAATCGACTGAAACATAGAGTTGTGAGAGAGGATAAAAGGAAGAAAGAAGGAAGGAGGCCGAAGGAGTATGACCGAGATAGAGATAGAGATAAAGATAAAGATAAGAGAAGAGAGAGGACTATAGAAAGTGCTTTCTCTCGCAGCCGTTTTTCAATTCCAGTTAAAGCGGTGTATTTTTACAAATATACCCCCTAAAGAAACTACTGTGTCATAGAGAAGTTTCATTAAAATGACTGTGGCTCACAGTACCTATAGTTACAGCTGCACGACAACAGTGGTTTTCGTGAAGACCAGAAAGTGGTAAAAAATCCATTTTCCACTAGTGCCCGTCTGTGATTAAGAGCTTGAGAGGAGAAACTTTGAACGCGCATGGCTACATCAACCTAGAGATCAGGATGGGAGACGCTATAACGCATAGCAAGTTCCACATTGTCAAAGAACTAGATCATGACATGATATTGGGACGCTTATGGGTGCTCGACAACAAAGCGAAATTGGATGTACACCCTCTGCCGACGTCCACGCCCGAAGGAATTCCCAACAAATCACCCCACGTGTTATCGCATCAACGAGCTATTGAAGGAACCCAGGCATCCGGAGAGAACCCGTTGGAGCTAGCTCATGGTTTTCAAATGCAAGTAAGTCTTACCAAGCAACCTTTTCAGCAACCAGTCTTTCCTTCCCACATTCCGTCATGGGGACTCGCGCGATTATCGCACAAACGCCAAGAAATGTGAATGTGGAGCTGGACCAATTGAACACTTTGCAAGAAGCTTGGAAACTTCTATTGAAGCCAACGAGCCAAGACTCAAACGGTTGCACCGACGTCCGAACCCGTTTTCAATTGGAGATGTAGTGGTTAAAAGAAAGCTCGTTCAAGTTTGGAAGATGACAGTAAAAATGGATTTGCCCAATGAAGGAGAAGACGAGCCGTATCCTGGTTGAGGATACCTTTTGGGAGGATATTGAAAGCTCATCAATGCGCACACACCGAAGGCGTGATAATTCACTCGCGATGGCTCAAGGAATCCAACCCTAAAATGTCAGACTTCCCAATCACTCCCCCTTTTAGTATTTCCTTTAACAATTCCTCTTAATAGTTGTAATTCCCCAGGATTAATACACCGTTTGTATTTTTCCCTAGGGATTCCCTTTTTGTCAAAAAAAAAAAAAAAAAAAAAAACATAAATACATCTCTTTCCAAGCGAATCCTCCAGATATCAGAGAAATACATCAGATAAACCGAGAAAACCATTGCAGAGCCATCATACCACAACCTCTTTCAAAAAATATATATGAAGCAAAATGTTGGTGATGAAGAAGAAGGAAACGACGAGTTTACAAAAAAAAAAAAAAAAAGGGGACACCAGGGAACTAAAGCAAACTAACAGGAATATCTGCAAAGGGAAGAAATAGCCCTCGAAGGACGGAGTACAAGTCCCCGGGTAAGACTATCTTCAAGCACTTCCCCAAAGAATCCCTCGGGCAACAAAGGTTTCATTCAACGGTGTTAGCAGCAGCAACCTCAACATCCCATCCCGAAGCAACCACAACGGCAAGTTGTCCTCCCCCGACGACCCGGTCCAAAGATACGCCACCATGACCCTCCAGATCACCAACGACACCTTTGCATCAACTTCGTGAGGGTATCTCGTTTTGTCACATGCTCCTTCGAAGGTTTTCTCAAATGACACTTTGGAGAAAGTTTTTTTATTCATCCACATCGAGTCAAGAATCATGGCGCTCCTTCAAGACCACCACACGTTCACTTTTCCGTCGTTTCAACCTAGAAACCGGTCCGATCCGCCCCCATACCCGGATCGAGGAAAGGCTTTGCCGGCAGTTGAAACCTCTCAACATGCCAAGACTCTTCCTTGTTCTCTCTCCCCTCCTCCATGCTCACTAAACCCAAGAAAGTCCGAACATGCACCTGTTTTTCATGGGGATAGATGGAAGGGAGGTCCTTAATGATTTCACTAGCTTCGTGGAATGGAGATTCAATCCCAACCAATGCCTCCTCAAGAGAAGAAGATCGATCTCCTCCAAGTCCGAAGCCCTTCTCCGAAGAGTTAAAGGCGCACCATCCCTCGGAAGGTCCCATCATACACCGCAAAAGATGGGGAAAATGATCCAGTTCCATCATATCTATACACATATAAAAAGAGGATAACACGAACGGAGAAGAAGAAGAAAACATACCGGTATGATCTTCTTAGCTCCGAATAACCCTAGTCGGGGTGCTTTTGCAAGATTCGGACCTCGCCTTCACCGGAGAATCGGCTGGTTAGAAGATGATTCGACTCGTGCGACATGACGAAGAGGAAAATTCAACAAGAAGAACCCTTTCTCAAACGAGGGAGATGATGCAATTACGTTGGGTACGAATACGGAAACTTAAAGAAGGAAAGGAAGTAATGATGGATTTAATGCTTCCCATTTTTGGCATGGATGATGCCCCGATTGAAGCCGTAGCGTGAAGGAAGGCAAAATAAAGAAACTTTGCTATCCAGAGAAACACTTACTCCCTCCTTGTTTTCACGGTCCCATCAAGCTTGCGCTAGTCTCAACAAACTTCCCTATAACCGCCAAGTCACGCCGCTAGCACGTCGCCTTCCCATCTTACGCCGGCCCCGCCAGCTAGCACGATCGCCTTTCACACTTTGCGCTGGTCCCGCCAAAGAACACATTCAAATTTACCCACCTTGCGTCGGTCCCACCAGCCTAGCACGCCACCTTCCCAACTCGCAACAACTTCTCAATGCCGCCACCTTCCTGTCTCTCACGACACTAACTTCCCAATTGTGCCCGACCTCCGATATGCGCAAAATCGCTGCAGGCAAGGATTCCAAATCCTATTTATAAAAAGGTCAGACGAGCCTCCTCAATTTTCTTTATAGTTTGTTGTTGATAGTTTGTCACCATCTTATGCTTACCTCGCAACAAAGCTCCTGTTCCGAGCTAAGCTGGGACTTAATGTTGATGGTGGTTTTTAAACAAAGGGTAAAATTGTAAAACCCAAAAAAAACCTAATATCAGCAGTGACACATTTATTAGGACATTTAATGCATGTAATCAGTAATTAATAGGGGGTATTTTTTCAAACTAGGGTTACGATGAACAAAACCCTAATTCCCCTCCGTGCCAACAGCAAGTCATGCCATACACATTTAACCTGAGCTAGCCGCGCCATGCCAAATGCACTCTGCCTTGGCCCTAGCTACGCTAATCATACCACGCCAAGCCAAACACACTTACCTTGGCCCTATCCACACCTCTGCGCCAATGGCAAATCATGCCAGCCACACCAAAATTCGCCAAAGCATGCCAACCATGTTAGCCGCACCTCCGTGCCAATGGCAAATCATGCCGCCCACACCTAGCCCAAGCTAGCCACACCTGCGCCAATGGAAAATCATGCCGCCCACACTAAAACGCCAAAGCATGCCAACCATGTTAGCCGCACCTCCGTGCCAATGGCAAATCATGCCACCACACCTAGCCCAAGCTAGACGCACTCGTGCCAATGGCAAATCATGCCGCCCACACCAAACGAGCCAAAGCATGCCAACCATGCTAGCCGCACCTCCGTGCCAATGGCAAATCATGCCGCCCACATTTAGCCCGAGCTAGCCGCGCCATACCAAACACATCGCTTTGGCCCTAGCTACGCTAGTCACGTCACGCAAGCCAAGCACCCTTACCTTGGCCCTAACCATGCCATGCCAAAATGGCGCCCACGCCTAGGCTTGCAAATCATGCAACCTAGGCTAAATTGGCCACGCATGCCATTGGCACATGCCAACACGCTCGCCGGTAGCTTTTTCTACCAAGGCGCGACCCAAATTGGCCACGCATGCCATTGGCACATGCCAACACGCTACCGGTAGCTTTTTCTACCAAGGCGCGACCCAAATTGGCCACGCATGCCATTGGCACATGCCAACACGCTCACAGTAGCTTTTTCTACTGTGGCGCGACCTAAATTGGCCACGCATGCCATTGGCACATGCCAACACGCTCGCCG
Source organism: Papaver armeniacum (assembly GCA_023531295.1). Classification (NCBI taxonomy): domain Eukaryota; kingdom Viridiplantae; phylum Streptophyta; class Magnoliopsida; order Ranunculales; family Papaveraceae; genus Papaver; species Papaver armeniacum. The sequence goes on from JAJJWW010004861.1 coordinate 871,529, forward strand.
GTAGCTTTTTTCCTACCAGGGCGCGACCAAATTGGCCACGCATGCCATTGGCACATGCCAACACGCTCACCGGGTAGCTTTTCCTACCATGGCGCGAATTAATTGGCCACGCATGCCATTGGCACATGCCAACACGCTCGGGCCGGTAGCTTTTCCTACTGTGGCGCGACTCCGATTGGCCACGCATGCCATTGGCACATGCCAACACGCTACCGGTACCTTTTCCTACCAGGGCGCGACCCAAATTGGCCATGCATTCCATTGGCACATGCCAACACGCTCAATGGGTAGCTTTTCCTACTGGGCGCGACCCAAATTGGCCACGCATGCCATTGGCACATGCCAACACGCTACCGTAGCTTTTCCTACCAGGGCGCGACCCAAATTGGCCACTTAATGCCATTGGCACATGCCAACACGCTACGCTGGTAGCTTTTTCTACCAAGGCGCGCTTCTAATGGTCGACCATGCCATTGGCACATGCCAACACGCCACCGGTAGCTTTTCTAAACACGGCCATGATTCAACTTGGCCATGCATGCCATTGGCACATGCAAAACACGATGTCGTAGCCCAACTTGAAAGCCGTGCAACCTAGGCCAACTTGGCCGTATGCGCCATTGGCACATGCCAAAACCCACGTTGGTAGCCTAACTTGCAAACCGTGCAACCTACCGCCAAGGCATTCCGCACATGCCATTGGTACATGCCACACACGCCACTAGCAACTCTATGCATTGCCACTTACACTCAACGTACAACCTACCACCAAGGCATTCCACACATGCCATTGGCACATGCCACACACGCCACTAGCAGCTCTGGCATTGCCACTTGCGCCGAGGTGCAACTCGCAACAAAGGCATTCCGCACATGCCACATGCGCCCTAGCAAAGATAACTTGCACTCAAGATGCAACCAACACTCGAGACATCAACACAAACCGGGGATGCTTTCCTGTGGTCTTGGTTTATGGTCACAACTTGCGCCGTACACTATGCTCACATTAAGAAAGCGTGAATAGGAATAAAGCGGTCAAATAAATGAGGAAATAATGGTGAAAACGTTTTCACCCATTAACACCATGCGGTTACCACCTCATCCCATTATTTCACCCTTTACTCTCTTCCTTCATGAGGCCGTGGTACGTTTCAATATCGACTTGTATAAATAGGTCTTACCTATTTCCACCGATAACAAGTCTCGATTCAGAGAAAATACAACACTTTCGTAAAAGGAAACTTTGCAAGCTCTCCAAAAGCTTTCATCTCTTGCAAGCTTCCTAAGCTTTCACTTTACGATACAAGTCGAGACACTACTCTCCCGTAACTATTCTCGGTCTCAACACCTTTCTTTGCTTCCTCCCAAAATCAACCCTTCTCCTCCACTTTGTGACCAAACAAGTATGGAACGGCCATTTCTTGGTTTAGGAAATGGACTTGTATAGATTGATCTCTCGAATCTATAAAGTGCTCACGTGCAAGCACATTTGTTTAGGGTTTAAACCAGTTTCTCACTCACCTACCGAATTTACCAAAATCGGCGGAAACGATTTTTACCCAAAAACAATAGGATAAACTTATTCGGACACCAAAAACTTTTCTTTTGTTTTTGATTATTTGTATTCGGCAGCATATGGTGAACTGAATCTTCTGATTATGAATAATCGGACGCTAATGGTTAATTCAATCAACCGAATATGTATATTCGGTACTTTGGATTTAGATTAACTTCCGATTGTATAGTTTGGTAACATATGTTTACTAGAATATTGTACTTTCTTTTGTTGTTTATGGATAGGCGAGGTAAAAAAGCCGAAGATGCAATTGTCTCAGATAGTGCAAGGAAGGAAAGGCGTAAGAACTTGACAGCTAGTGCAAGGAGAGCTAGGACTGCTAAATCCATTTCAAGTGCTCAAGATGGAACTCAACAAGCAAGTCAACAAGGTGTTGAACCAACTGCCCCTCAATCAGAACTAGTTCAAGAAGGTGTTCAACCAAGTGCTCCACAATCACAAGCTGAAATTCAACTAGAAGCACCGGAAGATAGAGTACCAGAAGTAGGACAACCTAGCGGGGCGCAAGAAGAAGGAGAAGCCGAAAAGATAAATCCTCCTCGAAATAAAGCGAAACACCTTGTCCCACAAGAACTGAAGGTGAGGGATATTCCAAAAGGCGTAATCTTTGGGTTGCCATAGGATGGAGGACAATTGTTATTTGGATATAAAGAATCCTGGGCCAAAGAAATATATGAAACCGAGGTAATAATCGTATCCATTTTATTTAAGTATTATCTTTGTCTTCGTAATAGTTTCGAGGGTTATAGTTTTAGGTTATTCTAAAAAAAATTTAACTTATCATGTGTTTAATAGTATCATTCCGATGCGGTTCGTATACTCAAACCCACCGCCGCACCAACTAAAATTCTGGATTGGCCTTTGAAGGATGAATGTGAAAGGTTCAAGTTTATTATTGCAAATTCGGGTTTGGCTGATGCTGTCGAGAATTCTATGTTGGAACATGACCGGGTGGATATATCAACGTTTGTGGAGAGACTTTGTCCTGAGACCGACACCTTCCATATGCCGTTTGGGGATATGACGATTACCCCAGATGATGTTTTGCAGATTCTTAGACTCCCTGACCATGGGAAAGGTGTCAGGGCGGAGTACACAAAGCAGTTGAAATGGGACAAACTTTATACTCTAACTAATGAGTGTTTTGGTTGGGATATAGAAACAGCAAAAACTGAGTTCAATAGATGCATGAGTTATAAAACTAGACGGTTCAACATGAGTACTCTGATGGATATGTTCAAGGGCACCAAGGAGAAAGAAGAGAAAGGAACTTTAACTGATGAGCAAGTGAACCACGTGGCCACCGCATTTCTCTTATGTGTATTGGGATGTGTCATTTTCCCCAATACAAGTGGCAATCGGGTCGACGCCAACCTTTTACAACTTCCGCATCCTCTTAATAAAGTGCATGAGTACTCTCGGGGCACGGCATGCCATGCGTGGTTGATGGAAGAGTTGAGAAAGGCGTCGAGGCTTGGAATTAGCCAAATTGTCGGGAACATGAGTCTACTACAGGTATTTTTATTAACTCTACATACTTGGTTATTTTTTTTTATTTTTCTACCATTGAAGAATCAATTTCTAATGTGGAAATTTCTGAGGAACCCAAGTTTGGTCCCTCTCTCTTTTAGAAACCCACCATTAAGATGGTAAATATATATAGCCCAAAAAATAAGATCTACGGTTAAGATTAATAGTTCTAGATTGAATTTATACTTTCATATTTTTAGAAAGACTAAACTAACCTTTATTCAATCTGTAGTATTAGCAAAATATTTTCCTTTTATTTTGCGAACAAATTTATTCAAAACTTCCAAATTAATCGGTCCACTTTGTTACCAAAAATTCCGGTAGGTTATGAGAATATTATCTTGTGATTTTCTTCTTCCTAATCGTAAGAAATCACGGCTCCACAGTTTCTTTCTGGTATTTCCAGTCGGCTATGGGATTCTCCTCTTATTATTTTCTTCCCAATCAAAATCATCCTAGAAAACAAAGAACGTGGGAACAAAGAAGAATTAATAATCACATCAAACCTCGTGATCTTTGTTTCTTTGTGCCGTAACCCAAGTGATGCAGGAACATGGCTGAGTTTGAATAGGGTACGTGCTGCTATTGGCTGGAGAGTAAGTCGATAAACAACTACAAATTGTAGAGAGTTGATTTGGACACTAATCCAAAGTGTTCAAACCATAGCTAGACATTTAACTCAAATTCTTCTTCTTCTTTTTTTAGGTTTTATCTTGATATGAGAAATGTGATAATCACAATCATCCCATCTTGTGATAATTGCTGTTTCCACAAGGGATAATTGTATTTTTCACAACCAATATTGGGGTAGGTGATAATGCTGATTATCCCAACTTGTGATAATTGTGAATTTCATTGAGTACAAAACTTTTTAAAGCGTATTAGATTTCTAATTCATATCAAAACCCCGAGATGTCAAGAGTTTGAATCTCTCGAGGAGACATATAGGGTCAAGTTAAAATGATGGATGTGCACTTCTGCATGGTAAACCTTACATTCTCCATAACAATAATTATGCTCTTAAAACCTACAAATATTTTTCCCCAATTGGAATTTTTCATTTTCACTCTAGGCAAATAGCATTCACATGTACAGCCATAGCGAAGATGCATCGACTATTGGGGTAATGCTGCCTATTGTAATATATTGGACGGGTTGTTTTCGATCCTTGGTGGATACTGGATACTGTGATATTGCTACCAAATCTGAACATGTGATAACTAAAGATTTCATTATCCATAATTGTAGGGTATAACGGGTGAAAGTTGCAATTATCACCGTAAAACAAGATGATAATTGCAAATTTCACGAGTTTCCAACTGATGAAAATTATTTTTATCACACCTGATAAGGAAATACCCCATTACAGTCATCGCAAAACACGATATTAAGCTACAGATGAATTGTTTCACATTCCAACCATCCAAAATTAATGACAAACTAAAGAAGGTAATAGCATGTTCTAGTTAAATGGACCAATGGATACTTCCATATATTTTCTTTGAAAGGGGATAATGATACATAAAAATGGAATCAATAATGATTAACTCTGAAACTCTAGTTTCTTTACTGGTTGTGATGAAATACTAAAGAACTAAAATTGGAAACCAAAGTTAATATTATTATTGACCTTAAAACTTGAAAAGTCTTGTTGTAACGTATATAGTCTAAGCTCTAAAGAGCCATGGTAGAACGATGGTAAAGAATGCGTTTCTCCGGGTATGATGAGCAAAGATTATCGACGGTGAAACTAATAGGTTAGTAGAGGAGAAATACAAGGTGTGATAAACAAAGAGTTAAAGGTAGATTTTTTGGGAGATATTTTATGAATCATATCTATCTTATTTACTACTCATAACCGTTTTCCAATGGGTTAGTCTTTCTAAGGACGATAAAAATTAGGTGAGCTTAATATTTGGGATTTTCCTGAATTTTTGGTTTTTGATTTTTTTTCACAGTAGACCAAAATTGGATAATTACTAATACAAAAAATAAGATAATTACTATAGTAAAAGGTCAGTATAGTAAAACTAGTAGTTCTAAACTAATTTTGGGTTTTTAATATAGGATATCTTAATGGTGGGTTCCTAATATAAGAAATTTCAAAATTGGGCTAGAAATATTTTTTCCCATTTTCTAATACTTGCAAATATGTGGTTATATACATGGATCTATGACCACTTCCATATCTTGGGATTGGCCATTGAAAACCCGACGTGGGCGAAAGGTGACCCTAGAGGAACAAAGTACGTCTTCGATGACAACCATTCTATGACAAAGGATCATCAACTGATTCGTTTTAGGGAGATTTTGGACTCACTGAAAGCCCAAGACGTATGCTTTGATCCATACAAGGAAGACCAAGATAATGGACATATCGCGGGTCGGTCCTATTTGGCCCTTTATTTTGGACCGTTGTGGCACCCCACAGGATATGTGATGTACAATGCCTCAAGGGTGATGCGACAACACGATTATGTACAAGGTATACCAAAGGAGGAAATCCATGGAAATTTCTCTTTGGATCTGGAACATTGCAAGTCTGATAAAGATTCTATCACGGTGTTTTACTCGGGTAAACCATCCTGTCAATTCCATTCGGATAGAAGGATGCATTACTTGATCAACCAAGGAAGGCCAGCCAACCAAGGTTTTGAAAATACTCCCAACTATATGGATTGGTACCAGAAAGTTTTTCATATTCGTGTAATCCGTGATCTTAAACCAAAGCCTATAGCTCCGTACAAGAGTATCCTCAAAGAGAAAACTTCGGGTTTTGATAGATTGGTACATATTGTTTTCTTAATTTAGTTTAATATTATGGGTCAAAATCAGAGTAATAACCATTTGATGGTATGCTATGTATAAAAACAGCGGGAGAGGTTCAATTTTTTGTCCAAATGGTGCACTAGTTGCATAAAGTTCGGAGAGCATGTGCCAATTGAGAAGATACAAAAGCACCAAGAATTAATTGATAACGTTGACAATGAAGAGTATGCATCTCAGTTCGGGGAAAAATTGCAAAAGAAACCTGCAAAGAAGGTGAACAAAAGAACTCGGGCGTCATCGAGCACTCAAGTTGATGAAACCAATGATGATGTTGGTCCAAGTCGTGGAGGTGGTAAAGGTCGCAAAGTCAAAGGAAGGAAGAACAAGTAAACTCTCGATGTTTTTTGTTAACTTTATGGATAACTTTGTTTATGTCGGATTATGACGTTTTCAAAGTTTGTGTCGGATTATAAGTTGGTACATTATGTTTATGGTTTTTGAATGGTTCCTTTTATGGATTATGAATGGTTTTATTGCTATCTTTATGCATTTAACGATGACTCGCAAGCGAATCACATGAAGAGATATGAAACTATAGAATTTTGTAGCACAATCGGAAGATAAGTTTATATATGTATCTTCCAATTCTGAGGATTTTGCAATTTTTTGTCAGAATCGGGAGCTATGTATATTATGTATCTACCGATTCTGGAGATTTTGCAAAATATTTTGTCAGAATCGGAAGGTTTCTAATTTAGTTGTTCCTCCGATTATTCTGTGTGAAGAAAGCTTTGTTTTCTGTATCCAAACAACACCATAATCGGTAAGCAAATTCACTCCTTGAATTTCGATTATGGTAATCGGTAGGTTTAATTTATATTTTTCTTCCAATTATTCTATGTGAATAAAACTATGTTTTTTGTATTCAAATAACAACATAATCGGTAAGATAGTTAACTCAACGGATTCCGATTGTCATAATCGGTAGGTTTATTTTATATTTGTCCTCCGATAATTGTATGTGACGAGAACTTTGTTTCCTGTAAGCAAACAAAACGATAATCGGAAATTTAACTCACTCCTTGAATTACGATTATTGTAATTGGTAGGAATAGTTTATATTGTTCCTCCGATTATTCCAAGTTAAAAAAATATTGATTTATGCATCAAAACAACACCATAATCGGAAACATAATTAACTCATAAAATAACCGATTATGGGAATCGATCGCTTGTTTAACCAAATAAACTACCGATTGTGTATAATCGGGAGGTTTTTTATATTAATATGCGTCCGATTACATCCATTACATAAAGTTCAAAAGACCTTAAAGTTACAATCACGTTAAAAGCACCTAAATCCATACTCCTAATTGACCATAAAAGTATTAAAAAGGATCATAACTTCCAGTGACCATAGAAATTGTCCCTCTTGATTTTGTAACATCCTTCATGTTCAAATCGTTTCCCGTAGAGGTCCACATACCGGCGATCAACAAGATTTCTCTGAAATTACGAATGAGTAACAAGTTAGTACTAACTAATGTTTATGTGAGCCGGAGTTACAAAGATACTTACTCGTTTTTCATACATCCACCAAGGAAAAGCGTTCCTAACAAATCGTTCCTCATCTTCAAGTTTGTCAATCTCCTTATCGAGCGCCTTCTTTCTCATCTTAATGTCAATGGATGATCTTCGAATTCGATTACCATCTAACACCTCAAATACCATTAAAATACGGTTCCATAACTGCTCTTCGGATTTCGATTTTTGGAGCTTGTGAACACGATCATGAGTAGTTACCACAACGTACGCTCTATAAATAGCATAATCTTCTTCTTCAGCAAAAGCAATATCCATGTTTTTGTTTTCAAAATCAGAACTGAAGAGAGGAAAAAGTTTGGCGCAAATGGGTTGATATGTATGAGTTTCTTTATATAGGTTTATGGACCAACAGCTCTTTTCCTTTTTCCAAAAAACTCCAACGACTATTTCATCAATTAGGTTTAAACTGCAACAGCTATTTTGACGGAGGTTGAAACCAAGGTAATAATCGGTAGGTATGAAAGTTAGATTATCTACTGATTCAGCTGGTAGATTCAAAATCTAGTTTTGGGGCAACCCATAATCGGGAGGTTATGTAACCTATTTATTTTCGGATTATGGATACTTCCAAAACACAAACCAAATGGTTATGGTTGGCTCTGTACCCTCAAAACCTATGGAATTTGGCAAAGGTTGAATCTGGGGCTACTTATAATCGGTAGTTTACAAGTTAGATTATTGGGCCGACCGAGCGAAGCGAGGGAGGACCTTTATATGGTCACTTTTTTGTCAATAGTAAGTGATCAATTGACACAAAAAGATTGGATTTTGGTGTCCCAAATTGGTTTAATCGACAATGAAATGACTAAATAGCCCCTCCATGCTTTAATTTCTCACAAAAAAATTACAAAGAAATACAACACAAAATGAAGGGTAATGGAGTAAATTTCATGGGTAAAAAAGGACACGGAGGTTGGAAATGGTTTAATTGTTTAGGGGTAGTTTAGTAAAACCGCAGGTAAAATGACCCAAAGGTTGCGGGTTCGAATCCCGGCCACCTCGTTTTTTCCTTTTTTTTTCTTCTTCCCTTTTCTTCTTCCTTCTCCTTCTTCTCCGTTGTTTTTTCTTCTTTTCTTGTTGTAACGAGAAACTCCAACAGAGAAACTCCCTCCCTCGTCCCCAAAATCCAACCGAGAAACTCGAAACGCCACCTCCACCTTGCCGCACCACTACCACCATCACCATCGCCGCAACCGGATCTATTTCCTCTTTCAAGTTAATTCCCCTCTTAAAGATTGAAATTGGGAAATTTCAGTGACCTAATTTGAGTTTTTATTGATGATAAATTAGTTGGGTGTTTATCTTCTTCATTAGGGTTTCAATTGAGATACTTTAATCTATAGAGAAGCAAATTTAAGCTGCAAATCAGAGAGATGGGTCCGATGCTGTTACCATGGTGATTGTCAAGGGATGGGGTTGTTATCCAATTAAGAGAAGAACGAAGATCCTCGGGTTGTGTAATTTATGGGTTTTGTTCAGAGAAGATGAGAAGAAGATGATGGATGGGGTCGAAATTGAAGAACCGAATGTGAAATTAGTGTTCTGAAAATGGTGGAATTTTGTTGCTACAATAGTTCGAGAAGAACAGCGTGAGGAACAGAGTGGTATTGAGGAACATCGTGAACTAATTTGTTCAATTTCAGTGATTTTCCTTCAATTTCTGTTGTTCACCAAACATCGTAATGAAGAAGAAGTCGACGGAATTTCACGATTAAACCCTAACTTCCAAAGCCATCACAATTTGCCTAAGTTAGAACACGGAAACTCATTAAAAAATAGACGATATGTGGATAAGAATTTGAGCAGGGAAGAAGAGGAGTTGTTACTGCCATGGACTTCAGTGGGTTAACTAAGATTCTCAAAATGGTGATGTACGAAAGTGATTTAGTGGAAGGATTAGAGTCTTGAATCATGGGTTCTCATCAGATTCGATTTGCAGCAAGGAAATGAAGAAACCAGGACAAACTCCTGATGGTGGAAGTTAGGTTTTGGTTGATGGCTGGGATTTCAATTGAAGTAAATGGAGATGCTGCTACTGTTGGCTTGAGGGAATGATGGTGCTATGGGCTAATTGCAATTGAAATGAATAGGCAGGGGGAGTAGAGGTCTAAATCAAGTGCCACTCTGGCTAAGCGCCCTACAGCCATCCAATTGTTGCATCTGGTACTGCTTTTCATTCGGCTTTACCACACATTGTTTAGGTATGCCTTCTGTCTGGTTCAACATATTGCATGTTTCCTTGCTTCTGTCCTGACTGAAATACATATAAACTAGTGCCTAAGTTATGAGAATATACCTTGAACATGTATATGCAATGCAACATCTTTTTTTTTTGTTATTATTTGATGCCGAGTGGGTATTTATGTGGACTTAAAACTTCTCTTTCTGATTTAATTAATTGATGATAGAACTCCATCTATCCCTTTAGTGGGGGAAGTCGGATGAGTAGAATGTGTCCTCATGTCATTCGATCTAGAATAATGTAAGGCTGTAGTTAAACAAGATCTCTCATAAGGTTGTCCCTAACGTAAATAAAGGGATCTCTAAAATGTAGGCTCACATTTTAAACTGCTTAGTTTCTGATTAATTCAATTTATTGATTTCGATTGAGTTCATCATTTATTCTCAGTAACATAAGGTATGCATGAATTAATGCTTCTTCTTCAGAGTCTTTCGTAGCACATGGATGATTGTTGGCTTGTTAGTCGTTACAGACGAAATTATGAAAAGAAAATAAATGAATTCTATTTTCTTAAAATTTGAGTGGTGATTGATTGATTGAATTTTGAAATTAGGGCTCTTAATCAGTAATCCAAATGCTCCTAAGGTGATTCGTTTGAACAGTGACATATTGAGGAGCTCTCAGACACCTAAACCTCACTCAGTTGTTGTTAAGGTAAGGGTTTATGTGTCTGAATTTGGTGTGGATTGTTTATATTTTCTCTAAATTTTTTTTTTTGGGGGGGGGGGGTTATTAATGTTTGGTTGTGTAATTTGCAGGCCAATGCGAATCCAAGTCCAGTTGTTCAAGTATCAACCATAGTCTGTGAAAATTACGAAGGAAATGGTAAGTGAGAACTGAGAATTGGATATTCTTCCAATGTTCGAGGATTTCATCTGTAAATTGTAGTAGTAAGTGATACACCTCAAAGTACCTCAGGAGTATTCAGCGAGAAACAATTTGGGTGTAGTAGTAGTGAAATATTGTGGGTGGGAGGAGTTTGAATATCTTATGGAGGGTGTTAGGACTTAGGAATTCCAACAAAATTCGATGCTTGGTCGGAATTGGTTGTTCCACTATTTTTTGTGTTCCTGGGATTAGACTTAGACTAAGTGGGTTTCGGTAAGTTTATGGGTGGAATATGTGTTTCTTCGATGGAGAGTCATTTCAAAGTGCTAATTACAATGCATGCCTACTAAGCTTATAATGATTTTGGAGATGAACAATTAGGGGTTTCCATTGTAGATGGATGTACTTGTTTGACCGTCACTTGGTAATTGCTTGTAACACCGTTTCTCTCTAATTTCCAGTGTCTTTGTGAGTTACTTGCGGTGCGAAGGTAAGGGAGTGATTTTGTTGACCACTTTGACAAACGGTTCAAGGCGGGTGGTTTAGGTAGGCTTTGCAGGTATGCTCATTTACTTTTTACGACATTAATCTTTGTGGATTACCACATTGTTTTATAAATTTTGTACCGCCCGGAGAATTGGTGATGTTTGTGTTCAGAAAAGAGCTAACTAGTTCATTAATTAGTTTTGAATTGTTTGTATACAGGACATGCTCATTCTTGGAACCGGGTGCATCTTCTTCGACGCTTGTGCGTAATGACAACCAATTAGGATTCCAAATGATGGAAAGAGTACAAGAGGAAGTGAGAAGAATTCTCGGCAATAAAAACGAAAGAGGAACCAATTTGGCATTTACTAATACAGCTCATACAACCTAAAGTAAAGCATTTTAATAAACAAGGTTTTCGTATTCAAGCAAATGTACCTTGAGACACACCACGGAAACTTAACAAATTGTGAAGAAAAACTTGACGGATCTTTTTTGTTTCGTATTTTAATAGTTAGAATTGGTTGATTTAGAGAAGAAAAACTTAACAGATTGCGAGATGGAGTCACTTTGGTGACCAAAGACAAAAAAGGCTATTGAAGAACTTTATTTGGAGAAAATTAGTCACTGGAGAAAGTGTAAAAATTTATTTGGGACATTGTTACTGAGAACTCACCAAAATATTTAAAAGAATTCAAGGTAATACTTATCCTTCAGTCGTATGTCTTTACTCAGGTATTCACTCACTTTGAAACTGGTTTAATGATCGACTTGGTCTTCTTACAGGAGGTACTTGGAATTGAATCCGTTGAAAATGTTGGTGTAAGATTGCATTCGTGAGTGAGTTACTGCCTCAAAATAAGAAGCGAGGAAAAGGTCATCAGTAAAACTTGGAATTGAAATGATGAAGATGTTGGTGTAAGCTTCCAGTTGTTAGGTGAGTTAACTACTTGTTCAAAGTAAGTAGGATGTCAGTAACTTTTGTTCAATCGCATTACTGGATATAACTAAGTGTTGCGAGTTAATGAGGGTTTGTAAGCTTTGTCTTCTTGTAAATATTTAATCACAAAGTGGTATCTTGTGACTCTAAAGTGGTTTTAACCTATCCTAGAAGACATTAGAGACCGTAATTTATTGTGTGCATTACCTATTGGGTAACATCATCAAGTTGTTGCTTCAATGTAAGAGTTTTAATATTTATTTGATGTTTTCTTGTGAAAATGATGTTTGATCTTTGATAACGTAATTTTTTTGGAATACAGTGAAAGAGCAATCACGTAGTGGTGTCGTTCGGTCAAGTTTTTCGGTCGGCCCTTCTACCGTGGGCAACGTTTGTACTAGTCTATCGATTATGGCAAAATACGAAATTCATCAAATGAAGGATTTAAGAAAAAAATAGTTTTGGGGCAACCAATAATCGGAAAGTTATGTAACCTATTTATCTTCCGATTATGGATACTTCCAAAACACAAACCAAATGGTTATGGTTGGCTCTGTACCCTCAAAACCTATGGAATTTGGCAAAGGTTGAATCTGGGGCTACTTATAATCGGTAGTTGACAAGTTAGATTATCTATCGATTATGGCAGATTACAAAATTCATCAAATGAAGGATTTAAGAAAAAAATCATTTTGGGGCAACCCATAATCGGAAGGTCATGCAAACTATTTATCTTCCGATTATGGATATATCCAAATCATAAATGAAAGGTTATGCAAACTATTTATCTTCCGATTATGGCTACATCGAAATCACAAACCAAATGGTTATGGTTGGCTCTGTACCCTCAAAACCTATGGAATTTGGCCAAGATTGAATCTGGGGCTACTTATAATCGGTAAGTTTACAAGTTAGATTATGCTACCGACTATAAAAGGGCATATTAGCCGAAATATCCACACATTAATCGGGAACTACTAAGTCTATATTTACTACCTATTATTAGTAAACTACCGATTGAGATGATAGCTACCGATTATAAAAGGGCATATTGGTCATTTTGAAAAATCGGAGATAAGGAGTAGCTTAGATTTACGTTTGGGTGACCTTTTTCGTCTTTTTGTGTCGCCCCTAATTCTTTTGGGGTCGCCCCATAAAAATGCCAGGATTTTTTTCCCTTTTCCTTTTGCCCTTTGATGACCGAAAACTAAAGAAAAAAGGTGAAAGCTCTGCACAACTACTCAAATCTCTTGTTTCTTTGAATCTTAAATTCCTTTTCATTTCTCCCCTTTTTTCAATTTTAACACCCATATAGATATGGAATGGTCTTATCGATCTATGTTTTCATGATTAACTCAACAATTTTTTAGGGCTTATATATAGAGGGTGTCTAATTCGTTAATTTTTGTGCTTTTTTGATATTGTTAAACCATTGAATATTTGCAATTTACAGTTTGAAGCTAAAAATAATTAGTTTTTATTATTTATGTGAAAAAAATTGGGGGCATAAATATTTTTTTGCTTCGGGGCAAAACATTATCAGGAATGGCCCTGACAAACTATAAGGTCAAGGGAGATCCCTAAAATCTACAAACATAGATGCCTGCACATGCCATTATCAAATTTTCTGTCTTTCACTCTCACTCTTCCTCTCCTTTGAGTTTCCTTCCTCTCTTTCTTAATTTTAAGAAGAAATTAATCCTATCCGTTTACAGCTTAAAATTTCGAAGATGCCAAACCTTGGAATTAATGATTACCTTTGAAATAACAAAATATTACTTCAGTCGGATTTGTATAGAGACTATAGACTTGAGATAGTAGTGACAAGATAACAGAAATCCTTCCAAAAAGGATATTCTGATTATTTAGAAACTCATATACCTTTTCTTCAGAAGTCAAGATTTAATTGACCGTAACTATTTTTACAGTTCAAGGATCTTGGTATCCAAAAGTTTTCGTAACGTCAGACCTCCGCACCACCCTATTTCGCCAAATGTTAAATATTGGACACAGTTCAAATTAGGCATTACGTGATGTGCACTATTCAAACTGCAATAGACTAAAGAATTATACCCCATGTGTTTCAAAATAATAAACTAAAGAATTTACACACAAATAAGTCTATTATTTTGAAATGGAAGCCTACACTGACATGCCTATTTGGAAGTTGATAATTTCAGCAATTCACAAATCTACATACCAGTGACGGATGTGGGGGTGGCTTAGGTAGGCTACATCCCCCAAAGTTTGGAAAAACTTGCTTAGGCAAGCCTAATTGTCCAAAAGTTATTGATTAGCCCGGGATAAAATTTCTAATTAGCCCATTAGTACGACATATTCACATGATTTTTTCTGATTTTGATTAATTCTTTTGAAGTTTGTCATTTTATGTTTAGGTTAGTATTTTGAAATTAGAGTCAACAATGGAACTTAGCCTCACTCCACTACAACCTGATCAATTTAGGTCATATTGTTTCCAAATATTTACCCAAATTTGGCCCATGTATAAACCAAAAATTATCCCAATATCAAAATATATGTTAACATGATGTTTTCTTCCCATCCTTTTTTTATTTTTACAAACAATAACAAAAAATTGATGTTTAAACGTCCTGATGCTCATGATCTGATTTGAAAACCATACAAATATATAGAAATAACATTTAAAAATTTCGGGCGGCCTTCGGCCGTAATTTCATCATATAATAATACTAATTTTAATATACACGTTGGTTGCGCAATTTAAAATATTGTTAAGTATCGTGTAGCGTTTTTCTCATTGTAAAAATTTTTCAGGTATTTAGACTAGTACAATCTGGGTGTACGAAAAAACCTGGATCCGTCGCTGCTTGAGGAGGAATGTCAATGTTCCAAGAAGGTATAAGAGCTCATTCTCCCATAATTACACTTCAGGAAGTACACATTTCTTAGGAATCAGGGTCCATTCTAAGCTCGATGTATATACATGCTCAACTGCTTACACTTACTGGATTTGCTAATTACTTTTGCTAGTACATGTCTCTTTTTCATTGGAGTTTTTGGATGCCTTAGAATACCATGTTCTTAATGTGGTATGCATCACATCAAATTTGGAACACACGAATACTTTTGCAGAAATTGATGCTGCTTCCCCTTCGAGGTGCATAGAGAGAGCAGCAATAGCTGTTCCAGATAGTTACCATTCCATGTATTTAATTCTTGTTCTCATTTTTGACTTTTGCTTATCAATATCCATCTTACTTTATTCTAAGTTCTAAGGATGCCAATATTTTCAGGGAGCTGTTACTGCTAGTACATGAGCATTTCCAGTCATCTGGTTTGAACGCACAGCTGCTTCTATATATTACAGGGAAACTCATTTGATACCATTATTGCCTTCTCAGGGGACAAAACGGTCTTTTGAAAATGGTGAGATTCTGATAACTGCTGGACAGGGTTTAGTTTTATATGATCAAACAAATATTTAAATTCACTTTGAACTTAAGATTGAAATGTAATCTTAGTATGTCAATGCCAATTCTGAAAACCAAAGCTCTGACTTTCCAATGATCTTGGCATCACTTGCTAATTGTAGGTTGCATACTGCCTGGTTTTGCTTTCAAACGGGGCTGATTTGTATACATAGAAGCATTCTCTTGTCCTTTCATCTCTTTATAATGCGGACAAACATGAGGACAGGAGATGAGCACCTGAAATTTAGACTGGCGTGTAAGAACTTGGCAGTGGTTAAACGATGGTCCACTTACAAGGCTGTACGAGCGAAGAACTTGGCAGTAAAATAAATTGAAAAGTGCATCAGTTGAAGTGGCAAACAGAAAAACTGAGAATATCTTACTGCAGCATTTTCTTTAACTAGAATTTCAATATGTTTCCTGTGAGCTTCTTTGCTTGTTTCGAGTCTGAAACAGCTTTTCGGTCCTCTGCTTCGGGACCAGTCTGTTGGATAAAAAAAGACTGGAGGGCATGATAACAATTGTAATTTCTTATCTGTTCGATAGAGATGATAAAACGGTTCGGAGAAAACAAAAAAAAAAAAAAAACCCGTCCACATGGGCGTAGACTGTCAACGAGACGGTATGGCTAGCCGCGGCTAACCCCCTACGAACACCACACTACAGAGCCTGTACGAGTGGGTCGTTGCCATAGAGTCCGGCAATCCCGTTTATATACCAGGTCCAATTTTGTTTTTGGTTGATGTGGGACTAATATTTCGTAGCATTATGAAACAGCATGAACAGTCAATGCCTTGTTCATTTCCCCCTTTTAACAGTCTCTCTCTTTCCTGATGAAGTGAAATTTCAAGAAATGGCTTCAATATGGAGACTTCCGGAGGAGATTCAGGTAGATATTTTCATCTAATTTCTGAACCTAGTTTTTCAAGAATCACTTTAATCTTACAATTCAAAGCAAGAATAATAACCCTAGACTCATGTTTGGTCATTCTCAGTATGATCAATGTATGAACCCTATCATTAATTCCGTAGAATTCAAATCAATTTCATCTTCATCAGAATTTAAAGTTGTTTCAATGGATTAACCATTTTGAAAATAAGAAAACTAAAGCCATTGTAACTCTGGGTTCTTGTAATGGAAGATTGATTTGTCTATGCCCAACCCCAATTCGGATTCAGAACCTCCATTTCAAACTCTTAATAGTTCAAGGATTGTGGATTCGCATCATCAGATAAGCGTTTTGCTATGGGTGAGCATGGGTTTCAATCTCCTGTATACCAAACACCCAATGCTGCCTGTAAATACAATTTGTATGTATATGTTGGGTTTCCGGTCACAATTTGCTGTAAAACGGCCAGGGAACTCAGAGAGGGTGGCATTAGATTCTTAGACTCTTTAGTTGTGCAGTATCTGAAGCACCAATATCTGCAGTGCCCAGCTCCTATAACCGCTTTACCACCTCTCTTCTTGTTACATCCACACATGTGCCCACGACGAAGCATTAAGCTTCTTGCAAATGTGATATCTCACCTGTCTATGTGGGAATTTATAAAATAAACCATTACGGTGCGATTCATGGAACCTGAAGAGACAGACAGTTTATACATACCAGATTTTGTTAGTTACTCCTCTCGGATTGTTGCGGCGAAGGTGCGAGGATATATGTTGGGTGAAAAGAGAAAGAATACTGTGTAGAGTGCTCTTGCACTGTGATGTATGAATTCGTAATATATTTCAGTTTTACACTTGGTAAACTATGCTCTATGCTTGCTCTCATTTTTTTTTAGAGGCAATTGCTGATACACCTTCCTTCATCTTCCTGTGGGTTGGTGATGGTATGGGTCTTGAGCAGGTACGCCAATGTATAAAGAAGGTATAGCAGCTGATACTATTGCAGTGCGACTAAAAGACCACTGAATGGTACAATCTTAGAAGTTGGATTGTTGTATGTGCTCACATTCCCATGATATTTACTTGTCAGCAAGTACACGTTTTCTTGGGAATTTGGATCTTCTCTTTAGCTCTTATAACTTACTGTTAAAAGTTACTTGTGTCAGAAAGCTTGAATCCAAGTATCCTTGTATGATGAAGTTCTTCCTCGATGATGTGCTGGTCCTCTTTGTTTTCTATTTTATGTTATACTTGTACTTATATCTATTTCCCTTTTCTATGTAGTGGGGTTTCTGAAGGTGTGAGGCTATATGTTGGGTGTTAGGAGAAGCTATACATGGAGCAGGAAAAGGTCGGGGGATCGAGTAGAGCAGGCAGTGGAAATGAAGATGACTTTGATGCAAGAGAAGATGTAATGTCCAAGCAGCCAAAAGAAGTACCTAGAAAAGAGGACTGGCAAGAAAAGAAGCGGTGGATTTCATGTTAGAGAATCATAAAACAGTAGAAAAGGTAGAGATGGTTCAAGGAGAAAAGGGATCGAGGATGCTGGTGAGAATGAGAGGAATCCATCAAGGAAAAGGAGCTCAAAACCCTCTAGTGGCAAAACTTCTGATGCTAAGCACGGGGAGCTTGAGAGAGAGAAGTTTCGATGCATTGAGCATAGTCTCTGGATTCAGCTAGTGATAGCAACTAAATCCAACAATAAGGGAAAGAAAAGGGTCGAGGGAGAAAGGAGCAGAGGGAGGTCTGAGGCTCAAGAAGAAGAAACTAGGAGAGTTTCTGTGAGTTGTGAAGAGCAATCAAGTTGTGATAAAGCTAAGAGGTTCCAAGAGGAGTCAAATTGGTTGGCAGAGAATGTGGAGTCTATTGCTAATTGGTCTAGTAACAGGCCTCGTGATTGACAAACAATAAACAACAATCTGAGGCCGCATATGGTAGCCATGTTGCTTTGGAAAGCAGAGAAAGATCTTTGAATAAACAACAATCTGAGGACGACAGACATGCGAGGTCAAGAGATCGAGTTGAGATAGAAGTGAGTCAGTCTAGACAGAAGTATTGGCCACAAGAAATTGGACTGAGGGAAGTTATAGAGATGATAGAAGAACGATATCATGAACAGTTAATGAAGTTGGGGATTTTGACCGTCACGGGGAATGGAATCATGGAGGGAAGAACGTGAGAGGATTCACAATGAAGTGCCACTACATCAACCTGGATATAGGAAAGCTTGACAGCGGAAATGGAGCTTCTGATTCGATAGAGATTCGACGCAAGCCATCTCATGATTCAGGTATGGAAGAGTTTGCATCAACATCTGCTGGGAGGAAACTAGACAACAGGCTGATTTCACTTCATATCTGTCTCCTTTTTAACGCAATGAGAACAATGGAATGAGGGATGCCTCAAGAAAATGCTCCTGTAAACTGGGATCAGGTAATTGGTGGGCCTCTTGGTAAAGCTCCTTCAAGAGGTGAGCAGAATGATTATTCTCATAATTGTTGATATTGGTAAGAGGCCACAAACTTTCATAAGGGAGCTGGATCTAACTAAAGTCGAGGAGGACTATCCGAAACTCCGAGAGTTTATTCAGGAAAAAATAATACGAAAAAGAAAAAAGAAGAAAAGATCGTGGCAAATGTGGCTTCACTCCCATGTATTACAAGTGCGATTTGCGCGAGTTTAATCTTTCTCCAGACTCCATAAGAAGAATATGTTCATCAAGCCCCTGCTGTTGCCAACCATATGGACTACTGGACATTAAGGAGATTTTAAACCTTAAAATTGAGGTAGTGCTCTTTTTTCGACTTTTCTCATGCCCCGTGCGATATAGGATTCTTAACACTCTTCAACTTACACTTTGGATCATTATTTCTAACCTTGCCAGCCTTCTTTTCAGGCAATAGCAGATGCACCTTCTTTTATCTTCCTGTGGGTTGTGATAGTGTGGGTCTTGAGGAGGAATGCCAATGTTCAAACAAGGAATAAGAGCTCATGCTCCCATAATTTTTACACTTCAGGAAGTGCACATTTCTTAGGAATCTAACATTTACTGGGGTAATTTTGCTAGTACATATCTCTTTTTCTGGAGTTTCTGGATGCCTTAAAATACCATGATTTTACATGCTCAACTGCTAACATTTACTGCATCATTTTCTTACTGCATCATTTTCTTTAACTAGAATTCCATAATTGAAAAGTGCATCAGTTGAAGTGGCAAACAGAAAAACTGAGAATATCTTACTGCATCATTTTCTTTAACTAGAATTCCAATATGTTTCCTGTATTTCTTGTGAGCATTTTTTCTTTTGCTTGTTCAGTATCAACAACTTTTTATTCCTCTGCTCCGTGTTCAATAATGTTTTGTTGGATCTAAGATCATAAGGAATCCCCAAGGTATTTTACACTATCCAGTATAACGGTTTGAAAAACTTGTCTTCATAATCATTTGATACAATTTTTCAGGGGACTGATGACATGGTTTATTGAAAATGGTGAGATTCTCTTTAAAGAGTGAGGACTACTTTGATTATAGATCAAACAAATGGAAAAAAAAGTCTGTTGGAAAAAAAAGTCCAACATATTCGTGGACTCTTGGTCAACGAGGCGGTCGGGAAGGATAGCCGCGGCTAACCCCCTACGAACACCAAACTACAGAGCCTGTACGAGTGGGTCGATGCTAAAGAGTCCGGCAATCGCGTCTATATACCAGGTCCAATTTTGTTTTTGAACGATGTGGGACTAATACTTGGTAGCATTATAAAACAGCATGAACAGTCAATGCCTTGTTCATTTCCCCCTTTCAACAGTCTCTCTTTTTCTTTTTTTCCTGATGATGAAATGAAATTTGAAGCCTAACCTATTTTCACTGTAATGGAGACTTCGGGAAGAGATTCAGGTACATATTTTCATCATATTACCACCAGTTAATTCAATCTTAGCATCTAAATGTGTATGTAGTAAGCCTTGGTGTAGTCTACTTTATAAACCTAATTTTAACAAGGATCACCTTAATCTTACGATTCAAAGTAACAACCCCAGACTCATGTATGGTTATTCTCAGTATCATAAAGGTATGAACCCTATCAATAGATTACAAATCAATTTCATCATCAGCTTCATCAGATTTGAAAATAAGAAAACTGAAGAAATTGTAACTCTGGGTTCTTGTAATAGAGTACATACTAGTCTAGGGTCAAAATGAGTTATATTACCATCTAAAAGAGGGAAGTCAGTTGAAAGGGCCATTAGCGCGCTTAACTATTCTGTTAAAAGAAGCATATGCATGGCACATCCTGAAGAAAAGATATATTTGTAGAAAAAAAAGTTATGTTACCTCATTTCCAGTACGACGAAAGCCACCTCCTCCGCAGTCTATAAACTGATCAAATTGGCGAACATCTCTGGAAGTCTGCTTGTCCCAAAACACTCCATTCAGGAGCAGCCTTCCATCAACTGGATGAAAATGTATCAAGAATTGTACATGTCCTCTGGCAGGTCTTCCGGAACTGGCAGCATCGAGAAACTTCGTAAGCAAATAGCATGTCTTATATCAAACAAGAGAACTTCACGCTCGGCAGCGAAATGTTCTTCAAGTTGTTGAACCGCGCTGTCTTGCATGCATCAAAAGAATATGCGGGACTACCTGATGAAGATCCATCCCAGAGTTGTACACATGAGCCCGAAGAAAGAACCCACTGAGTATCACCAGATAGAGCTGAACGAATACATGTTAATGGTGAATGATGAGCCGTACTACTCCCCAAGATATTCTCACTTTCTGAATCAAAATGTTTGAGAATGGTTCCCTGTAAAAATCCGAGAAGAGTCGCGAACAAAATTCTCTTCAGGTTCCATTGCACCACAATGATTTATAAATCGTAGAAAGTTGTCACATTTGGAGAATGGTTAAAACGGCTATTTCCATTTTAAAAATGGCGACGGCCATAGTTCATGACCGGTGGTGAATCCCATTTTACAAACTTTTTTCCTACTTATGGGTATTAAAGTCGAGAGTTTAATTTCACCAAACCTTACTAATAATGGGTATACCAATTTTCTTAGGGGGTGTACCGAAATTCAAATAAGACAAAACATCTATCAAGGAAAATTGGTGCACCCCCAACTAAATTGGTATCCCATTATAAGAATTTCACGGGTGCGAATGTTTCCACTTTTGCTCACAATCCTGAAACATTTTGGCATTCCCATATGGCTAGATTCAGAGTCCAATTTTGTGCACACTCCTTTAAAGAGTGTGCACGTAACAAGTAGATTATGTTCCACACAAAATAATGAATTCTTGGGCCGGAAGATAAATTTGTGGAAAATTCGTCCAAGCAAACTCACCAACCAACTACTAATAGTTAATAACAACAACCCTCTCTTTTTGTCTCTCGAGTCAATCACACACACATTGAATAGGATATGCCCATTGGCAAATATAAGCGCAAGTACTTTTATAACATAGATGATGCCTTTGAGGAATCAAATGTATATAAGAGGATTATTATGAAGCAGTCGTGGGATGTTAAGAAGATTATGATGAAGGAATCAGTGGATTTAAGAGACACAATGAAAAAGGAATCAGCAAATTTAAAAGAGATAATCAAGAAACATTCAGAAGATCAGAGTCGTACAATGAAAACGGGATTTGTAGAGTTTTTAGGATCATATAATACTTGTGTCACTCTCTTTATTTTCTCTGTCCTTGTTAGCGCATAAAAATATGAAAAGACAAAAATGGTCATTCTTGTTTAACCAATGGTTTCCAAGAATGTCTCGAATAGGGGTGCACATATCCTATCCATACCCGCTATTTCTACCCTACCCGCCAATATTTTACCCGTATTCTACCCTACCCGCCGTTTGATGGGTAGGGTGGCGGTTAAAGATTTCTTACCCGCCATCAAATGGGTAGGGTGGCGGGTAAAGCTCGAAATTAACCTACCCTACCCGCCTATCCGCTAATATGGAAATGACTTAAAAATCCATGCTTTGGTTTTTTATCCTGCCTATTTTTTCGTAATTTTGAAACATATCAGGGGGAGGTTGTTTTTTCTATTCCTTATCTCTTTCTTCTACTCCCCAGACCAAATCGAACACAGAAAAGCGAAAATACTTCGTCACAAATCAAACTCAACCAAATCTAGGAAGAGAAGTGGAGAACTCAATCAATTGGATTTTTAACGAAACCCCTTTCTCCTGTTCTTGCTCCATCTCTGTCTAATACCTCAAGTTCAGGTAAATTCAGGTTTGATTATTTTATGAGAATTTTGTTTGATTTATTGGTAACTCTGATCTATCAATTAATTCCATACTCTGCATGTTTGATTTTAGAAAGGGAACACAGACTAGTCTGAATCAACAACTCACTCTCATACTTTTACTCTTTTTACTATGAAATCAAACCCTAATTCCTAAATAAATGAGATTTTATGAAAACTTAACATGCATGTTAACTGACTGATGAAATTTCTCATAGGAATTTAGTTTGTTCCACATGGAGGACGAGTTTCAATGGGATTTTCATATAAATTGTGATTCAGTATGTAGAGTCAGTTTGGTGCTGTAGAATTCATAAATTTGGTTGAGTGATCGTGGGTTTATATGAATATATGATTGTCTCTCAATCTTAAGTACTCCGTTGTCTTTGGGTGTAGCCAATTTCAACTAGTACCTCCATCTAGCATATTTGGTTTACTTTTGGTCGGGAAGACAAGTTAATGAGAACTTAGTATATGATTTATCAATGCGATAGAATAGTCTAACTTGCTGTTGATAAGGATATAATCAATGAGCTATTTATGATTAGTTCAACACCCAATGATTGAAAAAAAAAATATGATGCTTTGTTTACTGCAAAATTACTTAATTTTTGTTTACTGCAGTTTGTTTGTTTACTGCTAATCTAGTGCTATTACTTAGATAAATTTGTACTAGATTTAGCTAAGTAATCAAGTCAACCCAATGTTAGTTTAGATTGCTTAGTATCACATTGGTTGGTTTTACTCCGATGCACAAAGAAAATGATAGTACAATGTGTACGGATATACATGTCTTAGGATTACAGAGTGACGGGAATTTGGATAAACAAGAAAATAATATTCCAAAATACATGTTGTGTGTGGGAATTTGCTTCCCTGCATTGTCATTCCATTTGTGGATCTGTTGGGTCTACCTCTTGCCATTCCATTTGTGCTCAAAAATGCAAATATCTTTTTTTTTCTCTCTATTTTATTCAGATATCTATCTAGTGTCAATTTCCCATTGTTAATATTATTCTGGAATGTGATTAAATCAAAAGTTTGTTTTATCGATTCTCTGGTTAAAAGTTTGCATGTTGATCCGTCGGTCAGCCTTCATTATTGTCGTGCATGGTGTTAGTGTATCATTTCCAAGGATAAGCTTTGTCGTTGGCCCAATGTGGTCATAAATTATGTTTACGTGTCATCCATAATTTTCATGCTTAGGGGACATATTGAGAAATGTATTTGTTTGTCTTGTTTATATGGAATAGAATTCAGTTGACTAGAAAAAATAATTTATGTTACTGTGATTTTGTCTCAGCTTGCTTCTGTGTTTTGATTAGTTCTTTAATTATTTATGTTCTGCGAATTTGTAGGTTCTTACTAACGGTCTTGAAGCGAAGCTACAGAGGAATGCCCTTAGTGTGATTGAACCACCTACACACAATAAGATAATGTTGTTGTGTGAAACACTTCACCATGGCCAACGTTATGTTTTGAAGCTGTATTTAAACCTTTGCAGTCGGTCTTATTAACTGCTGAAAAGCCTACATGTTTTCTGGATTAGCTAACCTCAACTAAGATTACTTGCTGCACCAGGTAGCCCCTTGCTTCCTTAAGTATGGTTGGAAGGAAATATCGGGAAATTGGTATCAAGGTGCAAAATTTATACGTTGGCAAACATGTTACCATAATTATGATGTATAAAGTGCTTCATTCATAATTCTGATTTGCCATAACACTCTTTATCAAAGTTATTGTGCGAAATGATAAAAAAAAAAAAAAAAACTAGTATTACTTGCTTAGCATCTTCAAAATCACATTTCCTATGAATCGTTTCCTGAATTCCTCCATCACGGGGGTGGATGTCTTGAGTAGTTGAGTTCAAAACTCCATCCCATGTGTAAAAATCCCTCTATATGTTTTGAAATACATTTTGTTTATTGTACCGGTAGGATTTAATGAACAGGGTGTGAAATGTTTAGCTTGGGATATTATTGATTTGGGGTGCGGTTGGGTAAAGAAGAGAATAGAGATAGATGGAGTAGGCTGGCTTTGTCGGGAACACATATTAGATTGAATAATTGTTATGGTCACCAAAATCCTGCAGTTGAACCGAGTCTGATGTCTGTTGCATGCGGGTTTTGCATTTCTATGAATTGTTTCCTCTATAATGGGGGTGGATGTCTTGGGTTGAAAACTCCACCTCATGTGTAAATATCCTTCTATATGCACCTAGCGCCTGAAGTCTTGTTTTCTTTGTGTTATAAACATGTTTAATTTTTCTGAAATCTGTTGTAGGAGAGTTTGCTGAGTCAATACCTTATCCAATTTTTGTGTTTTCATGGCGGCAGGTATTTGATAGCGTCGCACACGACTGACTATCAAAATCAATGCTCTTCCTCAACATAATCATACGTCATCTATCCTGTTGCTTGTATCTAAGACATTTCCCCTTGTCTTCCTCATTTAGATGGTTGGAACTTTTGTGCATAAGACAAAACCCATCTTCTGATCTATCATGTTTTGAGTTCTTTTGCTGCCAATGGGTTATTGAAACATGACTGAATTTTGGTGCCAATGGTTACTAAGATTTGACTAAATTTTGCTGTGTTGCAGAGTTATTTGGTGATCTTAGTGCTCATCCCATCATCGTAGATGACAACTGAAGAAGAAGGTTACATGAAGAACATGGAATTATGCTGGGATTCATCTTAGCATCAAGCCCCCACGGAGAGCTTTCGACCTTTGGAGTAATTTTCCATATCAGAACTTTGGAACTTTGTTAGTGCATCACAATACAGAGGGAAACAAGGTAGTTGATCACCGAGCCGGTTTATACTTGACATCTGACTAGGGATCCTCTCTATCTATTTTGCTGGGGATTAAGGACTAGAGTGGTTCATCTTTGATGATGCCCCTGAGTTACTTTTTGTCTGGTCATAGTGTATTTTATCTGTTGTTGGTTTGGTTCTGCTTTACCCCCCTCCTGATTTTGAAAAGAACAGAACTTTTGTGCCTAGCAGGAATGCAGGATGCTTTTGTTTTGATCATTTTTACCTAGTTAGACTGACAGTACCATTGGGTACTTGTGGATGGATTGGCTTTTATTTTTGTGTGTTGGAAAATTTTGTATATAAAGTGTACAAGGTAGTAACGGGAACATTAAAAAAAAAAAAAAAAAAAAAAAAAAAAACGGGTGAACCCGCCAGCCTACCCGACCCGACCCGTTACTAGATGGGTCGGGTAGGATCTTATCCGTTTAATGCCGGGTAGGGTGGCGGGTCTCGATTATAGTGTGTCCATTCACCATTTTTGTCGTCCCAAGTCATATGCCATTCTTTGCTGAGCACAGAGATAAGAGATTACCGAAGAAGAAATAAGAATTCAGTAGAGAAGGAACACCATATTCATTCATCCATACTTTACTGCTATCAATACTTTATCAATACATCAATAGCTGCTTTCTCTCTGCCTCAAAAAAAAAAAAAAAAAAAAAAAAAAAATCCTATGAAAATGCGTTTTCTTTTCTATCTTTCAATTGTCAAATGGCAAGGTGGTACTCGAATACATGACCAAAATGCATGGCCATTTACCTGTGACGATTGATCTTGTCTAAAATTAGAGTGAGGAAGTCCAACGACTATCCAAAATTTGTCTCATGACTTGAACGATTAGTGATGTGAAAATTTATGTGTATAATAATCCGAAATCCGACTGTGTGACAAAAATAAATAAATACCTATATTAAGAATTAAGAAAATTACTATGCACACCTCCGAAAGAAACAAGCTTATCTACATGCATTCTTGCTTGAAAAGCATCATCTGAGAATCCAATCTCAACGATTCTATACGTACATGAACGAAGATTGTAAGCATATAATTTATTCAGTTGCCTAACAAACAACTCGCCTTTCTTGTAATTAACCACTTCTGTCAGAATATTGTTCGGCCAGATTCTGTTGGACTCCGATATTTCACCAAACCTCGGAAGAATTACAGTGTGCCTCTTTACCCAGCACTTAGTTTTCTGGTTTAATACTGATAAGTCGATTTCCGTCCATGAAATGGGATCACATATGCACAATTCTCCTTCAAGCTCAATTAGATGCAACAACTCAATCTGATACAATGACTTACGTGCACTATGACCTAGTGCTATAAATCTATCGGTCTCCATGTCAAATGAAACAATTAAATGTGAGTCACAGGGCGGACCACCGTGTATACACCTATATAGGACTTCATCAACCATCCAATACAGGGTCCTGTTTATGATTACAGGAGATCTACCAGGAGATGGGGGATAGGAGCAGTAGCCAATATTTTCACTTAATTTAGTTCTTATGTTAAGGATCTGAAACTCATACCGTAAAGCCTCCCTAGAAACCAAAAGCAATACATATTCCCTTCTCACAGAACAAAAGTAAAATCCACATACATACTTAATTTGTCTAGTGTCTAAACCCCAAGTCAGTTTCTCATTTGTAACAGGATTCCACAAGTAGTAAACAGATACGCCCATTGCAGGTGAATTCAAATTCGTAAATAGAAGAAATCCATCATATGAGCCCACAATTGATATAGGATTACCCTTGCTCATATAAGAGGAGGCAATATCGGTAGTTTTTGCCTCAATATTATTAGAATCCTCATCAATAAAGTAAAGCTCGATAAAACTATCACAATCAGATTCTGGAAAACGTTGCACGACCGTCACCGAATTAGACCAATTCCTTTGCATTTGTGCAGAATATGAAGTTTTGGTCAAGGCATGTAAGGCTTTGGAATAACGTTGGCATTGGAGTATGCACTTTGGTGGAAGCCTGCTAAGTATGTCTTCAACTATAGAATCAGGGAGATCAACATAGGGCTTGCTAGGAGGTTTAACAAGGGTATGCAAAGGATCATGCTCTATCAGGGGATCTCGAAGAGACTCATCAACTGTAGGGAGAGGGTTATCAATAACAGAGAGCTCAGAAGCATAATCATCAGGTTTATCAAGATTGTCGAGAGAATTGACTGTCTCGCTGGAATCTGAGAAAGGTTTGAGAAGGTCATCAGCACCATTATTATTTGTGTAGAACAATCCAAGTAGGTCTCTCCAACAGATTGGAACCCAACTCATGCACGGACACATCACATTCATGTAACCTGCAACTTACTTAGAAGATGAAAAATCCAGGTTAGAAGGAAGCATCAAATAGATGTAGATATATACATTACACAAACAATATAATGAACGTGGAAAAAGATCACAATGGCATTAACATCAATAAACAGTTCAAACTTTGTGTGCCCAAAAGAAGAGTAGCAATCTGTAAATTACAATCCACAGTGAGACGTACCAATGCAATTGAATTCACCAAGGGAAGAACAAAACCGGATCTACGACGGAGTATGATATTGAGAATCACTTAAAATAAGAATTCTTGAGCATAGATATACCTTGAAGAAGGAGATGAGAATATTTAAGTGTTTGATAGGCATATAAATAGGTTTTAGGCGACCCTTTTTCCTTAGCCACAACGGATTTCTAAATAAGCTAATCACACAAGGAATAAGTTTCATATGCAATGCTGCGCACCCCACCTGCTGGGAAACCCTGAGACAAAACCATGAGTTTGTGAACCACAATTTTGAATCTAGCCATAACAAATTGTTTCAGGACTCTTGCGACTTTTAATCTAACCAAATAGATCCTTGTAGTTGTTAACATAGCCCATAAAATTATACATGATTTTTATATATAGCCCAAAATAAATTTTCAAAGCCCTAAATCAAAAAAAATAAAAAAAAGTTAAATATATAAATTTCATAATGAAAGTTATGTTGATCTATGGCATAGCTGATGATTTTTTAGAATAACCAATTTAATTTAATGTAATCATGATTGGGAAAAAATATATGGATATTACTATAATCATGATTTAGGAAAAATAAGTATATTATTTTAGAGAAAAGATAAAAAGTTGGGTTTAGTTTGTTTTGGGGGGAAAGTAAAAGGTAAGGTTTATAATAAGGCAATCCTGATGAATAATGATAACGATTAGAAATAGATCAAGATAATTCAGCCTGATCTAAAAAAGAAAAAGTTAGGTTTTATATTTTAATTTTGGGGAAGAAGTGAGATTATTAGTAAACATAATTAAAACATGTTTGGTAACTTTGACTTTTCATTGCGATAAAGTAGAAACATTCACATTCGTGAAATCATGGCTTCTAATGGGCGTACGAATTAACTTTGAGGTTTACCAATTTACTTGCCATAGTCCATAGATATTTTGTTTTATTTGTATTTTGGAACACCTCCTAAGCAAATTGGTACACCCGTTAGCAGCATTGGACTTTGACCTGAGGTAGAATAATGTTTGAACTTTGAACAACGTGATTCCATCAAGATCTTAAAGGCCTTACTTGCTCCACGTGCCACCTTCTAAACGCGTAATTTTTAACATTTCAAAAACATAACGGCCATATATCCTAGCTGTGTTTATTTATAAAGGAGACTCCTTTTCTTTTCTTCATAGAGTTATCTCCTCTCTCTCTCTCTCTCTCTCTCTCTCTCTCTCTCTCATCTATATAGCAGAAGAACGCCATTTGATTTGAAGATTAGTGGGTCACTTTTTGTTTGCTTTGTGTTCGTCGTTCTTACCGAAATTGACCCGAATTTCTGTTTTGGTATTCTTTTTCTTCTCAATTAAATTCTCAGTTTTTGTTAAAACCCAATGTCACAAATTGAAATGGCTCAAAGCTTGAGTCTTGAGAAATGCTTAGTTTTTCTATTTTTCAGATTGATTTTGTTTGAAATCCAATGATTTACACTTTCCAAATTCATCTTATTTGATCTATTGATGGATATCATTTGGGACTTTGATTTCTTCGTCGAGTCATGTACTGAAAAAGTTTTGCTAAATTTTGATCTTAATTAACCTTAGTAGTACCATATTGCTAAAGATTTCACCTTTTAAGCAAATTTCAGCCCAATTTTGATGTACATTGAAGTTTCCCTTTTATCAGCTAATTAAAGACTACTTTGTGATGCAATTTGTGGCCAAAGTTTAATTAGTGCGAGTTTCAGCCTCAGTATTCTCAGCAAAATGGAAAGCCAGTTTCTAACAAGACTCAGTGGTGTGCGCCAAAAAGCAGCTACGGCAGGCTTTAAAGTCTCTTATTTGCACACCTTGAATTCGCATTTTATTTGGATGATTCTGGAAAAGAAGTGATGCATTTTCGGCCTGCTGATTTGTGCGCTGAAAGAAGTGTTTGGGAAATGGGCAAAATTAGAATAGCCTTCTATGCGCATAGAGATTTGGTTGTGCAGCAACCGCTTTTGCTAGCCATATCTAGGCATTTGCAAAGCCAGGTATATAAATGTTTGGGTTGTTTACAATGGGAATAACAAACCTTGGCAACTAGGCTGAAACCCGGCCGGAAAATCTTGCTAGCTTGAAAAGTGAAAGGCGGTTGAACCGTGACTAGAATACATAGTAGTAGTATATAATACAGTCACAGGGGAATCAAATTGATGTTGCTCCATCTCTGAAAACCTTCTGATCCATTCCCCCCAAAATCTCCATCAAGAAACTTCTCATCACCAAAACAACAAACCAATTCCTTGTGAAGAATTCAAGCACCGAAACCAATCAATTTCAGTAAATCAATCGGAAAAGTTTACATCTGCAAGAAAATATTTGTTACAATGGGTGAAGATGAAGAAGTTCCATCTGCAAGAAATGGTAAAGATTCAAGTTTGGATAGGGGAATTACTGATTCCAGTCAAGGAGATAATACTAATAATGGTGAGAATGATCAAGAATCGAGGTTTAATGTCAGGAATGAAACTATGAGTAGCAGTAGTAGTAGTCACGGACATGGTAGAGATCAAGAACTAGGTTTTCCTACTAGTAACACTGCAGAAACAGAAGGCAGTAGTTCTGGTATTAATCAAGATAAAGGTTCAGGAGGAAGTAATGGAAGAGAAGAAGAAGATGATGATGATGATGATGATGATGATGATGATGAGGAGGAGGAGGAGGAAGTGGATAGTAGCGAAAGAAGGTTCGTTATTTCTTTGTTTTTCTGATTTTTGTTGTTTGTGAATTCTGGTTCAGTTGATTTTGAGTAAATTGCTTCAGTTACTTGTTATTGTATCCGTGTAGATTGAAGGATTTGGCGGTAAATTTCAACTTATATCTGGTTTTGTTCATAAATTTGATCCATAGATTTAGTATTCATATGTGTAGTTTTGTATCTAGTTTTGTATTACTTGTTATTGTATCTGCATAGATCGGTTCAATAGGCTTTGGTGGTGAATTTCAACTTGAATTTATCTGGTTTTCTTTGGGTAATCTTGAATGGTTTCTTTTTCTTCAATGTGCTGCCACTTTAAACTTATTTCTGATCTTATGTTGTTTGTGAATCCTTATTCATTCCATAGTCTTTGGTGGTGAATTTCGATTTGAATATGTTGTCAACTTCATTTGGTTCAATTACTTGTTATTGTATCTGGCTTTGGTGTTTGTGTACTAATAAATTTGATCCTTACTTGTTATTGTATCTGCTGGTTTTCTTTATAAATTTGATCCTTAGTATTTATGTGATCACTGTGTGTTTGTGTACTAATCAATTTAAGAATTGCACCATCGAATCGTTATTGCTCAACTGAATGTCGCCATTATTACCTAGGTTATTGCTCAGTAAGATAATCTATCGTTCTGGTGACAGCTCGCAGAACAGAGGTAACCAATCCTGGAGTGCGATCGACTACTTAAAGGAGGTGATCACTGCGATAAGAGGAATTAGTGAAGTTTTAGGAAATAATCAGTCTCTGGAGGAAAGGGTTAACTCTCAAGAAGAGAGAATTAAACAAATGGAAGACGACTTAGAAGCAAGATTTCAGG
The DNA here is from genome assembly GCA_023531295.1 of Papaver armeniacum. NCBI lineage: Eukaryota > Viridiplantae > Streptophyta > Magnoliopsida > Ranunculales > Papaveraceae > Papaver > Papaver armeniacum. The sequence goes on from JAJJWW010004861.1 coordinate 902,999, forward strand.
TTGCTGAGAAAAAAGCTACTGCAGCAGTCTCTGGTGAAAACTCACAGACCGAACCTGATCAATTTGCAAGCGCTATAGGTTACCTAAAGGAGATGGCTTCTGCTATAGTGGGAATAAGTGAAGCTGCAAGAAATAATCAGTCTTTGGAGGAAACGGTCAAGTATAAAAATGCGACAATTCAGAAAATGGAAAAAGAGTTGGAGGAAAGAAATGATTTGAAGGAAATGATCAAGTCTCAAAATGCCACAATTGAGCAAATGGGAAAAGACTTGGAGGCAGCAAACCAGATTGCTGTGACTGAAACAGAGATCAAAGCGGAACAAAAGCAGATCGATGATGAAGAGAACAAAAGTACAAGATATACTAGAGACTTCTCTTGAGAGAAGCATCATAACAATGGCTTCCTTTTTTGTTGCTTACCACTCCCTGCTTGCTTACTCCCAACAGCCGAAGAATGATCTCCTTAGATTCATTTTGATTATGTTTCTCATAGCCATGATTTGGATTGCTACAATTATGTTACTTGTCATTTGGTGGCTAAGACTGCAGGGCGTTGGCGAACGGATCACTTCTCTTGAGGCCAAAAGACTCCAAGGAAATCTCCCCAAAAAAAGATCAACTACTTTGAAGTGGCATTTGTTCCGCTGTTTAATTGTATTTTTGGGTATATTTGCCACAGGGTTCACTCTGTACTTTGTATGTATTACATATTCACTATGGTCCACCCCTGCATCTATAGCTTCACCACCGTCAACTACTCAACTACTGCAAACTATTCAGCAGGCTACTCAGGGATATTTTTCTCAGTAGACATTTGAGTGCAGACAAATGAAGAAGTCCCTCTTTCCTATTGGTTGTTTTCAGTGAATTGTAATCCTAAGTCGGAAGAAGTCTGGGATCAGAGATAAAACACTTTCATTTCATGGTTCTTATTATGTTTTCATGCTTATCTAGCTTTATTTCAGTTCTTATCATCAATAGTACTGCAAGTAATCATTTTGTGTTATGTAATAATACTACAGTGGTTTCTTATCGATTTTATCTAGGTTTTGATAACTCTTCAGGAATGTGACTAAATAACCTTCCAGGAATAACTGTGTATTCTGACAAGTACTCTCTAGTTTCATGTTTAAACAACTTTGAAAATAAGAAAAATAATAATGTTAAGACTAACAGATAGTTATATTAACAGAGGAAACCTGGGGGTACCTTGCATTTGATATCAGTCATGCCATCAAATGTAGCCAAAAATTGCTTATACTGTTTGCTCTCCTCATCAAATCTAAAGGCAGAAATCTGCATGTGGTGATGAATTACGTCGTCTTCCTTCCCATACCCAAACTTTCCCATCTCTTCAGATTCCTCGTATATGGCTGCATGAAACAAACAATCCATTCCCCAACCAACCTTACTCGACTTTATGGTCCTCATCAAAGAGCTCAAGCCTCCTAAAGTCCAAAATTGGCAGAACATTCAAATAGCAGAAGATCAACAAAATTGGCAGCAGCAAAAATCCAAAATGAACGACATTTTTTTACAATGGGCAGATTCTTCAAAAATAATTACATCCATGTCAATGTTGGCATGAATAACATGCCCATTAGTGCTTAAGCGAATTTTTATCACCAGGATAAGAGCTAGATATATAAGGATGCAGGTCAGATGATAAAACAAGTAATATACTGGAAGATGGAAGGAAGCAGTAAATTTGCTTTTTCAGAATACTAAAATATAACACCAAAATTGTAACATTTGATATCTGCCCTAGCAACGTCGAGTGTTATACCAGCACAATAAAAGAAGAAAAGAGAAAAATGTAAATCTACCTATTATCAAAAATGTTGGACTAAACAAAAAAACAACTTAAGCGAGTGCTGTCATAAAACTTAGGCCAAAGTAATCACCAAACAAGAGAAAGTCTACAGCAACAATGTTTTCGTACTTGACCTAGAGCAGCCGAGATAAAGACGAACAAATTCAGCATGGTGGCCTCAGATGAATGCGTAGCTAATTAAAGTAGGACTCAGATGGATTTGAACCATCAACCTCCACAAACCATTATTCATGTTTGGGTGCTCTTGCCATTTTGAGCTTATGAGTCCGTAATGAGATATGTCTGGCAGACCCCAACTAACAGAAAACGTCTAATGATTGAACCACTCCCTTCTTGAGAAGTACATGGAAAGCTGTTGAGAGACCCCGAACTGTCAGATTTTTCCGCTGCATATCACAGTTATCCATGAGAAAAAAAATGAACTGCACAAGGGTCCAAGTCATATCGATGTATCTAGGTACCAAATTCCTGACCAACAAGATCCCAGGCTCAATGTTCAGAACATTATCAGTTCTTTCGTCAAAGAATAACCAATCATAGAATATGGCTAACTTTTCAGTAATCACTAACCACACAATAACTGCCAATTGCGAAATCACATCACACTGGTGATTTCATTAGGTGGGTGATGAGCACAACATATAAACCTAACAATGTCACAGATAACACTCTCACCGTCATCCCTGCAAAAGAATTTCCTTGCAAACTATTCCTGATAACTTTTCTGATGACCGCATCTCACATAGTCACATGGGTGAGTAAGAACCTCAACTGGGCTTCCATCTCTGGCGAAATCCTAAGTAAAAATATCTGCTTGATGTTCTTAAGCAATATAGTTGTGAGATATCTAAAAACTCTGGAGTTCCAAATTTAAGCGGATTGGATAGCAAGTCCTTTCCATATAGCTCAAAACTCCGAAACATAAACCAGATATTGTAAAAGACGAACTAAATCCCTACCAATTCGAAAACATATTTGAAAATGCTTCCTTAACATTCTAACACAAAAATCAATCTCCAACTTTTTCAAGTTCTGTAACTTCTAATTACCAGATAACCTACAATGGGCAGCTAATAACCGAAGATATGCACATAAAGCGCTTGTAAGAATCAGAGGTTCTTCTAATAAAATTTCGAACTTGTCCAGGCAAAGCTTAAGCAATTCCATACATTAACCACAAATTCCCATCACTGATATCAGCCCAACTATTTGTCTCAACAAACCAGCCAACAAATTATCAATGCCAATGGCTGAAACTTCAACCAGCTTTCATGTACCCCAAATTAGATTTAGAAGTTTAGAATAGGATTCATATACTAGGTTCGAAATCAAATTCAAAGCATACATGCACCCATGTAGCCCAAATTAAATTTAGAAGTTTAGAATAGGATTCATATACTAGGTTCGAAATCAAATTCAAAGCATACGTGCACCCATCCGTGACAATGGGATCTAAATGAGTAAAATGGACATTGGAAATTGTGGTTCTGTTAAAATCGCATAAATAATAGCCCTATTGCACTCCAAGTACTTTAATGAAAATGGGGGTCTTAACTGTGTCTCAAGAAGCTGAAAAAGCTTCTCTAAGGGATATTTCAATTTGGCTTTCAGCTTGGTGTGGAGAAATATGAAATAGTTTTGAGGCCATGGTGATACTTAGAACACTGTAAAGGACTCTTTTGGAGTAAACTTAAGGTGTCTGATCTTTTAAATTACAAAAATTAATTACAATACAGCAAAAATACTCACCCACCTCTCAGATAACTTTGAAGTGTACGAACAGCACCATTTGAATAAACCATCTGTGACTGCATCAAAAAAAAACATACCGAATTAGAAACTTCATTAAAAGAGAGTTGAAAGATACAAAGAGTTAACGATTCAGTATATCAACACCCCAAGTGCACATTAGAAGAGAGTTGAGATCCTGAATTGTTTAGCAATTCTGTGTTTCTACTTTGTAAGCATTTCAACAGAAACTCGAGTAATTTTACTGTGCATTTGTGTTCCTAAATATCAAGTAAGAGATATTGATTAATTGGAGATTTTAATTTTGTATGTACCTATAATTAGCTTTCGAGCTTGGAGTGATGTATTATATATAAGACACCTAACGGGAGACAACTAACATTAAGATTTATAACTCACATGGTTACTGATAGGATCGAAGATCATGTTCCAATACTATAGGTTGAACGCAACACATAGATTTATCTTTAGGTGTAGACCAACTAAACATATTCAATGCACTTGTAGAAGAGCAAGATCAAGGTTGATACTTGTAAACGACGAGACCTGGTATGAACATTTTACTTACAATAATAGAAACTGAATAAGTTTTAGATATTCTCACGGATTTTTCTCCATGTAGACATCTGATCAGCTTCGTCGCTTATCCATATGTCAATTGGTCAAGGCTCTAAGGCCTCATTTTGCACTAATTTTATATGCTACTTTTTTTAACTGCAAAGTTGTGACAATTACTAAATTTGAACAGTAGCTACTAAGTTTTATTCATTTACATGCTTTAATATATGCTGTTAATTTTTAATATTTATACCAGAACTTCAAACTCAGAGTAATCAATAACAGGAATCTGGAAAAGTAACTCATATTTAGACCGATTCAGGGAATGAGCAATTTCAGGATATCCTGATTTCTGACACAAGGACTTAGCTTATATTTCAGGGAGAACTAGAAGTAACATTAGATAACTAATCAGATTATAGTTCACTTACTTTACTAGGTACTTCAATGTAGCATTGCCCAAAAAAACAGGAAACCCTGGCTGTTCTGAAATTAGGGGTCTCCCTACTGACACTGATAACCCAATCTAATAACCAGAAATCAGTAAAAAAAAACTAGTGTCAATTGAAACAAATTAAATCAAATTCAAACTGAAATTTCCAACAAATTCAATCTAAAATAGAAATGGGTTTTACTTACGGCATCAATTCTTCGTCTTTAAATAACTTACTTCAACTGCTACTTGTCTTACATCAAACACAAAACCCTAATCTCCCTCCGTTTCGCCATCTGGATAGAAAAAAGAAATAGAAGAAGCAAAAATGAATCTGTTTTTTTTCTTTTTTCTTTTTTGTGGACAAAAAGAGCATTCTTAGGCTTAGTCCATTGATATCTAACTTAGATTGCGATTGAGTGTTAACTTTTTTCCCACACTTTTTTCATGATTTGCAACAGTTTTTGTCCAATCTAGACCATAGGATTTAGCCTTAGCGTCCATTGTCACATTGATTTTGGTGATGTAGGATAAAGACACGTGTAATAGGTGAGGGTTTAAATGTCATTTCCTATCTTCTACTGAGATTAGTTAGCCTAGTAATTGGTTAGGACTCAACAAACATGAAAAAAGATAGTGAGATGGAATAACAGGCGCGCGTTTGATTTAAGGCTAGGCGTTTGTGGCACAAACGTTGGCATTTGAACCAAAAATGCTGGCGTTTTAGCCAAAATCACCCGTATTTGGTGCGCACGCCAGCGTTTGTACTGAAACCTCTAGTGTTTGACACAAAATAGTTAACGGATACTTTCCAATCTCGTATCCAGCGACTGTTATTTCTTTTTGTTTCCCTATAAATTGAGTTCATCTCCAAACTTAAAACTCATACATTCTTCATCTCAACCTCAAAAATTCACAATTTCATACCATCTCAATACTCATTTTTCTTTTAATTTAAACACAACTATTCATATCATCTCAATTTACTAGAAAAAGTCTCATCTCTATGAATTTCGTTCCTAAAAACATGGCATCCTCATCGCACCGATCACAACAACAAACACAACAACAATCACAACAAGATACACAACCAAGAAACATAAGAATTTGTGGTGTTAAGTATACGATGGATGAAGACGAGTCAATTTATAGGAATTATGTGTTATATACATTAGATAAAATCAATGGTATTTATCAAGAAAAGACGAGCATACAAAGAGGCTTAGAACTTATTAAATAAAATTTCGTCTGGCAAGTCAAAAATGGAGCGTCCACAAAAACATGGGAAGACTGTTGGATCTTTATACTACCAAACGTACAAGATCCAACACCTATGATGATTAAGAGCTAATAACCTAAGAAAATAAATGGGATCAGGAAAAACTGAATAAGTTTTTCCAGCTAAAGGATAAAGAAATACTTCAAGCAATAAACCCAAGAAGACAAGAGAAAGATATAATCAGATGGAAGCATCATCATTCAATAAAATGCTCGGCTATTCTTAGCTATGATTATCTAGTTAAACAATATCAAGATAATAAAACCCATTGGATTTTCCCTGGAACAAAATTTGGAAGATTCAGGCAATTCCAAGAATTATACTATCTATATGGAAGTTAATACAAAAGGCTCTTCCTACTTCTTCCAGACTTGGGGCACATAATCCAAACATCGACCCTCATTGCCAGGCGTGTAATGCGCAAATACAGGAAACTCAACATCATCTCTTCCGATCTTTACCCTTTGCTAAAGCTATTTCGTTCGGCCTCTCTTTAGATAATATAAATTCGAGAAGTACTACAGACTTAATTATCTATTAGGTTAAAGACCGGTTATCATAACCCGAGTTAGTTCAAATTGCAGAAAAAATATCTACCATACTTTGGTTAATTTGGAAATACAGATGTTCGATAGTTTTCGAGAAAATTATCCCATATCTAATTAACCCAATTGATCAAATTAATAGATATTTGCAATCAACTTTTCCTATAACCATTCAAAAAGATTTAAAACCAAGAAAGGCGCCTTTAGACATTCACTCCTAGTCTAGATTAAGCTCGGACTGGATAATATTTATCGATGCTTCCTTTAGAAAAGAAGATCTATCGATGGGATATGCCTTTATTATTTATTCAGTGGATCATGAGACCTTGATGCACATATCATCAGGCTCTTAAAGTTGGCATCTTCAACTTTTCATGCGGAAACAAAACCCCTTCTTAAGGCGGTTACTTGGCTAAAAGAAAATATTTTTTCTAGCGATTCAAGATTCCAAATTTGTGCATCCCCTCAAAACCCGGGTGCACATTTCGTCTCACTTCATTGGTTGATATTTTTATAATCTGTTTTAGTTTTCCTTCTTATTCTTTAGTTTTTTAATAAAATTACGTTGAAAATTAGACACACAAGTTACTTAATCTTCATTTAACACCTCTATCTTGTTTTGTTGTCTCTCCTTCGTTTCTTATGATTCAAAGTATGATTCGTTTGGACATTAATAGTGAAATTTAACATTATAATCAAGTTTCCATCGCGTTTGAAGAATAAGAACTTGATCCTCCCAAAAGATTAAATGCAATAACTCAAATATTTGTTTTCTTTTTTTACTTTATCAAAGATCCAAAAAAGGGGTTTTATTGATTTTGATAGAAATCTCTCTTTTCTGGCATCATAGATTTCATCTAGCTTATTGTGGAATCGAAGATCATTCTATTTGTTTATCGGATTTTATTTTATTTTTGTGATTTTCATGGTTTTATATAACTTATAGAATAAGCATCATTTGAATTTTAATTCTAATCTCTAAATCATGATCATCAACATATCATCATTGTTATTTAACACCAACAAGAACATCAAAAATTCCATCAATATGCTTAGGTACAAAAACCTTGTTGGTGTAAAACTTGCTAGTTATACGTCGGGACGTATATTAATACCATTATCTCAAAGCAAAAAACCAGCATCCTAACCACTTTTGTTTGATAAAGCGTGCCTATATAAGTTCTATGGAGTATGGCGACACATAGGAAAGGAAGAGAAACAAGAAAAAGGTTGTACGGAGGTTTAGTAAATTGTGAATGTCTCGATTTAAGGTTCCGATGGTGGTTTATCAAAACCGGTATGAAAAATTTAAACAAATGAGGTAGGGTGGAATGTGCACCCTGGTTTTTAGGGGGAGCACAAATTTGGACTTTCGTTTCAATGGTCACTGATTGCAAAGAGCTAGTAGACAACATAAACCAAGTAAGTACATGGTATCCTTGGATAGCTAAGAACACTTTGCTGGAAAGAAAGACTATTTTGAGAGATGTTCACCAAGCTCAAGTAAAGTTTATAAAAATAAATCATAATTCAGCAGCGGATTCCATTGCTAAGGAAGCAAGAATAAAAAGATTTCAGCACATGTCAACCCAATTGTAACAAAAAGTGCAGAAATCTAGCATTTTCTCTAACACTTTGATAAAAATGAAATTGTTAGCCTTTTATACTATATTTGCTAGTTAATCTAGTCTAACTTTCCAATCAAAAAAAATAAAAAATAAAAAACTTTTTCCTTTGGGGTCGTTGACCCTTTGTACATATCTCTTTTTTCTTTCAGCATATATCCTTTTTCTTTTCGAATTTTTTTTTTCTCTTCTTTTGTTGTGGTTCTTGAGGTGCCTCAAACTGGGCCTCTCTTTTGCTTAATACAACCCAAGCTCGTCAATCTCTGATATTTACTCGTATTTTATCCGGTCATTTAATTCTTATTACTCATCATGCAGTTTGGAGTAGTTATTCATGGTTGCCAAGAAAACATTTAGTAACTTGGTTATTCATGCAATCAAGAAAAGTATTTCATGTTTGCTTAGAATAAAAATAAAATTATAAGAAAATATAATTTCCTCTAGCTAGTTCACATTAGTTTTGGAGATGGAAGGTAGTTTACAAGTTTTTGTATTTAGAGATAGCAAATGGGCAGAAATGGGATGCCGAAGGAAATCGAAAATGGTGGCATCATTGTTGTCCATATTTAATCAAATTGATGGAGCAACAATGGAAGAATAAGAAGAAGAAGACAGTGATGATGATATGTCTTATGAGGAAGAAGAATAAGAAGAAGATGGGGATAGTAGCAATAATGAAAGGTTAGTTTTTTCTTGGTTTGTTTTATGGCTTCTCTTAAATGTAGCCCATGTTTTATTAACCATAACCCATTTAAAATAAGCGCTTTATCTAACAAAACATATCTTTAAAATCATTGCACCTAGCCCACATTGTTACACATAATTATTATATATAGCCCAAAATATTAAGATGATGATGATGATGATAATTGATATAAAGATCAAAGCCATTGATATAAACATATAAAAAAAAAAACTTAATATAAGTTTATCTAGGATATTTGACATGATTAATGTTTTTGAAGAATAATCAATACCCTCGATCAATATTGGTGATCATCATTGAGAAAACTCATCTTAGAGATTTTTTTTATGGATTGTGTTTATGGAGTTCGAGGAAAATGGTGCTAGAATCAATTCCTAAGTTAATTACGTTTCGATTGATGTTGTTGTGGAAATTTTTGAATGAAACAATTAGAATATATACTCCTATTAATTTTAATATTATCATGATTAAGAAAAAAGAATATATCATTTTGGAGAAAATTAAGGATTAAGATTTATTTTGTTTTGGGGGAAAATTAAGAATTAGGTTTTATAATTTTGTGAAAATTATAACTAAGACTTAGGATTTATATGATGAAATACGATTAAAAGAAAAGTTATGGTTTATTTTGATTTTGAGTAAGAAGTAGATTTTAAGTTTAATTGTTAATAAAAATTAAGATGTGTTTGGGTTATGGTTAATAAATGTGTGGGCTATATTTAAGAGAAGCCTTGTTGTATGATCAATCTTGAATTGTTACTAGTTATGATTCATAAAGATATGATCTTTATGTTATGGGTAATCTTGAATGGTTAGTAGTTATGATTCATTTAGATACAAACAGGTTATGAACTTTTGGGGGACAATGGTTTCTTTTTCTTCAATGTGCCGCCATCTTAAATGATTTTGGAATAGTAATTTTTTTTTTTAAATTTTTTTTTTTTTTTTGGAATTCCTATTCGGTAGATTTTGAGTAATTTCGTCTAGTTAATTACTTCCCTTGAATTTCCACTAGAATTTGTGTAGATCGAATCGATAGGTTTTGGTGGTGAATTTAAACTTGAATATGTGAACTTTGGTTTTGTTCATAAGTTTGATCCTTGGATTTAGTATTCATATAAGTAGTTTGTTTTCGATAATAACAATTTTTTTTGTTGATAATCCATGTAGGATTATAATACTATTTGTTGATAATCCAATTTTTTTTGCCAGAGGCATATATAAGTAGTTTGTGATCACTATTTGTTTGTGTCCTAATAGATTTATGAATTGCACTATCGAGTCATTTAGATAAATCGTTTTATTTGGTTCTTCTCTCCTTGATCACTTGTTAGGTTTTGATTACTGTTAAGTTTGATATCGCATTTAATTTATACTAGCCTAAGATTTGTATGTTTTAGCTTAGTTCAGCTTAGATGTATGGATTGACATTTTATACGTTCAACTGAATGTCATTGTCACTCTGGCGAAAGCTCGTAGACCAACGGTGATCAATCCTGGAACGCTATCGATTACTTAAAGGAGATGATTGCTTCCATTAAAGGTGAAAATGTGGGGGTCTAACAACCACACCCAACAATTTGTTTGGTAATCTGAGAGGACTTACTCCAATATACTTTCTAGAGAATCAACTAGACAGTCAGACTCAATCTAGAAAAAAGTATATCAAAGAGTTTAATATCTCTGTTTCAAAATGTAATCAGCAAGTCAAACAGATAGAAATCCGCAAGCCTGATTATTATGTGAAACAACTTGAACGGTACCAAAGACCAATGTTCAAGTGTCAATCAATGTAAATCAACAACCAAAGGCTAGATATTCTAATTGATTGATCTTAACGCACAACCTGTGATATTTCAATTATATAACAAAATATAATGCGGAAAAGAAATAACACAGACACCAGAATTTTGTTAACGAGGAAAACCGCAAATGCAGAAAAACCCCGGGACTTAGTCCAATTTGAACACCACACTGTATTAATCCGTTACACACTCTAGCCTACTACCAATTAACTTCAGACTGGACTGTAGTTGAACCCTAATCAATCTCACACTGATTCAAGGTACATATGCGTTCCTTACGTCTCTGATCTCAGCAGGATACTACGCACTTGATTCCCTTAGTTGATCTCACCCACAACCAAGAGTTGCTACGACCCAAATTCAAAGACTTGATAAACAAATCTGTCTCACACAGAAAAATCTATAGATTGAATTAATCTGTCTCCCACATAAATACCCAAGAGTTTTTGTTCCGTCTTTTGATAAATCAAGGTGAACATGAACCAATTGATAAACCGGACTTATATTCCCGAAAAACAGCCTAGTATTATCAATCACCTCACAATAATCTTAATCGACTAGTGAAACAAGATATTGTGGAATCACAAAAGATGAGACGAAGATGTTTGTGATTACTTTTATCTTGAGTCAATTGTTTCAATTGTACTCAATACGCTAGAATCGGGAAAGATCAAAACATGCAACTACAAAGAAAATAGTTTGGTCTGGCTTCACAATCCCAATGAAGTCTTTCAAGTCGTTAACCTACAGGGTCTCGATAGAAACCTAAGGTTAAAGGAGAATCGACTCTAGTTATGCAACTAGTAACACACAAGAGGTGTGGGGATTAGTTTTCTTAGTTGCTAGAGTTCTCCTTTATATAGTTTTCAAATCAAGGTTTGCAATCCAAGTTACCTTGGTAACAAAGCATTCAATATTCACCGTTAGATTAAAAACCTGATTCAACCAAGCTAATATCTTTCAACCGTTAGATCGAACTTAGCTTGTTACACACAAATGAAATGTACCCTCATTTAGGTTTATGTAATCGTACCCAAACATGTACACCATGTTGGTTCACAAATAGTTAAGCGAGTTTAGCCATATGATTACTGTCATATCAACCTTATTCATCTTAACCATAACTAGTTCAAATGACTCAAATGAAACTAGTTAAAGAGTTGTTCAATTGCTATATTCTCATAGAATTATACAAGAACACAATTGAAGCAAAATTGGTTTGATTCACTTAAATCAATCATGAACATTATAGACACGGTTTGCAAAGATTGCATTCCTTATTATATAAATGTTTATGTTCATGTTCATAACCGATTTTAGAACTTTAACCTTCAAGTATGCAAACGTGTACGCATACTTGAAATACCCGGACTAAGATTGGGTTTCGCCAGTACACAAACGGGTATGTGAACTTTCAATCCCAGCAGAAATTCTTGGACATGAACCTGTATGCCAGTACGCAAATGGGTATGCATACTTAGGTTCCCGGATTTCTTAAACCAACAGGTACGCAAACGAGTGCGCATACTATGGTTCCCGGACATGGATTACATATGTGCAAGAGTGCACAACATGACATATCCAATAATGGTTAAGTGTTCTAAACTCTAATTTCAATCATTGAAACTTTCTTAGAGGATGACAATAGTCGTTTTCACATACTATTAGCATCAAAGCAATTTTCAAGTTATTGAAATAATCATAACGAAACATTCCAAGAAAACACCAAATGAATGTATCACACACACCGTGTAAGATGTTACTCGGAAATTTTCACATGATATAAGATGAACTTTGTCGAAGCGAAAGCTTTCCAACACATATTTCGAGAAATATGTAAGCGATATAAACTCAACTCGAAATCTCAAATTTGTATATAGAAAAAACTATATCGTAATACGACTTATGTCTCAATATAGGAGATATAGTAGAAATAGACTTTCCAAGTGATAGATGAGTTTCAGTCTCCACATACCTTTTGTCGATGAAGTTGCACAAGCTCCCCTTAGTAGTTTTTCTTCTTCAAATGATGAACGTCTTGATCACTAACATTGACATTGACTCAATCTATGTCCTAGTTCGAGATATCTATCAATAGGATAGAAATCAAGACTTATAGTTTTGATCACTAACATTGACAAACATGCTTGAGATAGCAACGCATGCGAGTTCGACCGAGCAGTGCTCTAACAATCCCCCCTTTGTCAATTTTAGTGACAAAACTATCAATACATTTGGATTACAAAATAAATAAAACTTTGTAGCTTCTCATCCAAATGCTTGATCTCCTTGGCATCTTCAACACGACTCGAAAACTTCGTCACTTCCAAGTATTCCATGATTCTAAACGTGTTCAACTCAGTATCATAGTTGTTGAAGATCCATCAGAGATAACAATGAAAAAACAAATGCTCTTAATCATTGTTATACATTGTCATAGTATTATTACACTACATCAAATTTCAGTTGTATCACAACTTTGACAACAATACTATGGTGATATGTGTCACTCCCCCTTAGTCAATACTTCATCTCAACATGAAAACCACTCCCCCCTACATAATGATCCTCAAACCATATGTATTTGTAGTATGAAACTATACATTAATTCCCCCCCTTTTTGTCAATATAAATTGGCAAATGTACAAAATTAGTGGGATGCTCATGAAATTTTCATAGAGATACTTCATGACTAAAAGAGATTACAATACCAACTTATTTAGATGCAATCATAAAGCCGAAGCTAAATACATTCATCAGGGAGTTTATAAAGATACAAGATAACCCCTAAAATATTCCACAGCTGCACTTCCCACAAAGATTTGGCAACTAAGCACAAGTTCAATTAAGAACTCTCCCCCATAAAATGTCAAGCCCGAAAGAACAACAAAGGCGACCTTGCTTTTACAAGAAAAGAAGGATTTCTTTGGACATAACCAAATCACATGAAAACATGAATTTGTATCCAAAAATCTCAATTGAATCAACCACAAAAATGATCAATTCAATTGGTCATGCTCGATGTAAGAGAACTTATGGAGCAACACAGTATTTTCACAAAAATGTGGATCGGAGATTGACCAATACTGCGGAATACACAAGGATTCATTCTATTTTTCATCACTATTTGAACAATGACATATAATAGACTCAATCCTTGTAAACAAAAGTGTACTCTTTATTCCATCAAAATTTGCATAATGACATATAAGGCTTTAACTTTTGTTTGTCAAAAGTTCATTCTATCTTTTATTAATACTTTCATACCGATATAATAGAGATAACTTTTGAACAAGTATGGGACAATCAAAGGTTCACGGACGTAAACAACATATCCCATAACAATTTGCAATATATAAAATCATAAAAATTAAAATTGCAAACATCATCTTTCGAAAAACTTAGAATTTAAATAAATAAATCTAAAAACATGAAGATGAAAACGTTGGACATAGCTATGTGTACTCACAATAATGGCTATTTGAAACCCTAATTATTCTTCAAAACACACAAGAAATAAATTCTCATAAGAAGATTTACTAGATATTGAGACCTCTGAAGAATTCTTTATCGTCCCCGAACTCCTTGTCGTTAACAACCATAGGTACATAAGGTTCGTGAAGAAAGGAGTCAATTCCAATAAACCTTCTAGGCTGATGATGTCAAACCAGGGCCTTCTGAATTTTGAGAGTTCTTATAGTGTTTATTTGCTAAATCTCCTTCCTTTTTTTCAACTCTTCAAGAACATCTTAAGAATTTGAAGGAACAACTCTTGACTTTCACATTCCTTCTTTTTCTTTTCAAAGTTGGAGGTAACGGAGATTTCTCTTTTTCCTTCATGATTGATGGCTTAACAATCATATTAACATATTTTCCATCAGAACACATGATGCTTGGAGTATCCATACGTGTATGGGTTTGTGAGAGGAAATCACAATTTAAACTCAACATGAAGTTTTAAGACGAAAAGAGTTTCAGAGAAGAAAAATGAATGTAGAGTTACAGAACCTTTAACCATACAGGTTCACGCACGCACAATCACAACCCTAAAGAGAGTAGAATTGTCGAGAATAACCCTTTTTTTATTGATTAAACAAGAAAGTCTCTTCCAATATGAAAGAATTCCACACGGCAAATCTAAGAAAACAAAAACAGTTTTTTTTCTTCTTAAAGCCTGAGGTGTGCACAATCTTGTCTCTTTTAATCAGGCACATGAGACAAGATGCACCAAAACAACACAATTAAGTTGTGCTGCGGTGAACAACAATTTGTCCACCATAACCTTTTTGAAAGGAATTCATAGAAACATGTTTATAAAAATGTTTAGACCATACTCTCTTTTCTAGTGGTCTTGTCTTCTCTTTGGAAACTAACTTCTTTGAAGAGTATAAAATCTTACATACCTCAGCGGTTTTTTGAACAAGTTTAAGCTTGCTTGCTAGGAGATTTGATCTTCGTTGAAGTTTATTGACATATCTCATCTTGTGTTTGTACTTAAAACACTTTGAAAGTTCATGACCTTTGAGTGAACAATAAGAGCATGTCAATGGATAAGATGATTCAGACGCCCGAGATGTACAAGCTGCTAGACACAAAATGGAACTTGAAAAATCAAACAGAGAGTTTCTAACATAAAGGTTAATTTTTTCTTCCAGATTGGTTGAGTCTTCTTCTGAAAGAATATCAAGATTGATGTATGTATTGCTACAATTATCAAAATCAATATCTTCACAAAGAAGTGCAACACTTGATTTTTCGTCTTCATTGGAATTATAGTGATCAGAAATTTCATCAAGAGTTGCAGCAAGACCTTTGTTCCCAGTATATTTTCTACTGTTTGGACACTCATTTGCAAAATGACCAAAACCTTTACACTTAAAGCACTGTGGCATATCCTCGTCATCCTCGTCAGCATCCCTGTTTTTAGGAGGAATGCGATTGAGATGGTTTAACTGATGATCTGTGTTTGTCTCTGGAGAAACGTTTACTTATCTTCAATAGAAGATCTCTAAACTGTCTTGTGATCAAAGAGAACTGAATTGTCAAGATCTTCATCTGATGAATCAACCTCAGAAAAATCATCCTCAGAGACATAAACACTTTACTTTTATCAAGTAATTTAGTGTTCTTTTGTGCTTTGAAGGCAACATCCTTTCCGATTTTGGATGTATGCTCATGATCAAATATCTTTAGCTTTCCAACCAACGTGTTTCTGGAGAGAGCATCAAGGTTATTTCCTTCAAAGATGGCATGCTTTTTAGAATCGTATCTAGATGGCAGCGATCTGAGAATTTTCATCACAATGTCCTTTTCAGGAATAGTCTTACCCAATGCAAAAGATGCATTAACAATTTCAGACACTTTGTAATTAAACTCATCAAATGAATCTTCATCTGCCATACGAAGGTTTTCCTAATCATAACTTAGGTTTTGAAGCCTAGATTCCTTTGCACTGGTATTCCCTTTCTAATATGGTTCTAAGATATCCCAAGCATCTTTAGACCGAGTGCACGTAGTCACATGGTGCTGAAGATCTATGGTAATGGCATGTATGATGGCATTCAAACCGTCGGAGTTTTACTTTGCAGCAAGTATCTCGACAACGTCATATGCACTGATACTCTTTGGAACGGTCGCATTTCCTATTGCCACAACGGGAGAATCATATCCATTACCTACATAACCCCATGATTGAAAATCACGCGCTTGAAGAAATGCACGCATAGTAATTTTCCACCACAAGTAATTTGAGCCATCAAAGACTGGTGGTACGTTTATAGAGATAACACTTCTCTCCATATCATATTGCTACAAACACATACTTATGAGGTCTTTAATGTGTTTTCCTTCTCTGATACCAATTGAAAATGCGGGGGTCTAACAACCACACCCAAAAATTCGTTTGGCAATCTGAGAGGAATTACTCCAATATACTTTCCAGAGAATCAACTAGATAGTCAGACTCAATCTAGAGAAAAGTATATCAAAGAATTTAATATCTTGTATTCCATATTTTTTATTAATTATTTTGATAATATGAATAAAATATTTATGTATTGTTTATTAAAATACAACCTTTGAGTTTCCTTCTTCTATTTCTTAATTTTAAGAAGCAATTTTATTATATCCGTTTACGTCTTGAAATTTCGAAGATGCCAAACTTTGGAATTGATGATTACCTTTGAAATAACAAAATATTACTTCGGTCGGATTAGTATAGACTTGATATGATAGAGACACGATAACAAAAATTCTTCCAAAAAGGCTATATTCTGTTTATTTAGAAACTCATATACCTTTTTCCAGAAGTCAAGATTTAATGGGCCGTAACTATTATTACAGTTCAAGGATCCTGGTATCCAAAAGTTTTTGTTACGCCAGACTAACTCCACACCACCCTATTTCGCCAAATGTTAAATATTGGACACAATTCAAATTCACTACACCAAATTCTGGGATTAGAAACAGAACCAGGCCGTTACAAAAACGGGTTGTAACGGCCCTCCTTTGTTGCAAAAGTGGGTGTTACATTTTTTTGTAACGGCTTTGTGGTAGATTTGCAATTTTTTTGTAACGGCCCTCGAATTCGGGCTTGAGCATTCTAATTTGCCATGTTAATGTACTCGGGGCCGTTAATTTTTTGCAACTGAGGCTGTTGTAACATGTCGAGCCGATTCTGAACTTTTTAGCGCAAAAAAATTACTGCCGGTCAACCTTGACCTGGTCAAAATTGGTCAATATTGACCAATTTTGACCAGGTCAAGGCTGACCGGCAGTAATTTTTTTGCCGGAAATAAGCCGGAATTCTAAATTCAATACATTCATGACCACACTCAACAACAATTTCTTCAATCTATGCAAAAAGAACATTCATTCAATTCATCTCAGGTTCATATAACAAAGAAACTGAAATTTCTCTAAGTATCAAATTTCTCTATGTACCAAATTTCTCTAAGTACCAAATTTCTCAAAGAAACTTTCTAAAGGAATACATACAAATACAAACTTACTGCCTACAAAATTGAAATTTCTTTTGATGCGGGAGCGCATCGACTTTCCTCTAATCCGTCTTTACATGTCATAAACGCCACTCATCTATGTAAGTTACAAGAAGGAAGGTTTCAAAATATCCATGAAACGTAGAGCTTGTGAATGGTACGACAATACCTCTGGAATTAATACAAGCAGGGTGAATTACTAGTCCTGAACATTGGCCTTGTTTCCAGATGGAATGATTGAGTTCTCACGACTAAATGATTGGTTAAAGAGAAGCCGAGACCGGAACATATCCATAAATGGGAACCATGACATAACTGCTACAAGTGTTCTGTCTTTCTTTTTGAGTGTTGTTCAGGTCATAACTGCAGAAAGATAGCAATACAAGGAAAAAAAACAAAGAAACCTCGCCATCAACAGCACAAAAAAATAAAGTTTATTAATTGCCAGCACACAATCTTGCCATTGAAATCACATATTTTATTTATCCTCCCAACTAGTTGTATTTGTTCACAAGAATATGAAACGCTAAGGATTTTTCTCTGAAAAGTGACTTCCTTGGCTCGTATTTATGTTGAAACATCTACTACCCTTGCAAAAAGTCTAGCATTGGTAACTTAGGAAGTTCTACTACCCTTGAAATTTTTAGCCTTAACTTAGGAAGTATCTAATAGCAAGACGAGAATCTATTACAGCGCTATCTTAAAATGCAAAATAAAGGGTTAAAATTGCATCCGCTCCAAAGAGAGATGGCCAAAACACGAGCCCTAATGCTTAGATCAACACCCCGCATCCACGAGGACCGAGAACTAAGAGCAACGGTATCAATTGCGGAAAGATGCAAACAAGAAAAGCATCCAACTCTAAGGCTAACGGTTATGATAAAGAGAGGTTAACAAAGTTATGTCAACAAAAACTTCTGGTGTATCTGTGACCAACAAAAAACAAACACCAGTCTATCAGCAGGATTCATAAGAAACCTCTACTCAGTGGAGGTCCAAAACAAGATAATTCACCAATGACTAATTATAGTTTATATACAAAGGAAACACAACATATATGATAACAACAACTTGAAATTATTAGATACTTCTACAACAAGTAGCTAACATATGGTTGTACGATGCATTTAGATTCTCACCTCTGGAGCGAAGCCCTCAATGTGATCCTTCTCTGTTTGTAAGGCAGTAGCAGACACAAACAAAGAGAAGTAGTGACTCTTGATCATCATTTTCATAATTTCTGCACTGAAGAAAGTGTAAATTAGTAACATGTCATTCAAAAAATAATCCTAATTTCTAGCTTATATAGGTATTTAAAGGATTTCAGTAGCTTAAAAATGTTCACACACTTTAAATTTCCGAATAGCCATGGTAGATGACCTGAGGATATAACACCCAGATATATCATAGTAGTCGATCCGTTCACTCCTACCTGCAAAATACAAGAGAGCAGAATGCACATTCACTACAGATTTAAGCACTATCACATTACAAAATTAGTAAATACAAACTAAGAAAACAAAAGGGTCAATTAGATACCCCAGAATACCAATCCCCGAAATTTTCATCTTTCAGGGGATTTAACTTTAGGTGTTTTCTTCTCCTTTGTCACGTCAAAGTTAGCCACTCTGATGATACATTACTTGAGATTTCCTTCCCTTTCCTTCCCTTTCCCCTTCTGAAAAACAGGTGAAGATGCTCAAGAAATCAGGCAGCAAACAATATCATCTATCTGAACCAAAAGCAAAACTACTATTCCACCATAATTAGTAGTATCATCCCAAGCAACATCATAATTGAAAATTAACCAGTTTTTGTGGGAGAATTCACCGTGTATAAATAGGAATTTGGTTTGGGTCCAATTTTGGATCTGATGGAGTGGGTTCATATAATTTAAACATTTAATACTAAAAGGTAGAATCTCCATTCTAACAACTTTGAAAGAAGAAAATACACAGAAAACAACATTTCCCATGAAAAAAGCTTTTCGATAAGTAATAATGAAAATTCTGGAAGAAACCAAGAGAACATCTCCGAGTAATCTAACCTTTTTCGCATTTCAAGGACCGCCGCTATATCTCTCGTACACTGTAATCTAACTTGTTGCTACCTGCATAAAATCATACATTCAAATTAGAATATATGTTTTGTAGCTTTGCACTTATATATCACAATACTACAATCATCACCTACCCCGATTAAATCTACCGCTTAGAGTTAGCATTTGGAATCATAATTCGAGAGATTACAGGAGCAATCTACACAAGAGGGTAAATGGCAATAGATCAGAAACTAATGAGTAATGCCCTAAATATTATGGATCCATAGAAGAACAAACAAAAAGAGAAAAGATAAACATAATGGAACACCAATATGAATTTTAGCTAAAAAACAAGACACCAATATGAATTTTAGCTCGAAAAACTATTCCATCATTGCGTTAATGATAAAATATACTTTGGCTGACCTCAAAGGTGAAAGGAAGACCAACGATTGAATAACATGCGAAGTCGGCAACTTAAATCCTCTGCACAAACATTATTAGATTTTAGCCTACACGAATCGTCATAAACTTAAGATCATGTTTAACAGTTCAAATCAAATCTTATTAGGTACACCTACGGAGTAATTCCCGCTTTTGGACGGTAATTAGGGATGAACCTATGCAGCAAAAGATAACTTGTTGCTCTTAGTTCGAGTCCTGTGACTCTATGTATTGCTAGCCAAAAACATTTCCAAACAAAGTATAAGACCAACTATCTAACTAATAAGTACCAATTCGTTTCCCATAAGAATAAAACTACAAAGAAACTAAAACATTATTGTCATGGGTTTAGCGTGTGTTCACCTCCATCAACACCCCCACTTCCAAGCATCCGTTCATTATTTGCATTTACTGTCACAAGAAAAGGGTCATCAAATACTCATATCGAGAGGATAACCCCATATGGACAATGCAAGCCAATATAAAAGGTCACAAATTTCACAAAGAATTATACAAATCGACCAATACCTCCACCTCCGCCTATTAGTTAAAATGAGGTTTACATATGAGAGCACCAACCCCACCACCCCCAGAATGAGGTCTACAATTCGACCACCACCTTCATAATGAAATTTACATTTCGGTCACCAATCCAACCACCTCCTTACCGCCCGCACCACCATCACCACCTCGGAGTGGGGTTTGCAGTTCTGACTACCACCACCATTATCAGGCCACTAAACCTACTAGACATAAACCCATGGAATCAGTAAATTTGTGACCAAACCCTAGAAATTGCAGAGTGAATTCAAAGGAATCAAATTGAATTGAGCTAAAAGATAAAAATCTAAGAAATTTTAAGAAAACTTACAATGACATCAGAAGTACAATTGAAAGACCACTTTCTTTCCAGGGGAGGATTTTTGATTTTGTGTGTATTGAAACCAATTTCTAGGGTTTGTTTTTTGGTCGATAAGTAACCCTAACTTCAGAAAGCTCTCTACAATTGAAAGACCACACGATCCTTGCCGTCGTCATATTCTCGTAAGAGTAACCCTAACTTCAACACCAGAGTAACAATCTTCAGAAACCTCTCTACAAATCGAACCCAAACAAAACATGAACAAAACCCTAATGATGAAACCCTAAAATATAATTTAACAGATGATGAAACCCTAAAATAGAAAAAAAAAAAAAAAACTGATGATGACTTACACAGATCAAAACCCAAATCGAAACCTTAAACTCGATTAACGGTTGATTGAACTTCGATTTTTCAAAGATGAGAGACGATTTTGAGAAAAGAGAGGCGAGTTTGAGAAAAGAGAGAGAAATAAAAGAGAGAAATGAAAGAAAATTCGAGAATAGACGAGTAGAAAAGATTATCTAGGTTAGGGAGGAAATATCCTCTAGTTAAAGGAATTTTGGGCGGAAATATAATGCCACGCATGTGAATGGCACACGCACATTCTAAAGGTGTTACCACCCAAGTGTGACCAAGCGTGTGACTGGCACGCCTAAAAAAAAATTCGTAACGGCTTAGCAAAAAATTAGTAACGGCAAACTGTTAATTAATTTTTTGTAACGCCATTTGTAACGGGAAATTTGTAACGGCCCATAAGCCGTTACGAATGCCTGTTACGAATCCGGGAATTTGGTGTAGTGATTAGGCATTATGTGATATGCAAAGTGCATTATTCAAATTAGGCATTATGTGATACTTGCCTACACTGACATGCCTATTTGGTAGTTTTTTGATTTGTAAAGAGTTTTTGTGATTTGTAAAGACAAAAATATGAATAACATCCCCTGAAAAATTCAAAACATCTAACGGTTTTTTAATATCCACGTTACAACAATTATAAAAAGTGCCATGAATACCTAATGAAATATGTGTCCATTGTCAAAATAAATATCATTGTTGTCATATGCCTAAATTTCTTTACGGGTAAAGAAGTAGAGATAGGAGATGTCCAATCGGTGTATTCAAATGAGGGAGGATTTGTAGATGAATGAGGGGCTGTAAAGAAGAGAAAAAAGAAAAAGATCACTGTCTAAGTGTATCATTGCACAAGTGGCCCATAAATTCCCAAAACCATGTGAGGACGGAGTTGTATTACTGCACAAGTGGCCCATAAGTGTATTACTGCACAATGAGGAAAAAAATGGTTCACTTCCAAAATAAAAAATTCCCCAAATTTCCTAGTCTCCCAAAATATCACCTCTTGGGGAAAGATTTCCACCTTGCTTATATTCCAAAAAAAGTCTCTCCAAATCTTTGAAAACAATAAATCCATAACTTTCAATTCTCATTCGAATAACATGAGTGTTGGAGTGACTAATCCAATAACATTGAGTTTCAGAGAATTTAAATGACTTAAAAATAATATCTAATCTATAACAAGAGACATAAGGAGACTCTCCAAAATCTTTGTGGACTAGCCATAGACTTTGAAACTCCACGGAAGTCATTTGAAATATTGTTAGACTATCCATGTAACAACCGTGAAGTCATGGCTTCTAACGGGAGAACTAATTTACTCGGGGTGTATTAATCCGCTTGTGATAGATATTTGTTGTATTTGGAATTTTGGTACACCTCTCAAGAGAATTGGCATACCTGTTAGTTGGACTCTTGAGAATAATGTTTGAAAACGGGATTCCATCAAGATCTTAAGGGTCTTATTTGTTCCACGTGGCATCTTCTGAAGGCATGATTTGTAAAATTTCAAAAACATAACGGCTATATATCCTAGCTGTGCCGAATCAACTCATCACTTATAAAGGAGACTCCTTTTCTTCCTAGACTTATCTCCTAGCTCTCTCTATCGATTTGAAGATTAGTGGGTCACATTTTGTTTGCTTTGTGTTCGTCGTTGTTACCGAAATTGACCCGAATTTCTGTTTGGTATTCTTTTTCTTCAATCAAATTCTCTGTTTTTCTTAAAACCCAATGTCACAAATTGAAACGGTTCAAAGCTTGAGTCAAATATCTGAGAAATGTTTAATTTTTCTATCAGAAAATTTTAGATTGATTTTGTTTGGATTCGATGAATTACACTTTCCAAATAATCGTTGGATACCATTCAGTCATTGGGACTTTGATTTCTTCGTTTGAGTCATATACTGAAAAAGTTCTGCTGAAGTTTTGATTTTTTTTTTTTTTTTTTGAAGTTTTGATGAATTTGATATTAATTAACCTTACTATTACAGTCGGCCGTAATCTGGATGTTGCTAAAGATTTCAACTTTAAGCAAATTTCACCTCAATTTTGTGTGGAACCTAATTAAAGATGATGCAATTTGTGGCCAAAGTTCAATTAGTGCGAGTTTCAACCTCAATATTCTCAGGAAAATAGAAAGTCAGTTTCTAACAAGGCTCAAGGACTGAGTGTGGTGTGGGTGTAATGAAAGAGGCAAATCGGCGAGGGTATGATCCAACTAAACTTATGCACCAAAAATCAGCTACAGCAGGCTTTGAAGTCCCTTATTCGCAAGGTACACGCCTTCTATTCGCATTTCATTTGGATGATTCTGGAGAAGAAGTGAAGAATTTTGTGTTTCGGATTTGTGCGCTGAATTTTGTGTTTCGGAATTGGCAAAATTTGAATGGTCTTCTATGCGCATAGAGATTTGGTTGTGCAGCCACCGCTTTTGATAGCCATATCTAGGCATTTGCAAAGCCAGGTATATAAACTTTTGGGTTGTTCACAATGGGAATAGCAAACCTTGGCAATTGCGCTGAAATTACCCGGGGCCGGAGTGGGGATATCTTGCTTGAAAAGTGAAAGGCGGTTGAACCGTGACTAGAACCAATTCGGTACATATAATACAGTCACAGGGGAATCAAACTGATGTTGCTCCATCTCTGAAAACCTTGTAATCCATTCCCCCCAAAATCTCCATCAAGAAACTTGTCATCACCAAAACACCAAACCAATTCCTTGTGAAAAATTCAAGCACCGAAACCAATCAATTTCAGTAAATCAATCGGAAAAAGTTTACATTAGATTCAACTATTCAAGAAAACCATTGTTACAATGGGTGAAGATGAAGAAGTTCCATCTGCAAGAAATGGTAAAGATTCAAGTTTGGGGAGGGGAATTACTGATTCCAGTCAAGAAGATAATACTAATAATGGCGAGAATGATCAAGAATCAAGGTTTAATGTCAGGAATGAAACTATGAGTAGTAGTTGTCACGGACACCAAGAAGATGATCATAATGGTAGAGGTCAAGAACTAGGTTTTCCAACTAGTAACACTGCAGAAACAGAAGGAAGTAGCGGTATTAATCAAGATAAAGGTTCAGGTCATAGAATTGTTATAAATGAAACGAATGAAAGACAACATGATGATAGTGGTAAACAACAATTAAGTCTCACTGTAATAGGGAGTAGTTATCAGAGAGATTCGGTTATAATAAACATTGAAGAAATTACAGAAGCAGAAGGAGAACATCATTATTATGTCCCTGAAGATGAACTTAGCAACAGTGGTAAAAATTCTACAAGGTTAGTGATTTTTGAGTTTTATCTGTATCTTTTAACGAGTATGCTTTATATTATGATCCCAATGATTTATCTTTATGATCTTCAATTTGAATGTTTGAATGGGTTTTTTCCTTCTTCAATTTTGGGTACTTTTTCAATTTATGTCTTGTCGATTTGATTTCTATATTGCACATTGTCGATAAGCTTAAGTTAGCTGTATGAACAGAAAAGCATACAAAATTATATGAACAGTGCATGCTCTTCTGTATCTTAATGTTACTGAATTGATATTGTATAAGATTAAATTAGCTATATGAAACACAAATCATATAAAACTTATTAAATGTCTCGGTAACTCACTCGGATATTGCTCAGCAGCTGTCATTCTGGTGAAAGTTCGCAGTCAGTACCTGATCGATTCTCAGACACTATTGCTTACTTAAAGGAAATGGTTGCTGCCATGAAGGGAATAAGTGAAAATTTGGTGATTAATCGTTCATTGGAGGAAACTCTCAAGTCTCAACATGATTTGGAGAAAACCGTCAAGTCTCAACAAGCCACAATTCAGAAAATGAACATTGACTTGGAGGCAAGAAATGATTTGGAGGAAACTGTCAAGTCTCAACAAGCCACAATTCAGCAGATGAGCTTAGACTTGGAGGCAAGAAATGATTTGGAGGAAACTGTCAAGTCTCAACAAGCCACAATTCAGCAGATGAGCTCAGACTTGGAGGCAAGAAATGATTTGGAGAAAACCGTCAAGTCTCAACAAGCCACAATTCAGCAGATGAGCTCAGACTTGGAGGCAAGAAATGATTTGGAGAAAACCGTCAAGTCTCAACAAGCCACAATTCAGAAAATGAGCTCAGACTTGGAGGAAAAAAATCAGATTGCTGAGACTGAAACAGAGATCCAAGCGAGACATAAGCAGATCGAAGATGAAGAGAACAAAATACATGATATACTAGAGACTTCTCTTGAGAGAAGCATCATCACTATGGCTTCCTTTTTTGTTGCATACCATTCTCTTCTTGCTTACTCCCAACAGCCGAAGAATGATCTCCTTCGTTTCATTTTGATTTTGTTTCTCATAGCCATGATATGGGGTGCTACTATTATGTTACTCGTCATTTGGTGGCTAAGACTGCAGGGCATTGGGGAGCGGATCGTTTCTATTCAGACCAAAAGACTCCAAAGAAATCTCCCCCGAAAAAGATCAACTACTTTGAAGTGGCACTTATTCTGCTGTTTGATAGTTTTTTTGGGTATATTTGCCACAGGGTTCACTCTGTACTTTGTATGTATTACATATTCTCTATGGTCCACCCCTGCATCTATAGCTTCACCACCGTCGACTATTCAACTACTGCCAACTATTCAGCAGGCTACTCAGGGATATTTTTCGCAGTAGACATTTATGAGTGCAAACCAATGCAGAAGCTAGAAGTCTGGGATAAAACAAAAGAAGTCTCTCTTTCCTGTTGGTTGTGATCAGTTAATTTGTAATCCTGATTCAGAAGAATTTCATGTTTCTTACCATTTTGATATATTACAATGACTTTCAACATGCTTATCTAGCTTTATTTCAGTTTTTATCATCAATAGTACTGTATGTAATCATTTTCTGACATGTAATACTACAGTGGTTCCTAATCGATATTATCTAGGTTTTGATAACTCTTCAGGAATGTGACCAAATAACCTTCCAGGAATAACTGTGTATTCTGACAAGTACTCTCTAGTTTCATGTTTAAACAACTTTGGTAAATAAGAAAAATAATAATGTGTTATATTAACAGAGGAAACCTGGGGGTACCTTGCATTTGAGGAAGTCTACAGGAATAATATTCCGTACTTGACCTAGAGCAGCGTGATGGCCTCAGATGAATGCGTAGCAACTTAAAGTAGGACTTAAAGTAGGACTCAGATGGATTTGAACCATCAACCTCCACAAACATTATTCATGTTTGGGTGCTCTTGCCATTTTGAGCTTATGAGTCCGCAATGAAGATATGTCTGGCAGGCCCTAAGTAACAGAAAACATCTAATGACTGAACACTTCCTTCTTGAAAAGTACACGGAAAGCTGTTGAGAGACCTTAAACTGTGAGATTCTTCCGCTGAACATCATAATTATCCATGAGTAAAAAATGAACTCGACAAGGTTCCAAGTCATATTGATGTATCTAGGTACCAAATTCATGACCAGCAAGATCCCAGGCTCAATGTTCATAACATTATCAGTTCTTTCGTCAAAGAATAACCAATCATAACTTTTGAGTAACCTGCCAATAACTGCCCATCGCGAAATCACATCAGGCTGGTGATTTCATTAGGTGGGTTATGAGCACAACATATAAACCTAACAATGTCACAGATAACACTCTCACCTTCATCCCTGCAAAAGAATTTCCTTGCAAAGGATTCCTGGTGAAGTTTCTGATGACCCCATCTCACATGGGTCAGTAAGAACCTCAACTGGGTTCCATCTCTGGGGAAATCCTAAGTAAAAAATATCTGCCTGATCTAAAAACTCTGGAGTTCTAAAATTCAAGCGGATTGGATAGCAAGTCCTTCCATATAGCTCGAAACTCCGAAACATAAACCAGATCTTGGAAAAGACGAACTAAATCCCTACCCATTCGTAAATATATTTGAAAATGCTCCCTAAACATTCCAACACAAAAATCAATTTCCAACCTTTTCAAGTTCTTTAACTTCTGATTACCAGATAACCTACAACAGTAAGCAAATAACTGAAAATATGTATATAAAGCGCTTGTAAGAATCAGAGGGTCTTCTAATAAAATTTTGAACTTGTCCAAGCAAAGCTTAAGCATTTCTATACATACCCAAAGATTCCCATCACTGATATCACCCCCAATTATTTGTGTCAACCAACCAGCCAACAAATTATCAATGCCAATGGCTGGAACTTCAACCAGCTTTGATGTAGCCCAATTAAATTTAGTTTCACTGGTTCTAGAAGTTTAGAATAGGATTCATATACTAGCTTCAAAATCAAATTCAAAGCATATGTGTAACCATCCGTGACAATGGAATCTAAATGAGTAAAATTGGCATTGGAAAAGTGGGCTACTGTTTAGATTCCATAAACAGTAGCCCATTGCGCTCCAATTACTATGATGGAGAAGGTATTTTTAATGAAAATGGGGGTCTTAACTGTGTCTCAAGAAGTTGAAAAAGCTTCTCTAAGGAATATTTCAATTTGGCTTTCGGCTTGGTGTGGAGAAATATGAAATAGTTTTGAGGCCATGGTGATACTTATGAACACTGTAAAGGACTGTTTTGGAGTAAACTTAAGGTGTCTGATCTTCTAAATCAAAAATTAATTATAACACAGCAAAAATACTCACCCACCTCTCGGTTAACTTTGAAGTGTATGAACAGCACCATTTGAAAAAACCATCTGTAACTGCATCCGGATAAACATAGCGAATTAGAATATTTATTTAAAAGAGAGTTGGAAAAAGACAAGAGTTAACAAATCAGTATATCAACACCCCAAGTTCACATTAGAAGAGAGTGAGATCCTAGTTTGTTTAGTAATTCTGTGTTTCTACTTTGTAAGCATTTCAACAGTAGGTCGAGTAATTTTACTATGCACTAGTGTTCCTAAATATCAAGTAGGAGATATTATAATTGGAGATTTAATTCCATTTGGACCTACAAGGGTACCTGTAATTAGCTTTCGAGGAGTGATGTTATATATAAGACACCTAACAGGAGACAACTAAGACATTAAGATTCATAACTCACATGGGTTACTGATAGGATCAAAGATAATATTCCAATACTATAGATTGAATGCAATACATAGATATATCTTTAGGTGTAGACCAACTAAACATTTTCAATGCACTTGTATAAGAGCAAGATCAAGGTTGATACTTGTAAAAGACGAGACCCGGTATGAACATTTTACTCACACTACTAGAAACTGAATAAGTTCTAGATATTCTCGCGGACTTTTCACCATGTAGACATCTGATCAGCTCCGTCGCTTATCCATATGTCGATTGGTCAAGGCTCTAAGGCCTCATTTTGCACTAATTTTACACGATACTTTTTTTTCACTGCAAAGGTGTGACAATTACTAAATTTGAACAGCAGCTACTAAGTTTTATTCACTTACATGCTTTAATATATGCTGTTAATTTTTAATATTTATACCAGAACTTCAAACTCAGAGTAATTCATAACAGGAATCTGGAAAAGTAACTCATATTTAGACCGATTCAAGGAATGAGCAATCTCAGGATATCCTGATTTCTGACACAAGGACTTAGCTTAAAACAGTAACACAAGGACTGGTATGCTGATACCATAACTCACTCGATCATCTATGATTGTATGACAAAATCAGGGAGAAATAGCAGTAATATTAGATAACTAATCAGATTATAGTTCACTTACTTTACTAGGTAATTCAATGTAGCATTGGCTCCTAAAAAAAGAAAGCCCTGGATGTGCTGAAATTAGGGGTCTCCCTACTGACACTGAAACCCAATCTGATAACCAGAAATCAGTAAAACATAAACCCTAATTGAAACAAATTAAATCAAATTCAAACTGAAATTTCCGACAAAATCAATCTAAAATAGAAATGGGTTTTACTTACGGCATCAATTCTTCGTCTTTAAATAACTTAATCTAACCGTTACTTGTCTTACACCAAACACAAAACCCTAATTTTCACTCGAGATCCCAATCTCCATCCGTTTCTCAATGTCTCTGCCCTCTGGATATGTTTTTGATGTCCAGAATCCAGATAGAAAAAAAATGCTAATAGAGAAGAAGCAAAAGAGGGCGAGGATTTAAATGTCATTTCGTATCTTCCACTAAGATTAGTTAGCCTAGTAATTGGTTAAGGGCGGACACTTACCCATCCTCTATAGCTTAGAGTCCAAGTTTGAATTCCTAGTAACATGGAGTAATTCGATAAGGCCTCTTCCTATGCACATGCCAAAACATGGTATTTGGCATATATGCACCCACTATGGGTATGCCAAACTGCCAAACTCATATGCCAATATGTTATTTCGGCATATAGGCATACGCGACGAGTTTCCGGCGAGCGATAGAGTCTTCGTCGCTCGATGGTCAAACGATCGTTCGATGGTCATTCAGCCGACAGCGGCAGTCAAGCTATCGCTCGGTACTATGATAATCGCTCATCAGATCTTCATCCAACGGCTAATATTTCCCCCTACCGGATTTCAACCAATTCCAACCCAACTTCAAATTCATTTCACCATGGATAGTGCATAACCGAAGTGGAAATAACATGGATCATGATAGCGTATTTCCACTTACCTACTCAAGGTGAATTTTTAATGAAATGTAAATCTGGTTTCAATCTGAATATTAATTTAAAAGATAGTTTCCATTAATCTAAAAAAACAAAATTACATTTCAAATTTCAACTAAAAGAAAACATTTTAACTACTCATTTCCTTGTCCGTTTCCTCCCGGACCAAAGATCCAATTGCCTCGCATTTTCGGATCCATAGAGTTGTTCAACAAACTAGTTAAGGTCCGGTTTGAGACTGACTTGGTGGTTGAGTCTCATCGAGAATCACCATAACCTTGATAAGCAATGGGAGTACGGGGTATGGAAACATTATACAAATCTTGAAATGCGTGTGGTTGATATTGTTCTTTGGAATGGTTGAAATCTTTGATGAGGTTGAGGCAATTGGGGTATATCTGATTCGTTTGCCTAACTACTTCCATGTTCACACCACCACACAGAGTCGGTATGTCGGTTGGAAAATGACTAAACATACGTGTAGGAGTTGTATCCATGCCAATGTTTTCTTCAACACCATGTCTTGCTTGACTTTTCTAACACCATGTTTGGAGTTGAACTTTCCAGTACCTCCTCCATGTGACGACGTCTCAATCTTCTTCCACCACTTTGTCGACTTCCACCACTTTTTGACTTCCACCACCTTGCGACTTCCACGACTTTGCTGACCTCGACGACTTTCTTTGGCTTTGGCGGGTCCTGGCGACTTCCACTAGGACTCAATCCTCCACCGGCTCCAAAACCGGACTCAATCCTCTACCAGCTCAACAACGAGACTCATGTCATACATCATGCTTTCCCTCAATCTTTGCATCTGTTCCAAGTGCATATTCTCGAAATCCCTGAAGAAGAGCATCATAATTGTTACATCGGGTCCGATACTCCAACTCGTAGCATTGACCCCGAGGTATGGATAAGTCCGAGTAGGTGCACTAGAAACAATTGGATAAGTAACAATCTCTCCGGATGTCTTTGGATATAGTATTTACTTCCCAAGAAAATGGTGGCATGTATGACGATGAACTTTGAGAAGGATATGCAAATACGTCACCCGTCTCTGGTGGAGGTTGGGAAGGAAGAAATTCATTGTCAAGTGGCAACCTACCTAAAGTGGGAAATCCATCCGACCCAAACTTTGCGGTTGCATGGAAATATTTGGCTTGAAAATAGTATTAAACCAAGATAGGTACTCATTTACGTCCATCGGCTCCGGATCAATGCATTAGCTTCTTGCCAATGATGACCTTCTCTTATCAATTTGAAGTAATCGTCTGCTTGAAACATCTGATCTTGGGATAAGGGTTGACACTATCACCGATCTCCTTGCAATGAAGAATAGTGTCTTTCACCATAATACCAAACACCCTTCTCGAAATAGGGCTGTATAACACCATCCTTTTAAGGCTTAACTCTACCATTGTCGACCTAGTTCTTCTTGGAACTCAGTAACGCTTCATATGGCCGTGAGATAAGGTTATGGCTTGTTCTACTTAGCTGCTGAATCTTATGAACAATAGCATTATGTTGACCATCTTCAACTGCGGGTTCCCAATTCTCGAGAATCATACTTTCGTATGATCGGAAATACATTCGTATAATTCTTAAGACAAGGTTAGAAACACGGAAATATGTATACCACCAATGCGAAAATAATAACATTCGGCGGGTTAATAACTTTTCCATATAAAAATAACAAATAAATACATAATGTGAAAAAGATTGGTTCTTACCTCCAGAACTCCCCAGAAAGCATTAAAACTATCTTTATCACACGTCGAATTATCACTTAGGGCAATGTAAATCTCTGATAAAATCGCAGTCCCCCAATCATATGTTGGTGCTTGCTCTAAATCTTCTAATGCTTCGAGAAACCCAATTAACACTACTGAGCTAGCATTTGGAAACAGACATTGGCCCAGTGTCCACAATACAAACAGACGTTCTAGCTCCTCAAAATGGTCGGGGATCAAATATTGATTACCAAACTTCCCTATTTTCATTCATTCTTACAAGATTATTTGGAAAAAACTTTTCAACGAGACACCTTCAACCCATACGCTTTTAATTGTCTATGTGTAGGATTTCCTCCTAATTCATTTGAGTATAAAGGAAGTCTTTCTTTCCATCTATCTTCTGATACCCACTTTAGTCTATTAAATGGAATTAAGTTCCCTTGGCATGGAATTCCGGTTAACATGTATAAATCTATCGGTGTAACTCCTATTAACAATAATTATTCATAATTAGAATTTGTTGATTTTTATGAAACAAAACACATAATCTAAAAATTAAATAACTAGAAAAGACTGACTTACCGCATTCAAAGTCCTTGAAAAAGAACGTGTTTGTAGTCTTCCACCATCGTTCT
This sequence comes from Papaver armeniacum, assembly GCA_023531295.1. NCBI lineage: Eukaryota > Viridiplantae > Streptophyta > Magnoliopsida > Ranunculales > Papaveraceae > Papaver > Papaver armeniacum. The sequence continues at coordinate 935,206 of JAJJWW010004861.1, forward strand.
AATATAACTTGAACACCTTGAGTCCTGTGGTTTCTAGGTTGTATTTGATATAGATGTCGCCAAGGATATCTTCTCACTCTCTAGAACAGCACTGGAAGTAATTCAAAAATTCTACGTAACTCGGTCCATCCACCTCTTAGATGTATGGCGTTACATCGCCTCATTATCGAGAAGGTGATTAGAGAATACACCTTCACCCAGGCTACTAGTCTAACATTATTAAACTCATAATTTGTATCCACAACAAAACTTACTCCCTTTGCACGGGGTACTAGTAGATGCTTTCCCTTTTTGTTTCTTTTTTTTCTCTCCATATCTGTTTAAGATAATCGTTTCAGAACAAAAGTTTAAAGAAAATCAGTGGTTTTCAGAAGGTTTTCAGAAGAAGAATTGAGAAGAGTTTAGAAGAGGTGGGAGTATAGTTGCGGTATTTATAAAGCGCGAGAAACTTCGAACGGTGGCGATATTGATTATATCGACAGCGATATAGTGAATTTCGGCGATATTGACAATATCGCCCGAGCGTTAAAGACTTTATCGTGGCGATATTGTCAATATCGCTCGCTAGGGATTCGATCGCTCAGCGGTTTCCCCATAGTGGTGCAAATGGTTTGGCATGCCACCTGGCATGCCAAACACCATTTTTTTGGCATGTGCATAGGAAGAGGCCTAAGGACTATGACTCCAATAACCAAACCAGAATTTGCATATAAATATGCCGTATAAACACTTTTGTTTGATGTTATTTAATTTCTTTGGTTCTGAGTTAGTTTTCTGGTTAAGTGTAATTTTGTTCCATTTTTTTGATTAATTATAAACGATGAATGTTATTGTTCCATGCATGGGGTGGGTTCCTATATGTTGGAAAGAGCTGCTCGGATTGTTTTCTCTAAATACCACCACAGTTGATGATCTCGCGGTTGATTCTCCTATCACTGATCTTTCAGAACATCCTCTTCCTGCAATTGATTCTCCTCTCACTGATCTTCCTGAACACACCCTTTCGGTTGTTTCTCCTATCATTGATCTTTCTGAACGCCCTCTCGCGGTTGATTCTCTGCTTACTGATCTTTCTGAAAACCCTCTTCTTACAATTGACAGCTCTCTTGGTAATCCCCGGAGGAAGCTCCATGCTGGTCTCCCGGATCTGCCGGATTCTGTAATTGAAAACATACTTAGTAGGCTTCCAGCTAAGTGTATCTTCCAATGCCAGCGTGATTCTAAAGCATTACAAGTCTTAACCAAAACTCAATATTTTGCTCGAATGCAGCTAAATCGATCTTCTCCGGTGGTAGTTCTGCAATCCATCCCGCAATATATTTGTGACGGAAAAGTTGAGCTATATTTTATTGACACGGAATCTCATAATGTTGAAAGAGAAGTTGTTAATATGGACATCGGCTATATGCAAATGCACAATCCTATACTGCTTATTGGTTCTAACGATGGGTTTCTTTTATTTATGCACCGAGACAGATATCCTCATGTTTTCTATGTGTGGAACCCTATTACAAAGCAAAAGGAAATATTCCATTCCCCACATCCATATTTCCGCGTGTGTGGGCTTTATTTTTGTTGTCAAAGAAGGGAGTACATATTGCTGCTTGTTTCCAAAAAGAAGGTGGTTCATCACAAGAAGGAGTACATTTTGTTTGAGTTTATAATGCAAAACTTAGGAACCAAATCATGGGAAAAGGCTGGAAACTTTTCCTACCCTCCTTCTTGGGATAGACCGCCTGTAATCATAAACAAGACACTCTACTGGATGATTGATCAAACCACTTTTAAGGTTGCAGCCGGTGATGACCCATCTCGTTCACCTTTTGTTGTGTCATTCGAAATTGAAACGAAATTTTTTGGAACAATAGGACATGATGGGATTTTTGGTATGTCAGTGCCGGATATGTCAAAGGTGCATCTGTTTGATCTCGAAAAAGAATTGTGTATATGTTATTATACATCATGTGTGAAATTTGAGCTGTCAGTACTAAATCCTGGAACCAAGTGTTGGGTTAAAAAGCACATTGTGATTCTTCCTGTAGGCGACTATTGTTATTTAAAACAACCCATAGGCAACTTCGGGCGTTGGGAAAACAAATTGGAAATGGAAGTCCTCCATTACCAAAAAGGTGAGTTGTTGGTGAGACAACACAGAAGGCTATTCATTTACAATCTTTATTCAAATACATGCAGACTTGTCGAGTGCAAGGGACTCGAGAATTGTAATTTTCAATCGACAGTTCATATTGATAGTCTTGTTTCATTTTAAGATGGATTATTATTTTTCACTTTTATTATAATCGGTTTTTCTTCTACCATTTTGGGTGTTTCACTGGAGTTTGATATATAATTACTTCCAGAGTGTACACTCAAAATGGGAAGTGTGTTTATGCAGAATAGTGTATCTTACAATGCCAGCGTAATTCTAGACCAAACTAAACATTTTTAATGCACTTTTATAAGAGCAAGAACAAGGTTGATATATACTTGTAAAGGACGAGACCTGGTATGAACATTTTACTTACACTACTAGGAACTGAATAAGTTCTAGATATTCTCGCAGACTTTTCTCCATGTAGCTAGGCATCTGATCAGCATCGTCGCTTATCCATGTCGATTGGTCAAAGACTGTAAGGCCTCCCTTTGTACTAATTTTGCATGCTACTGTTTTTCACTGCAAAGCTGAGACAGCTACTAAATTTGAACAGCAGCTACTTACAATCAGATTTTATGTTCCTATCTTATTCACTTAATTACATGCTTTAATGTATAATCTTAATTTTCAACATTTATACCAGAACTTAGTGGCGGAGCTACTGTCCTCCCAAGAATTTGAGAAATCAAGCTAATTGGGCCGACCGACCTTCTGTATCCTGGCGAGATTGGGGTATACCCAAACTAATTGGGGTATACCCAATAAGATAAAATAGGGTCATTTTGAAGTAAAAGAAGCCACCCCTTAGCAATATATTTTTCTAAATGGCTAATATACCCTTGTTTAATTAACACTAAAAAAATCTGATTAGCTTAATTAATTGAGTTTAGATTGATTAATTGAGTGGATTAAAACTTATGAATTGAAATTTTGTTTTTGATTGAACTTATTTGGGAAGATTTTTTATGAAAAAAATTTGTTTTGAGAAAATCTTTTGCAACGGAAATGAAAGCACACGACCCAAACACTTCTAAAAAGGGGATTGCAAAGTTGTTGTATGAAATCATACTCAAAATTAGATCAAAAATCAACACTTTCAGTTCTGAAAGTATAAAAAGTCGGCAAGGTCGACGAATGAAGATCATGCCGGCATGATCTTCATTCGTCGATCTTTGCCGACTTTTTTTTTTTGACACGCAGAGACGACGGAAAAAACTTATTAGCTTCAAGGCAAGGTCTTCAAAAAATACCCACGATTTGTTGAAAAAACATTGTAAAAGCAAGGTATTTAAAAATACCCTTCCATTTGTTTTTTGACAAGGTATTTTAGAAATACCCTTCCTTGTTGTTTCCGGCAAGGTATTCAAAAATACCCTTCCTACATTGAAAAAAAAATTTCTGATGCCGCCATGGTCATTATGAAAAGTCGGCAAGATATGCATGTTGCGACCTTTAGGCCAAAAACACAGAAATCATAATTTTCGATTTCTAACCTAATATAACAATCAAATCACACAACACAATGATGGGTTTGAGTTTAAACATCATTTATAGTCTTCTTTTTAATTGGGTAGAGTCAACGATTTTTTGGAAAATCAAAGTTCAAGATTTTCGTTTGATGTAAGAAATGGAAGAAGATGAAGGGGAAGAGCAGAGAGATTAGAGAAGAGAGATTAGGGAAGATTATGAGTTTTTTAATTTTTAATTTTAGGGTTTAATTTTAAGTTAATTAGTTCAAGGGTATTGAAGTAAAATCAACCTATTTTGTCTTATTGGGTATACCCCAATTAGTTTGAGTATACCCCAATCTCGCCAGGTTCTGTATGGTCACTTTTTTTTTTTTTTTTTTTGTCAATTGACACAAAAAGTTGGAAATGGTCCGGACTGAAAAACCAAAATGGCCCTCTGAGTCAACTTTTTTTTTTAGGCATTTTCGTAAATAAGCCGAAGAGTAAAGGCAAATAGATATCACACATTTTCGTAAACAAACCAAAGAGAAAGGGCAGATAGGGATTAGACATTTTCGTATAAACCAAGATGAAGGGCAAATAGGTATAAGAGTCAAATTGTATCATATCTAAAAATCCCTTCCTTGAAATGTTACAAATTTTATCTCGTTTGAAAGATTATAAAGAGATTTACGCATTGAGTAGAAACAATAATATTAAATTTTAGTTTTTACTAAAAAATCCTGTCGAGATTGGGGTATTCCCAGATTAATTGGGGTATACCCATTTTATCCCCATCCAAACTAGTGTGTTAAGGGGTGTCTAAAAGGTGTTAAAAGACCAAATTGCCCATACTAAAAAACCATGCCGACTAAAACATATTAAAAAAAAATTCAAAATCTTTCTTCAAAACTCTAACCATACATGATGAGATCAAAAACAAAAAAAAAAGAATAAAAACGGATCGAAAGTCGGCAAGGTTTTTTTTTTTTCAACCTTGCCGACTAAAATATAGTCGGCAGGGTATAAGGTTGAATACCGTGCCGACTTTTCATCTCTGAAATCAGTAGTTACAGGGTCGGCACGGTATTCAACCTTATACCCTGCCGACTATATTTTAGTCGGCACGATATTCATCCTTATGCCTTGTCGACTATAGTTTAGTTGGCAGGTTATGAAATTAATAATCATGCATTTGTAACACCTCTCTGTATGTCAAAAATCCTATAGTCGGCAGGGTATTTTTTTATCGACCTTGCGGACTATAAGGTAGCCGACAAGGTAAGAAATCAATAAGATGCCGACTAGTGAAGCATTTACAACAGTCTCATGTGTGTCAAAAATAATAAAGTCGGCATCTTCTTCATTCGCCGACCTTGCCGGCCATAAGTTGTCGGCATGTTCTTCATCCGCAGACCTTGCCGGCCAGATATAATCAGCATGTTCTTCATCCATCGACCCTGGTGACTTTTCATACTTTCAGAACTGAAAATGTTGATTTCTGATCTTATTTGAGTATGATTTCATACAACAGCTTTGCAATCCCCTTTTTAGAAGTGTTTGGGTAGTGTGCTTTCATTTCCGTTGCAAAAGATCTTCTCAAAACAAATTTTTTTCCTCAAAAATCTTCCCAAATAAGTTCAATCAAAAACAAAATTTCATTTCATAAGTTTTAATCTACTCAATTAATTAATCTAAACTCAATTAATTAACCTAATCAGAATTTTTAGTGTTAATTAAACAAGGGCATATTAGCCATTTAGAAAATATATGGTTAAGGGGTGACCTCTTTTACTTCAAAATGACCCTATTTTGTCTTATTGGGTATACCCCAATTAATCTGGGTATACCCCAATCTCGCCAGGTAAAAAATCAGAGGTGTTTATCATTTTAGACACAATTTTCAATTGATTACATAGCCATTATGGAAACCATCACAAAGGATACATAACACATTATGTAGCCATAGTTTGGTTTATGCATCAACTAATTTTCCGTTGCAACTAATAAAATTATGTACTCTCTGTTTCAGGAAAAATGATACATTCACTTTATGCACAAATTTTCGAAAATTGAATGCAGAGCCGTTATGCAAATCACCACAAAGGATGTATAACACATTATGCAGCCATATTTTGCCTAGTTTGATTGGGGCCAAACTTTTTAATTGGGGGCCTTGCACTAGAGGACAAAAAAGGTCACCCAATCCTAATTTGGGTCATCCCTTATAAAAATATTTTCTAAATGGCTAAAATGCCCCTGAGTGATTAGTATTAAGAATTAATTAAGTGGATTAGTGTGGTAAGTGTGTTTAGATAAAAATCTGATTTTGGGATAAAATTTTGGGGTTTTTATGTGTTGAGAAGAAGAGGAGGAGTTTTTGAGTGGAAAAACTAGGGTTTTTATAAATGAGTGATTCAAGTGGAGGGAATGAGGTTGGTGAAGCTTCAAATAACAACCATGATTGTGTTGATGGTTATATTGTATCAACTAATCCTATGGATTGGATGTTTGATGAAGAAATGTTAATAGAGGAAGTCATGGATAATGGTGCAAATGAAGAACCTTTTGCTCAAAAGGAAGGAACCAATCCTCGAAATGAAGAACCCGGAGGTCAAAACAATCAGGTAAACATCTTATACCCTTCGATTCGTCTTAATGGTGCTCCAAGTGGTCGATTCATGGTCACTATGAAACTATTCAGAGTGAGGGTCGTTAGAGTTAGGTGTTGTATCAACTAACGACTCTTTAAGGTCGTCATTGAATTAACACTACCAATGACGACTTAAACCTGCAACTTTTCCAGGTTATGAAAAATCGTTAGGTTGGTGTGATAAACACTGACGACTCTTTTAGCTAGGTCAGAAAGGGTCGTTAATTTTTTTGTTTACAAACAAACGACTTTTAAACCAAAACTCTCGGTAAATAAAACACTTAGAGTCGTCATATACATATTCGTAGAAGATGACGACCCTATCCAGCCTTTTCAAATTTTATGTAGAGTCTTTCGGTGTCTTATTTAACATACTAACTACCCTTGCACTGGATTATCATGATTTTTGATTTCATAGAATCATTTTATTGAATCGTAAAAGGCATACATCTTTCATAGCGATACATTGAAGGAAATGAAATACAATAGATAATAACGGTGCACTTATACACTTAATCATAAAGCATGTAATTATACATGGTGCCTTCCAAGATAAAGTAGCAATCTTCGAACTCAAACTTTTTCCCACGAAGCTCCTCGTAATAGCTATACTCCTTCCTCAACTGAAAATGCAAACATACTCAGTTAGTATCGATCAAAGCTTTGCATAAGTTTTACCTCTTGTTTAAATACTTACTATTATAGCACCCAACATATTGGGCATGGCTTCCCTTGCGGCCTTGATTTCTCTTTTGAAAACTTCACACTCTAAGAGTATCTCCTCAAACCGTTCCTTGACGAGTTACAAAGACCTTGAGTTGCAATTTCCGTCTAACGCCACAAAAACGATGAATACACGGTTCCACCAAGCATCCGATGTTTGATCAATGTCTTTTCCTAGATCTTCAAAGTGGTTTGTGACTGTTTTCCAAGATCTCACAATAGCGCAATTCTCTTCACGAAGTGTAAGTACTAGTCATGGTGTTTCCTCTTCTTTTTCCTCTTGGATAATAAATGAATGAGAATGAATGTGGAGGTTGAGAATTATGGTTTGGGTGAAGAAGGGGTGAGATATGGGTCTCTATTTATAGAGATTACGGACCCAACAGTCACTTTTTTGAATTTTTAACCGTTGCCCGACTCAACCACATTTGGTGAATTCAAAATTCACATTAACTGCTTTAAGGATCGTTATTATATATATTAACCAAGTGACGACTCTTGATGATCAAAAGAATCTTTAATGTGTTTTGTTTACTGACTGACGACTCTACCGTCAAAGAGTCTCTGTGTTAAGTGACCTTTAGAGTCGTTAATATGTCTTTCTCCAAAAATGATGACTCATGCCAACAATTTCAAACAATATTTAGAGTCGTCACTTGTGTTTTTACAAATCATGACGACCCTTTATGAACTATAGTTATTGAACCAATATTTGAAGTCATGCATTTTATTGAATCCGAAAAAACATACATGTAGTTGAAATAAAATAGAAGGAAAACACATAAAATTGTTCAATACAATGAGCTAGAAAATCTATACGAGTTTAATTATATTGGGCGAATTGCCATTCAACTTCCTCCTAGAGAGTGTAGCAGTCCTCGTGCAAAAACTCATGGCCGTACTTTAATTCGTATTGCTCCAGACCCAAAGTATACTGGAATTTTTTTTTTAAATAAGTTAGCGTTGTTGAATAATGATAACCAAATAAATAATTTTTGATGAAAGGCCTATTGATTCACAAACTTACTCTACTCATTCGAGGTTCGTTGGGCATAGCGTCACCCCGATTTACGTTTAGTTCTTTGAAAATTCCTCTCTCGGCAATACGCATTCATTGTATAAATAAACGTACCTTTCCCTTATCTTTGTGAGAGTGGGAGTGTCCTCCTTGAACGATTTCCGTTTAGTGCTTTGAAAACCTTAAACACACGTTTCCACCAAGCATAGGTGGTTTGATCCAACCCGAGGTAAGGCCTCTGGTTGGGTCTTCATTAACGGCCACCCATTGCGCTTCCTCAATGGAGTGATTTGTGAGAGTGGTGTGTGCTCTAACAATAGCAACATCTTCTAGATTATTGAACAGAGTTGGAGCCCTCTGGTTGGGTCGTCATTTTAACATCTTCTAGATTATTGAATCGATGTATATCTTTATGAAAATTGTTTAATTAGTGTTCGATCATGAACATGTCATTGGTTTTAATGTAGACGTGGAAAACAAAGGCTGAGGTCAAAGAATGGATTATTTCCAAGGCAAAAGAAAAGATTTGCGTAGTTGTTCAAAGAAAACACGTTGATTATAAGCAAATGGAGATGGTATGCGAGAGAGCGGGAGATAAGGAAGAAAGTCACAAAGGGAATAACTACAAGTACGAGAAGAAGACGACGAGGGTCTACAAAACTTCGTCGAAGAAGATACAATACCCCTTCAGGATTTTTTTTCAAAAGGCATCATGAAATTCATCTATGGAGGTTGTATAGTATTCCGGATGGTCGTCATAACCATCCTCCACCTAGTACTCTTTTAGGGCACCCAGCATATGCCAGATTGAAACCACATCAAATGGAAAAGGTCCGGCAATTGATAACATACTTAGAAGATGCAAGCGACCAACCAAATCAATATTGGCAATGGAAGAAGAGATACGCAAAAAAAGCATGCGACCTACTAAAAAACCATACACTTTCACGCCATATCCTACGAAGGAAGAAGAAGAGTTGCGCTAGGCCAAAAAACGAGATGAAGAACAATCCCAACTCCGGGAAAAATTCAAGCAAGTCGAGGAAGAGACCGAATGGGTTAAAAATTATTACATCGTCAAGGATCTCCACGAAGAACATCAACATGATAGTATATTTTTGAGCCAAGTTGGTTCGGGTCCTTTCGTTAATAACAACAAGAAATTACGATATCCTTACTTTTCGTCCCACATTATTCATAGGACGATTCTTGTTATGAAATGGTGTATCAAGTACAACGAGTTTCTCGCGAGGCACAAAGGGGATAGGCGTGCTGCCCAGGCCGCATATACCAAATGGAGAGGAGAGCCTTTTTATCACATCGAAGCCGCAATGCTAGTTGAATCTCGCACCAGAAACAGGAATAAAATGTAATGTGTTCAAAGGAATTTCGACCTTCTAAGTAATATTTAATATGCTACTATTCCAAGTTTCCTTTCAATCGAGATTCAATTTATTTTAATAAACAGTCGTTATCTCAGTTTATTAATTCAGTGACGACTCTACCTTAAGGTGTCATATAATTAATTTTGCAACAAACTGCTCTTGAGTCGTCAACTTGTCTAATCACATAGCTAACGACCCATGTTGTGAATTTCAAAAAAAAAAACGACAGTTAGGATTTTCTTTTATATAATACCACCCCATCCTCTTGAGAAATAGCCCAAAACCATTTTTTTCCCACCAAACTACGTAATCTTCCAATTTCAATGGCTGAATGGGAACCGTATGAAGATTTGTGTCTCATTAAATCGTTTGCTAATACCTTTCGTGAACGTCCAAATGAAATCTATTCAATGTTTTGGAAGAGAATTAAGGAGTTCTTCTACTGAGTCTGCGAATCCTAATAACCGCAAATGGAGAGACTTGGCATTTCGGTTCAACTATATTAAAAGTACAATGAGAGAGTATGTAAAAGTTAGAAATATGGTGTACGACCATCATCCACGAGCTCCTCTTAAGGAAAAAGTGAGTAATTCGTTAATATTTATACTTTTCTCATACTTCAAAGTTACTAACATATAACATTCCTCGTTTAATTTCAGCTGGAAAGTTTCAATGGGTTATGGAAAATACGTAATGGGGAAACTAAGTTCATTCGCCAAAAATAATATACAACGTTGTATCGTCAAGCGAGAAGGTTCATTGACGAACATTTGATGAGTCAAATTCAAGAATACCCATATTAAATCTTATGTAATACGAGATTGATGGAATGTTATTTTCCTAATGGAATGTTAACCCATGTTGGTTATTCTCCAGGATGTTATTTTAACTAAGAGTCGTCATTATTTTCCATATAAAAGCAACGACTCTATATACATAAAAGTGGTATTCTCTGGATTTAATACACATCTAAAGTCGTTGATCTGTTATATGATCAACCTAAAGACTCTAGCCATAGAAAATATGGTTCATCTCCTGGATGTTTTGCTAACCTAGAGTCGTCATTGGTTTCCATATAAGAAATAACGACTCTATCCATAGAAAATATGGTTCATCTCCTGGATGTTTTGCTAACCTAGAGTCGTCATTAGTTTCCATATAATAAATAAAAACTCTAGCCATAGAAAATATGGTTCATCTCCTGGATGTTTTTGCTAACTTAGAGTCGTCATTGGTTTCAATATAACCAATAACGACTCTATCCACACACAAAATTTGTCATCACTGTATTAATTTCTCTATGGGTCGTTAGAATTCTATTTGAAACACTTATCGACTTTGTGTATCAGAGATAGGGTCGTTATTCTGCTAGAAAACAAAGCTGACGACCCTCACTCTGTCATAGTGTATAATCTTGTCTGCATTAGAGTCCTACATTATTCTAACAAACATACTGGTAAACATCCTTCTTAAAACCAAGTAGTTTCAACAAACCATCCAAACCAAACACATAAGTAGTTTAAACAAACACATAAGTTCAAGTCATAAAGTAAAATGAACATAAGTTCAAGTAGACGGTAACATCTCCTCTCTCAAGACCACCATCTCGATCTCGACCTTCTCTTTACCTCCCTGACCGGGAAACTTTTCGGCTTTTCTTAGGAGGAGGACCCTGAGTATCACTGCCCCCTGGGGAACCACCATATTCTCTAGTACCTTGTTCATCAGGATGTTGGCTACTTTTCCCCTGTTCACCACGTTCTTGTGCCAGTTGGCTACGTATTTTCTGGGTCCTCTTACCTTCCTTAGCCATCTCGGCAAACATCTTCTTTGCATTGGGATTTTTAATGTGCGTGCAGTAATCAGCGTACCGACGTTTCTTCGCAGGATCAAACACTTCCACTTTGTCAGCCGAGCAACAAAAAGCCTTGAAAAAAAGCTTCATTCGTTCCCTCTATATGCATTCAAAAAATAATTCACATTAACTGACGTATATTTGTATGTAAATGAATAACATAATTACAAAAATAAATACTCACCACTAGTTTAAGAATGGCAGTATCATCTCTACCGTCATCTTGAGAAGCAGAGGTTGATGCTCTGTTGGTCCTCCTACCTGTAGTCTGATCTATCCGTATCACCATAGCATGGGAGAAGCCTTCGTACCATTGATAGTAATCCGATATTGCCTCGTGACCTTCATGCACATGCACCCAATATGTGATGTCTACGAGGCTAGAGTGTCTATTATTCCAATGCTTGACATCAGTTGCAGGTTTATAAACCACTTTTATGTCATCCTTGTCATCCTCACATTTTTTCAACTTGTGCTTGAACGGAGGTACATAGTCTTCATCGGGTGAATCTTGAATAAACCCAAGTTGACGCATGATTCTCATCGGATTGTACATTGAAAAACCGTTAGAGTGAAACAAAGGGCCATGGTAATACACGGCATCTTCCATTGCTCCAACTCTATCATCCTTGTACGGAGTAAAGATTACCTCTTTCGCCGTGATGTTGTCAAGTTTTTGATGCATTTGTATCAACGCATTAGTTTGTTCCCTATCCTGAGAACCGGAGTACAACCAACGGGTTCCTGTTGGACTACCTTGGCTCCATGCTGGGTTGAGTTTTACATCTTTATTATCTTTGAACAGTGACGGGAAATGATCATAAATCCACACCTATAACAACCAAAGTTCAAATTTTTAAAACAATCAAATAACATAAAAAAATCTAAGGAAAAAAACATACTAAAAGAAGACAACTTTCATTAATCCAAATACCTGGATTAGAGCCAAATTTCCATTAATTTGAGAAGTTCGTTCGCGAGAGCCCTGGGAAAGCTGACCATTCAGATGTGCAACTATGGCAGTCCCCCAAGAGTACTTGTTCACATCTTCTAAGGGGTCCAAAGATGAAGAAGGTTGGGCTGACCACTTTACCTTTGTTGTCGGGAAATACAATCGACGCAGGACGTACAACAAATACGCAGCAGCCGCATAACGACATTCCATATCAGAGAGACCTTCATCTTTTTCCTTACATTGCTGTACCCGACAAACATCGCCTAATCTCCACAAGTTTGAACTCTTTCTTGAGGTACTTAGTTTCACACGAAAAGACCATCAGTCTTCTCTTTATCCCAGCCAAACAAGTTCTTGGTCCATGTATAAATTTTATCCCAACTAGGCCTTCTCTTGAACTTGTCACTGGTTGATTTACCTTCGAACTTCACCCCTAATATCTGTTCTGCATCATCAGGAGTCAATGTCATCTCGCCAAAAGGAAGTTGGAATGTGTCGACTTCAGCATAATACCTTTCACAGAAACTAGATACTGCAACCTTGTCATACGCAATCATAGAGTTCACAACAGCCTGGTACAAACTGGAGTTTTCAACATATTCTCTAACTCTTGCACATTCACCTTTTAGCGGCCACAAATCCATTTTCTTAAAAGAAGATTGGTGCCTGAAAAGACGTGCGGCATTCTTATGATCCTACAAAACATAAACAAGTAAATATTAAAAAAAATATTAGAAAGTTGATATCAACCAACTAATCAAATAGCAAGCAAAGTTTGGATTCTTACGATTGTCTCATAGATGGTATGAGCCCACGATCCAGAATATCCAAATAGAACTTTACCCCCATATCTAGGTTCTACGCTAGGTTTACCACTTCGAAGAGGGGACAACATCAAATGAGTAGCGGTAACGTGTCTCGCGCTGGGTGCAATATCAGTTCCATCCTTCTTAACCCTCTTTACCGGCTTCGGCTTTGTATTCTGTTCCTCATGTTCTACATCTTGTTTACCATCATCCTCTTCATCATCCTTACCAGCAGCATCATCCCCTTCATCCTCTTCCTCCTCCTCATCACCACCATTATTACTTTCATCCCCTTCCTCCTCCTCATCACCACCATTACCATCATCTGAATCATTACCATTACCATTATTGTCATCATCCTTATCATTATCTTCTTCATATTCTTCTTCCTCACCTCGTACGGGAGGATCTTCTTGTATCTCACCTTCTTGTATCTCCTCTTCTTGGATTTCTTCTTCTTCACCACTACTGCTAGCGGAAATAATAGGAGAGTCTGATTCTGATAAATCCGACAACTCATTACCTTTGTCGACTCTTGGTTCGGTGATAGAAAATGATACCTCACTCGGCTTTTTACCACGTAATGGACCGGCAAGTAAGTATTTATCGTGGCGGGGAGCTTTGGAAGGAGGAGTTATCGTCATTGGAACCTTGTCTTTGGTTTTCTTGGTACTATATTCAAAACAAAAAAACCCAATAAGACATCAAATTTATGGTTATCGGATCAAGAGTCGTCACTCAAATGATCTACAAAACAAACGATCCTTGTGTATCATGTGATGACTCAAAGTTATATGATGACGACCCTTCCAAATAACAAAGGGTCGTCAAAAAGTCTATAACGATCCTACGGTTTGGGTTGACGCCTCTAGGGCATATAGTTAAGTGACGACTCTAGGGAACATGAGATGATGACACTATCATTTTTTGGAACAGAGGGCTGTTCGAGTTCCATCTAGAGTCGTTAATAAATAAAAAAGGGTCGGCAAACGAGAGTCGTCATCTGCAACCTATAACATTAACGACTCTATTCTAGGGAAAAAATTGTAGAATGAGCAGAATTAGGGTCGTCATCTTCAACCTAATACACTAAAGATTTTTCATATAATATGCATGCAAATGAAAGTCGTTAGGGGTTTCCATTTCGATAGTAACGACCCTTTAACTGAAACCGCAAAATTTCAGTTACCAGACTCAATTTCACAATCAAAACACAACAACAAATCGAATAAAAGGTGGGTTTAAGTTCACATAACTTCTAATTGGAGCCATATCTTCTTTGGGTTTCAATTTTTTGGGTTTGGGAGTTCGTCTCTCGACAACCTTGCCTTTGAAGGTGTCGGCGAGATTAGGGATTTGAAGTGCTTTTCGAGCGGTCTGGTTTGTACGAGCCATGTTTGTAGAAGAATTTAATCGCCGATTATCTTCTAACATCGACGATTAAACGATGAATCGGTTGAAGAAAAAAAAAAGAGGTGGAGTCGTTAATGGTGGTGGTGGAGAAGAGAAAGGGGAGGAGAGGAAGATGAAAAGAAAAAAAAAAGAAACTGAATTTCTCTTTTGGTTTAGATTTAGGGTATATGAGATTGAGGGCCTAATTAAGGATTTTAATTAGAGTTAACTGATTTTTAAGATTTGTGTTTAGTAAAGGGTAAAACAGTCTTTTCAATATCGGATTAATACGCCCCTCAAAAAATTGGGGTGCAAATAAAAAGTTATGGCCCCCAATCAAACGAGGATATTTTGGTTTATGCATCCACTAATTTTCTGTTCCAACTAATAAAACAATGTACTCCATCTGTTTCAGGAAAAGTGATACACTTTAGGCACAAAATTTCTTTTATAGTAATTGTAGCGGTGTTTTGTTTTTCTTCGGACGACCCTCCCTACCGTGGCAATGGTGTTCTAGGAAGCTTATAAAGTAAGGATACTTACAAAACTGTCCTCCCATTTTTTTTTAGATTTCATTAAATAGCTAGGAAATTTAGATATTTAGATAGTTGTCATCCTAGATTGGGTAAAATTTCTATAATATCCTTATATGTTTTATTTTGAAAAATGCTAATGATATGTTTGGATACTATAAAATTACATGTAAATACCGAAATTTGTGGTGATATCATAAAATAGAAAATGTCATAACTTAATAATTTTGACAAAACATTTTACACCTTGTATCTTATGTTCAAAAAAACTTTTATAACAAAAGATTATGAACAAAAAAGCCAACAAAATTAATCGGGCGGCTTTCGTCCACCAATTTAATAATATACATATTCCCCCCCCCCCCCCCCAAGATAAAACTCTTGGCTCCGCCACTGTCAGAACTTTAAACTCATAGTAATTCATACCATGAATCTGGAAAAGTAACTCATATTTAGACCGACTCTTGGAAAGAGCAATCTCATGATAAGAGAATTAGCTTAAAACAGTAACAGAATGACTAGTATGTTGATACCATAGGTCCATAACTCACTTGACCCTTTATTGGTTTTGTTTCTTCGTGATTTACTTCGTGCACAAACTTGATCGACAGGGATCCGATTATATATAGTTTATCGTTGTGAACTGATTATTGACTAGTCGTATTTAGATCGACAACTTATCATTTGGTGGTACTCTTCAGTATCTAAATCCGGTAGTTCTGTTTGACTTTGATCTGGTTAACTTGTTTAATACAGATCTTGGAAGATCTAAAACCCGACAAAGGAATTTAATTAATTTATTTTAAACAGAAAAGCCTTTATCACACTCAACATCAATATCTCTGATTGACTTCTTGAGGTACAAGAGTGGTTACCAAACAGATTAGTCATTTATTGTTTGGAAGACGATCCAAAGGTTTGAATGCTTAAAGTCTTCAGAGAGGCTGAAGCAACTTAAGATGGTGGAATCTATCTTAGGATTTACGTATATTGGCCAGATTGGTTGTAGGCGTAGGGATGAAACTAGGTAACTATGGGTAGTTCTTGGTATCAACTATACGAAGTTGTTGTTTAGCGGATTAATTCTGAGAGTATTCAAAACTGGACTAGGTCCCGTGGTTTTTCTGCATTTGTGGATTCCTCCTTAACAAAATCTTATTGTTTTTTAATTTTACTTTCCACAATTATAATTATTGGTTTAGTTATAATTAAAAATTAAAAAATTGTACGTTAATCCAAAGCACTTGATATTGATCTTACTGTATATCGGGCTTGTACGGAAACTATTATCAAGTGATGACCTTGTTTTCGTATTGTCTAGACTTTTTCCATAGATGATTACACAAGGTATCATACTTGTAGGTTGATAACGAAAATATTATGGTGTACTTGGTATCCTCTTCATTTCAATTGGTATCAGATCAAGCAAACACGAAAAGATCAAACAATATGGTTTGGTGCGATCCAACCTATAAGAACATGAATTTGAATGATTCGAGTTCAATTAACATACCTCCAAGAGTTAATGGTTCCAACTATCGGTGGTGGAAATATATGCTATGTTGAATATGAGTTTGTTATATAAAGTGTGGGCTTAAGCCCAACCATAAATGGAGCATGTTTTGAGGCATACCTAATTGTTAGAGCACTGCTCGGTTTAACTCGCAAGCATTGCTATCTCAAGCTTGTTTGTCAAGTTTAGTTGCCAAAACTATAAGTCTTGACTTCTAGTCTACTTATAGCTAAGTCTCGGACTAGGATAGAAAGTGTAGTTGAGCTCTATACTCCACGACGTTCATCATACAAAGACGAAGAACTACTCAAGGAACTGGTGGAAATTCATCGACTAAAAGGTATGTGCAGACTTGAAATTATCTATCACTCAAAAGTTTATCTACTCTATCTCCTATCTTGAGACAAAAGTCGTATTGCTATATAGACTTCGATTATACACATTTTCTATTTCGAGCCGAGTTTATCTCGCTTATCTATTTCTCGAAATATGTGTTGGTAAGCTTTCGCTTTGGCCAAGTTCATCTTTACAAGTGACGAAAGTCATGTTGATTATTTCAATATCTTGAAAATCGCTTTGATGAAAAATAGTGTGTGAGTAACCTCTATTTAACATCCTCTAAGAATGTTTCAATGATTTAAATGAGAGTTTAGAATATATAACCTTGAATAGATATAAACATTGTATGTGAACTCATACTTGTGTAAGTCCAAAATCCTTGAACCAAAGTATGCGTACTTTGCTACTCATGATAACCGGAACTAAAGTCCGCGTACTGTCGGAAGTTCACGTACCGTGAATTTCTGCTGGAGTTTGTGAACTGAAAACAAACTTAATCCGAGTACTTAAGTATGCGTACAGGTATGCATACTTGAGTGGGTTATTTTCTAAGAACGGTTTATTGTGAACTTAAACTTATATAAACTAAGGAATGCATATTTGAAAACCATGGATATAAAGTTCATGAATTGATTCGAGTGACTCAAAATCATTTTTGTTTCGATTGTGTCTTGTATACTTCTATGAGATCTAAGCAATTGAACAACTATATAACTAGTTTTTCTGAGTCATTTGAATTAGTTATGGTGAAGATGAATATTGTTGATATGAAAGTGCTCATATGGCTAACCATTTGGTTAACTACTATTGAACCAACTAGGTGTACACGTTTAGGTACGGTTACACAAACCTAAATGAACGTGCATTTCATTTGTGTATAACAAGCTAATTCGATATAACGGTTGAAAGATATTAGCTTGAATCTAATCAGGTTTTCATCTACCAGTGAATATGGAATGCTTTGTTACCAAAGTAACTTAGATTGCAAACCCTGATTTGGAAGACTATATAAAGGAGAACTCTAATAACTGGGAAAACTAATCCCCACACCTCCTGTGTGATACTAGTTGTATAAGCTAGAGTCGATTCTCCTTTGACCTTAGGTTTCTACCGAGATATTGTAGGTTAATGACTTGATGACTTCATTGGAATTGTGAAGCCATACCCAAATATTTTCTCTGTAGTTGCGTGATCTGATCTTGCTATTTATATCGTATTTGAGTACAATCGTAAGATTGGCTTGAGATTAATTTCTCCGATATGCAAGATAGAAAAGTAGTCACAAACATCTTTGTCTCATAGTTTGTGATTCCATAATATCTTGTTTCGCTATTCGATTAAGATTATTATGAGGTGACTGATAATTCTAGTCTGTTCTTCGGGAATATAAGTCTGGGTTATCAATTGGTTCATGTTCACTTTGATTTATCAAAAATCGTAAAAAAAAACTCGTAGGTATTTCTGTGGGAGACAGATTTATCTATTCCTGTAGACTTTTCTGTGTGATACAGATTTGTTTATTAAAGTCTTCCACTTTGGGTCGTAGCAACTCTTAGTTGTGGGTGAGATCATCTGAGGGAATCAAGTGCGTAGTATCCTTCTGGGTTCAGAGACGTAAGGAGCGCAACTGTACCTTGGATCAGTGTGAGATTGATTGGGGTTCAACTACAGTCTAGACCGAAGTTAGTTTGTAGTAAGCTAGTGTCTGTAGCGGCTTAATACAATGTACGTTCAATCTGGACTAGGTCCCGGGGTTTTTCTGCATTTGCGGTTTCCTCGTTAACGAAACTTCTGGTGTCTGTGTTATTTCGTTTCCACATTATATTTTGTTATATAATTGAAATATCACAGGTTGTTAGTTGAGTCAATCAATTGGGAAATCCGACCTTTGGTTGTTGATTGAAATTGATTGATCCTTGAAATTGGTCTTTGGTACCGTTCAAGTTAATTTCTCTTGTATTCAATTAGACTCGCAGATTTCTATTTGCTTGAGTAAATATTGAATCGAGAAATTGACATATAACTCTTTGATATACTTTTTATTAAGATTGAGTCTGACTATCTAGTTGATTGTCTTAAAAGTATATTGGAGTTAGTCCATACAGATTGCTAAGCGAATTATTGTGTGAGGTTGTTGTACCCCCATTTTTTCAATTGGTATCAGAGCAGGCAAACAATGTAAACCTAATAAGTTTTTGTTTGACTAATCCTTAAAAGTTTTCCTTTATGGGAAATTTCTTTGGAAAACTCGCTCTTGGTATCTGTAACGTATGCCAGAATTCCTCAAAGATTGTTCAGAGATTATTATGGACAGAACCTCCGGTTTCTCATAATAATCTCATTTCATCTAAGACCTTGGAGAAGTTATATGATGAGAAAGAATCTAAAAGAAAAACTAAAAAGGAATGAAGATTGAAAAAAAACGTTATTTTCACTAAAAGATGGAATCTCACTAGATTAACTCTTAATCTTTTTGAGGAATACTATCGTGATGGATCAATTGACAAAGATCTATGTAGAGCATTTGAAAACGTTTTTAGGTTCTTAGAAAAGCTTAACTATGTTAAGAATAAGAATCGATCCGATAAAAGTTTTGTACATGATAGTGATGTACAAACTAAAAACTTTGTCAACACAAGTGAGTCTAATAAAATGGGTTCCCGTATTGTTGACACGGGTTCAAGACATCGGAA
The DNA here is from genome assembly GCA_023531295.1 of Papaver armeniacum. Taxonomy (NCBI): domain Eukaryota; kingdom Viridiplantae; phylum Streptophyta; class Magnoliopsida; order Ranunculales; family Papaveraceae; genus Papaver; species Papaver armeniacum. Next base: position 954,674 of record JAJJWW010004861.1, read on the forward strand.
GAAACTCCTTTCTGATTATATGAAAAGAAAGTTAGGAAACTTTGTTATCCCTGATTATCATCATTACTATGATTATACCACTGGTACTGGTCACAAATATCAACCGAAAATGATGTATGAGGATTTCTCTGCATATATCGCCACTTGGTAACTTGTTGGCATTACCCCATTTGTATATATCTTGAAATGGGGAAAGAACGGTTTGATTTGTTTGTACTTGGGTTAATAATCATTTTCAGGGTAATTGTAAAATAACTTTCTACTGCATCTTTTTTCTCATGCTTGTGTGCTTTTGCGTGATGCTTAATCTTGGCGTCTGGAACACCTAAGATATCCTACTTTCCTCTCGTGGGTCGCGGTTCACAAATGGGTTCAAGCCCATTCTTTGGTTTATAAGCAGTACGCGTACCTTCTTCTTCCTCCCTACTTGTCTGCGTTCGTGAACGTTTTTAGGGTTTTTGTGATTTCTCCATTAATCATCCTTGAAGGTCAAAAGGAGTAAAAGGGTTTTCAAAAAACATATCAAGTAAGTCATCTCTTCCACTAATCTCTTGATTTTTAAGATCTCATGAAGAATTTCAAGGTTTCAAAAGAGGGTTCAAAAAACTTGGGTTCTTCATCTTCTTCTAGCATGAATTTACCAATAGACCAACATTCCATTAGAATTAGATTTGTTTTTGAAAGAATTTCTTCTAAAGGGTTTATTCTAGAAAAGAAGTTGGATTTTACTAGTGGACATAAAGAGGATTTGATTTGTTTTGAAAAATTCAATCTTGGTATCATCTTTGATGGTCTTCGTGAAGGATTTGACACTCTTACTAGAATCTTCTATGCTAACATCTGTGATGTTAATTGTAATGACATGGAATTCAAGACCATGGTAAATAGACAAAGGATTCTTCTGAATAAAGAGTTGATTTCAAGAGGTTGTTGTACCCCCACTTTTTCACTAATGGTGACAAAATATGGTCACTAGATTATAAAACTCATCACCCCTTATCCACCATTTTTAATAAAGTGTTAATAATTATGATTAGATGTTAATGATAATAATTTATTAGTAACATTAATAATTGATTAAAGTGAAGTTATTAGTGTTAAATGATTGGAGAAACCATATTTTTATGAGAGAGTTGGGGTTTTTGAGAAGAAGAAGAAGTGAATTTTTGTTTTGTGATTTTTGTGATTTTAGTGATATAAAATTTATGATTCAAATTATGAAAGAGAATCTTCATCTCGTAAACAAAATATAATTATTACACATCAACTACAACACTAATCCAGATCTGGTTAACTTCTTTGATTATGATGGTGATTTTAATCAAACTCAAACTCAACCTCAAGCTCAAGATATCTAATGGTTTTTAGTAAGATTGAATACATTTGATGAATCATATAATGACTGATATATTGGAGGACAAACTTTTGAAATCGATATTTTAATAATTTTAGTATAATTGGTTTAGATTTTGGTTTTGATATATGGGAATTTTAGTTTCCATAAGTCTCGTCCAATTTATTCATTTTCGGGACATTGCATTGGTCATTTTGAATATCCTGTGATGTTGGTGGTTACTTGATTAAGTTGCCTTTATTTTCTTATTCTATTCTTTTAGATGTCAATATTAGTAATGTCTTTGACTAAACTGTTCTTTTTTCTTCTTCTTTTGTTTGCAGATACAGTATATACTGGGTGTGAATCCCACTAACTATAGCTTCATTGTCGGGTATGGGACAAAATTTCTAGTACACGTGCATCATCGGGCTGCTTCCATCCCATCAGACGGCCACAAGTACAACTGCAGTGGTGGTCAAATGTGGATGAAAAATACACATCGGAATCCGCATAACATCACAGGGGTGATGGTGGGAGGGCCTGATACTGAGGATAGGTTCCGCGACATCAGGAGTTTACCCGATTACACAGATCCTACATTAGTAGGCAATGCATCATCAGTTGCTACACTTGTGTCCCCTAAGACCAATGGAGGCGCAGGAGTTTATGTTGACTCGATGTTCTATAACCTGCCGTCCTTGTACACAACATCTCCTCCACCGCCGGCACCTTGGGAGCCCCACGTATGAGAAGTTAAAAATTAAAAGCAAGAAGAAAGTAAAGGAATGAAAATACAGAAGATGGGCTTGTTTGACTGGACAAGTAGAACTATACTAATCCTGTTAAAGACTTGCTTCAATTATGTAGAACTTTCAGACTACCTTTTTAAAATTTCTGTTTAAGACTTGTTTGATCTATTTTTTAACATTTGTAAAACAAGTGTTATCACTATTCAAGACCTTGAATTAATCTTATTATTAGTTTGAATATCGATGTTTTGAATGTAGACTCGTGTCAGACCTGCAGGATATGTTACAGATTAGAAAAAATGTTGTACATGATTGTGCACAGGTACTGACAAGTAAGAAAATTGAAGTGTACAGGAAGGTGTATATAATGGTACGCTGGTTATTAAATTAGTGTTCATACTGCTTCTTGTTAATCACAAGTTCTCTTCATTCTATTTATTATGATAAGGTGTACATAATTGTGCACATGTATCTATTATGGTTATTAATATCACTAGCCACTATCGTTGTAAAAAAATGAAAGATGTACATAAAGGTATATGTCTATTGACAGGTTATAAAAAATAAAGAGTATAGGAAGGTGTATATAATGGTATACATGGAGGAGAGAAACAATACACTATGATTGTAAAAAAGGGAAAGGTGTACATAATGGTACACGTGTATTGACAGGTTAGAAAAATAAAGGGTATAGGAAGGTGTACATAATGGTATACATTAACTGACATGTTTTTCTAAATTTCCAGGCCTACAGAAATAAAAACACATTAGCAAAAGTAAAAACGTAAAATCTTTAAAAGAAAATAACATAGTATCATCCATTTTAACAAAAATAAAATGATATAGCAAAGGACATGATCAATTCATTAAGAAGAAAAAAACTACCAAGCAAGGAAAAAAGAACGGAAGTAATAAAATCAACAAAGGAGTGGGGCAGGTAGCTCTGTTTTGATGACCAAGGTGAAGCATTTTGTGCACCTCATAGGCCTCATTTGCTACTCATAAGCCTTATTGATACGCTGAGTTCTTCGTCTACCAGGTGGAGGATTATAAGTATGGGAACAAATATCCCATCACTAGGATCATAAACCTCTGGCTTTTCAAAATTGAGGATGGGGAATATGATCTCTTGGTATGCCAAGTTGAGCCATTAAGTGGGGAAATATGGCTCAAAAAATGAATAAATGTCATCCCTCGTAGCATGAATGGGAGAACAAGCATGTGCACAAGAAAACCCATTTACTGGCGACCTGTAAAAAGTACATGTGTTTTTGCAGAAGATCTACACAGTGAGACTAGGAAAGAATGACATTCATACACTGACTAACCCTCCAAGTACGACCAATATTTGTGTTCTCCATTAGTAAAGCCTCGTATATGAGAGTGAGCTTAGTGTTGAAAGTTTCTAGATATTTTACACTTCTCTCAAAAGTATTCCTCATAATCTTCAAACCTGAAAATTAAAACAAAAAACACGAATCAAAATGATCTAGAAAAAATACAGATAAACATTTGTCGACAGATAAACATGAAGAAAACCCATGTGTATAACAATGTACACATGGTTTCAGAACTATGCGCAACTTCAAATCAACAACGTACATACACAAAAAAGGAGCTCCACTTATAAAACAAAAAAATAAATGACCAAAGAAAAGTAAAAACAATCATACTCATCGTACCTCATCCACAAGAGCATAAGCAAGTACTTTTTGTCATCAGTAATCCAATTGTTAAATGACTCGGCAAGACTTAAAGAGTGAGCACCATACCTACATTTAAGATAAAATACAGAAGCTAAATTCTCATTCGGAATAGTTCTGATATAATTGGCAACATACCCGCAGCCAAGAACATGCATACCTCACAAAGCAGCTTCACAGTTGGCAGCTGTATACGAGTAAGCAACTGTGTAAAATAAATCTATAAAATCCTTGGAATTCGCTTCGTCTGATCCAATTGAGGTGATAAAAGCAAAAGATGTGAGCTGAATCAGGAAATACTTTTGGAATGCCATGTACAAGGCCTTCCCCACTATCACTAAGAAAAATAATAGGACGATCATCTACTATTTTTTAAAAATTGTCCAGCAACCACTCCCATTTTTGTTTATTTTCAGCCCAAACAAGAGCAAAAGCGTATGGGAAAAAACCATTGTTCCCATTGATACAGGTGGCATCCATTAGAGCACCCTTGAATCTACCCGTAATGAATGTGGCATAGCTCTGTTTGCAAGCACCAAAACATATGAAAAAACTCTGAAATCTTATGGTGCATCACCAAAATCAAATTTCATATAGCTAAGAGAATTAGTTTCCTGAATGGCTTTGGCATACCAAACTAAATCAGTGTATGACTTCTCATCATCCCCAAACTGTTGTTCAAACACAGATTTTTTCCCTCTACGAGCATGATGATACTTAATATTGGACCCACAAGTCTTCTTAAAAAAGTGAAATGATATGATTGGGTTTTAAACTAGGAGCTCCCTGTATATTGTCAGATATCAAATCCTTGACTAACTTGGTTGTCACCGGTGGACTCTTCAACCTCAAACCAACTCCACAACTGTAAAAATAAATAAATAAATAAAAAAAGAACAAGGAAAAATAAGAAATGTGCACCACAATGTACGCCTAAAAAAACCTACATATATAAGGTACAAAAATTTGTACACCACTATGGACATACACATAAAAATCCTAAAATGAGTAATATGTAACTCATGCCCAAAATGAATCCTCACCTGTGAAGACTATTAGCATCTTTTAGAAGGAACAGAGAAGTGTCACCATTCACAAGCCCAAAATGAATCCTCCATGAACAACCAACTTATTTACACTTTGCAGTAGAACGAGTCTTTTCATTTTTAAAAATCCTAATCTTGTCAAGAATATACAACCATTCATCAGAAACAAGAGGCTTTCCCTTATCTGCATCATGGTCTACCACCATTGTAAACTAAGGACTTTCAATTACAAAAGAATTTGCAGTACTATAACCAGAACTAGTACTACCACAAGATTTAAAACGAGAACTAGTCTTTGAATCAAGCCAACATTAATTCAAATAACATTTTTCATTAATTGTTAATAAAAATCGTAAGATAAACTAGACCTTGCAGTTGTATGTCACCAAGTACAAAAACTCTGTGATCATTGTCAATATAACTCAAAACTATAGTCTCAGGAGACAAAGACATCCATTGCTTGTAGGCAAAACGCTTCAGCTCATCTACGATGCTCCACATACTTACAAGGAAAACCTACGAATGCTCAACATGATTCAAAATAGCATAAAAAACCTTCTCGGGCATTGTTGATACCCTGCAGATTACAAAAAACTTATATATAAACTGGAAAATGTCCAGTGTACAAAAGAATACACATGCTATAAAAATAAATCAGTTACTCTGTTAGTTAATCAACATGAACAAAATTTAGAGAGTTATACAAACACACGGAGAGTTATACGAACAGACATGGATATATGCAGACATCAAAAAATATAAATCACGTACAAAAAATCTAAAAATCACCAACATAAAGAGATTTAAAAATTACATAAAATCTGAATAAACTAACAAAGAGAATTGAAATCAAAAAGATTTGAATAATATTTCAATACATGAGAGAGATAATAACATCTGAAGCTTCAAATCACATTTTCAGATTTGAATAAACTAAAACGTATACAGTGTACAATAAAGTACACATTTTATATAATCAAAAAATAAATAGAAACCAAATACTCGATCAATTATCGAAGATCAAATATATAGAGTTTTATTATAACACATAGACAACAAATAAAAGTGAAAACGCGGGGGTATAACAACCGCACCCAATATTTCGTTCGGAAATCTGTATGGACTAAACTCCAGTATAATTTTGATAGCACCAACTTAAAATTGAGACTCAATCAAGAAAGATATCAAAGAGCTTTATTTCTTTCTCAATACAGTAAGTAAATCAATTGGATAGAAATCTGTGAGACTAATTGATATGAGAATAAATCAGATGGTACCAAAGACCAATGTCCGAGTGTCAAATCATATCCAACAAACAAGGTTAGATTTATCAACCATAGTTGGACCATGCACAACTTGTGATATTTCAACTATATAAACAAATATAATGCGGATCAGAAATAACACAGACATCGGAAATTTTGTTAACGAGGAAACCGCAATGTATTAAGACGCTACAGACTCTAGCCTACTACAAGTTAACTTTGGACTGGAATGTAGTTGATCCCTAGCCAAGTCTCACACCTATTAAGGTACAGTGATAATTGCTACAACTAAGAATTGCTATTAAGACTCTGCGCACTTGATTCCCTTAGCTGATCTCACCCACAACTAAGAATTGCTACAAACCGAAATCGAAGACTTATAAACAAATCTGTCTCCCACAGATAAGTATATTCTGGTTGTTATTTCCGTCTTTAGATAAATCGAGGTGAGCATGAAACTTAACTAATAATCCGGTCTTATATTCCCGAAGAGCATCCTAGAAATATTAGTCACCTCACAATAACAAAACTGATTAACGGAAAAAGTTATTGCGGAATCACAAGAGTCTGAGACGAAGAACTGTGATGATTACTTTTTATTTCTTACCTATCATAGATAAATCTCGAGAAAACATTAGAGAAGATTAAACTCAATACGATAGAAAAAGTAAAATCAGAATACGCAACTACAGAGAAAATAGTTATATCTGGCTTCACGAATCCCAAGTGATGTCTTCAAGCCGTTAACCAAATAATGGTTTTGGAAAACCCTAGGTTAATGGAGAATTGACTTTAGTTTTCAACTAGCACACACAAGAATGTCGGGATTATGTTTTCCACATGCTAGAGTTCCCCTTATTATAGTCTTTCAAATCATGCATGTTTTCTTACAATCAAAGCTAAGATAACTTAGTAACAAAGCAATTGATATTCACCGTTAGATGGACTCCTGATTTAAGATTCAAGCTAAGTCTGCTTAGAAACTATTCAATCAATCTCCATTGTTAGATGATATTAGCTTGATACACACAAATGAAATATATCTATATTTAGATATGCATGAATCGTACCTAAACGTGTACACTTATAGTTAACCGAAGTTAGCCGAAGTTAGCCGCATGAACACTTATAGTTTATCCACATTCATCTAACGCTTCTAAATCAAATATGATGATCAATCAATCATGATTGATAATCAAATGAATCTGAATGTGCTTTAAGAGAGTTGTTCAAATGTTCACTATCTCATAGAAATATCCATGAACAATTTGAAACATATTCAGTTTGGCTTGTAGTTGTACAAGTACTACACAAGAACAGATTCATGAACATAATGCCACGGTTTGCAAAACAAGTTCTTATACCTTATTTCATTAAAGTTCCATGGAATTTAGTTCGCAAACGAACCTGAGTTCATGAATATGAAATTCATACTTACCGATTTTAGAACCAGAACCAATGTGTTCGTAAATAGAGTACGCGAACCACAGTTCCGGACTTTGGCCTAGTCTTTCGTTTCGCAAATAGAGTACACGAACTACAATTCCTGACTTAGCCTTGTCTAGCCGTTCGCAAACAGAGTACGCGAACCACAGTTCATGACCTTTCACAGGTAAACCTGTTCGCAAACAAGAGTTCCGTACCTGAACTAGAGCTTCAAAGTTCTCATACAAGGTATACATACTAATGTTATATCCAGGAATTTGTAGTACTTCTAAACTCTCATTTAATCATTGAAACATTCTTAAAAGACAACAATGGTAATATCACACATACCACTAGCTTCAAGTAATTTTTAAGTGATTAATCGATCAATACGAAACTTCCCAAGTTAACATCAAATGATTGTATCACACAAATCACGTAAGATGTTCAAGGTACTTTTCACATGATCATCTCGACTTAATATTTATTTTCCAACAAATAAATAATCTACAACTAAACTCGTCAAGTAGATGATGAAGTTTAAGCTAAAGCTAAAAACTTCCAACACGTATTTCGAGAAATATATTAACGAGATAAACTTGGCTCGAAATTTCGAATGTGTATAATGTAAAGGTCTATAAGCTATATGAATTAGTATCTTTAGAAGATAGAATAGAATAGACTTCCGAGTGATAGATAAGTTTTAGTCTCCACATACCTTTTGTTGATGAATTTCCTCCAAGCTCTTCAGTAGATCTTCTTCTTCAATTGGTTAAAGCCGTGAAGTCTAAAGCTCAACTACACACTTTTATCCTAATCTGAGACATATTTATAAGTAGACTAGAAATCAAGTATATACTTTTAATCAACTAAACTTGACAAACAAACTTGAGATAGCAACGCTTGCGAGTTTGACCGAGCAGTGCTCTAACAAAAATTCTACAATCAAATATCGGCTCAACTTCATATCGTCCATCAAAAAATAAAAAATCAAATCAACAGAGTAATCAAAATCTTTTCACGAGAATCAAAACCTAAGAAATAACAAAATTAAATCAAGATCATAAGAAAATAAGATGTAACAGATAAGAGTAACTCAATATCATCAAGAAATCAAACGACTAACCAAAAGAGAACACGCAATAAAGATGGAAAAATAACCTGAGATTGAAATTTGTTGCAGAAACGATTTAATCCTCCAAAATCTCACTCTATCTGTTTAATCACCTCCAAAATTTCTATTTGTCTCGCTCTCTCTCTCTCTGAATCTTTTCTGAATACAAATCTCACATCTAAAATAAACTCAATACGAAAACCTATGTTTATATGTGGAATCGGTGGAAGTTCAATTCTTTTATATTGAAAATACAGATATCAAGGAATCGTTTAGAACTTGGAATGACACGTCGAAAATTTTGGCGTAACTGTAGAACCAGAAATTATTTGGACTATAGAGTACTAGGCTTTGGAGGGTTGGACTAGAGTATCCAAAGCCCACTAAAAATGGATTAAACGTTAAACATTCCTTGCACACAGTGCATGCCTTGTGTGCAAGGAATGGGTTGTGTTTACAAGACAATTTTTGCGTTTTCACTTATTACTAGGGGAAATTAGGCTAAGGCCCAAAAGAAATAATATATTTATTGTCAGGTCCAATTTTTTTTTCCGGGTTACAGTGACACCCATAATTATATGAAATTTTAAAAAAATGTTTGCATAACGGGTTATGCATCCTAATTTTTCAGGGGTATAATTGGAAAACAAACTAGAATGTAACATATCTAAAAAACCGCGCCTTGGAATTTTACAAATTTGATATCGTTGGAATCTTTTAAAGAGAGCTACACAACGAGTACAACCAATAATATCAATTTTTTATTTTTTACGAAAAAATCGGAAGTGATCATCATTTTAGGCAAATTTTTTGAAAACTTGATACATAACCATTATGCAGCCACCAAAAAAGATGCATAACACATTATGTAGACACAACAAAAAGATGCATAAAACGTTATGCAATCATATTTTGGTTCATGCATTTACTAATTTAGTGATGCAACCACTAAAACAATATGTACGCCTAAAAAAATAACATCACAAAATACAAAAGACGCAGAACGAATTATGCAATAATTTTCTCGACTACATAACAAGTTATCCATCCATTGTTTTGGTTAATTTCAGTGCTTGCAAAAAAGTGGTTGCATAATGCGTTATGCATCCATTTTCACGATTGCATAACATGTAATGCATATATTATTGCAGGTGCATGACAAGTTATGGAGTCTTTGTTTTTGTTGGTTTCAATAGCAACAAAAAATTTGTTGCATAACGTGAACAGTTTTCTGGACTGCATACCAAGTTATGCAACAATTTTTGTAGATGCATAACATGATATGCATACATTTTCATAGTTGCATAACAAATTATTCAACCATTATGACCAACATCAACACCAATACATCCATAGCTTCCCAACCAACAACGCCAACTCCTCAAACTCAGCTTATCCAAACATTATCCTCCAGCCATAGATTCTCAATCAACTACTACCAGTCTTCTAAATCCAGACCATCCGAATCCACTACTCCACTTGCAAATCGTATATAACTTCCATTATGTAGCTCTTCCCAGCTTGTAATGTGCAATCACATTCAATGAATCCTAAGCATACATCTAGTTAAACATTTTGCATCCAACCTCCATATGAATCTCTCAAGAACACCAACGCAAAACCTCTTCTGAGATCTTCTTCAATCACCAGATACATTCTTCAGCTCTAAAAATCCATCCAGATACATTACCAGCAAAACTGCAACTACAACACTCCATCTAACAGTGTTAACACCCATTTCCATCAACAACAAGAACACCATCTGATTTCTACAGCTCTCAGTAACCAACAACAAACAACTAAATTCTATCTTGAATATCAAAAACATCCTCAACTCCAACTGATTTGCAATTGAACGCAAACCCGTCTCAGATTCCTCCATCTTCCAAAATATCTCTTCAATTTCTTCCCTATTTCGAAATTATAATTTCCTGACCTAAAATGAGTTTCATCAAATTGAAGAAAACAAACAAGTCCGCAATCAAATCATCAAAATCTGAAGCAACAAAAGAAAGATTGAATTGAATTTTAGGTTATGTCTTCTAGGGTTTTGATTGAATTAGATAGAAAGATATCAAAAGAAATATGTTGTTAATGGTGTTCTCTTTGTCATATTTCTTGTGACCATTTCCAAAGATTGAATCTTCAAGGCTAACAGTAGCTGATGATCTTAAATCGAAGATTGAATAATCAATTTCAGAAAAACAATCTCTGATCTCTTCCTCTTTTTGCCTCTCGCTTTTTGAAGAAAGAAAAGAAATCTCAGAATAACCTAATTTTAGAAAATGGATGCGAGCGTGAACTTTTCTGACGGTGGGTTTGAGGGTGAGAAAAAACTAAAAAATGGGTGTCGTCGTAGTTTTCACTTATTATTATTTTCTTGGGTTATTGTTAGTGACACAACATGGGCCTCTAGGCCCAGTCGGTGCTCATATGGCGTGACCTAATATCTTTGTTATACTGCTAGTGCTAGTATTTCTTTTTCATGTCCACTTTCTATCGCATCCTCCAAGCACAATTCAGTGTACTGATTCGCGTCCTAACTAAAGTAAAGCAGCGAAGTGAACATGAAAGTTTCTAGAACTGAACAGAGCCTTTGTTATACTTTTCTGGTGACGTAGTCGGATTTGAATGATGGTTCATACCTTTTTGATACAGCGAATGAGAGCACATATAATATTCCAGCTTCTAATATGTAACATTCGGTGGTCTTTTAGTTGCATAGGCTCCTCAAAACTACAACAAAAACTTTGGTCCATGCAAACATATTACAAAAATAGGTTCCTTTATATACTTATCCAACTGTTATGATATCAGCTTTTATGCCTTCTTTGGACATTGGCGGCCCAGCTCAAGACCCACACCATCACCAACCCACAAAAAGATGACGGAAGGTGTATCTGCACTTGCCTGAAAAGAGAGGAGCAAGCTTAGAACATAGTTATCCAAACTGAAGAATGCTAGGAATTCTAGTCAAGGTGCACTAGGAAAGAGGAGAAAAGAGCAATACCTCAAACTTAAGGTTTAAAATTTCTTCAAATGTCCAGTAGTCTATATGGTTAACAATACCAGGGGACCGATGAACATATTCTTCCTATGGAGTCTGGAGAAAGAATGAGCTCACGTAAATTGCAATTGTGCTACATTCTTCATGATCTTGTGTTCTTCTTAATAAGCTCTCCGAGTTTCAGATAATACTCCACAGCATTAGTAGGATAAGAAGTTATGTCACCTCATTGCCAGTAGGATGAAAGCCACCTCCTCCGTAGTCTTGTGAACACGGAAATCACGTAGGCATCCACGTGTTCACAAACAATCTCAGCGTGAATTGAATATAAACATTAAAGTGTGAATATAGCATAAAATACATAGGTAGATGTTGATTCATTGATTCCAAACCCCGCGGGTTTGTCATGATCTCATCCACATCCAAAATGGTAGATCTAAGAAGTGAACACATAAATAAAGATACATGAATGCTAAACGTAAAGGAGACAATGATTTACGTGGTTCAGCACTAAGGCCTACATCCATGGGTCTGGGGATATTCACTATGAAGTAATGGTTACAAGAATAGTCGCAAGACTTTTAGTGTTCATCAAACCCGCAGGTTGATGCTCATACTTACTTCTCACTGATTTCTCTCCTATACTCTAGTTCTCTCCCAATGTTCCTCCCCCCCTCTCCTCTTTGGAAGGGACATATATATAGCTAATTTAAGTGGGTCCACTGGAAAAGAGCTGTTGAAGTCTTATCTTCTTGTGCTCTGTGCATAGTCCGCGGACTTCCTTATCATTCCGCGCCTTCTATAATTCCTATGTTCATTACGCTGACCAACCCCCGCTCTCTTCGTTGGTCATCTGACACGTGCCCTCGGCGGCACTAAATGCGAGTGGTTGGGGCGGCTGCGGGCGGTGTCGGTCTTCCCTTGTCACGTACGTGTCGGTTGGACTTTCCCAGTAGTTGATTATACCTCACCTCGTGATGAGGTAAAGTGTAGCAGAGTAGCTCTTTGGTGTTACGTGGGGATACCTTCCTTTGATGCTCCTTCATCTTCGACCGTTGAACTTGACAGATGGCACGCCGTCTAGATCCTATGGATGCCCGTACATGTCATCCACTTTTATGACGTGGCCTCCACTTGGACTTTGCTAGTACACGTGGTGAGGGAGATAAATAAGTGTACTTACAATTTGCCCCTCTTCTTGTGACTGGGCGCCAGCTTTAGTTGGAAGAAGAACCGTGTGGTACGTTTTTATCTCTCTCTTCATAACTTCTCCTAAAAAGGAGTTATCTGCATTTATTGTGCACGTTTCCCATATCCGGCAATAAATGCCCCTTGGGTAGTGGACGGTTTCTTTTGGTCCTATAAAAAAGAAGAGAATGAAGGAATGTGAATTAAATTCACATTCTGTGTTTATTCTCTGCCCCACTTTGTTCTTCGCCTTCTTAACTTCTTCCGCCACCATTACTGTTGCCGCTGCTGCTGTTGCTGCTGCCGTCGCTGCTGCTGTTGCCGCTGCTTTACTTATTGAAGTTCAGGTAGGATTTTTTTACTTTGTTTACTCGCCATTTCTACCCCTGTTGAGTTCTTGATTTTCTGGTGATGAATCATGATGGGTATCAATCTTATGTATATCATGGAATTTGAAAGTTGACGCCGCTGAGCCGTGTGTTTTGCCGGCCACGTTTTGATTCTCTTTTTCTTCTTTTGAGTTTGAGTAATAGCTTGAGAACTTAAATGGTTGTAGATGAAATCTAGGGTTTTCTTCACGTTTTTCTTGTTCTTGAGATTTTCTTGTTTTTCGATCTTCCTTGACTCGATTTGCACTTCTATTTGTGTTTGTGTCCTTGAGATATGTCCGATCGTCCGCGGGTTCCTTATCAAACTCCTCCGTCAAGTCCTCATAGATCTCCTCGGAGAGATTCCAATATTAGGGCGGAACTTCGCCTCCTCTTACTCGGGGTGGTCCTCGGGATAGACGAACGTCCTCGTCCTGCAGTCGAGGCCTTCGCTCAAAAGAGGTGATCCGCCGGAGGGTCTAGATACGCGTGACTCGTCCTAGAGATGGGTCTCTAAGAAACGACAAAATCCGCGCCGATCTTCTAGATGTGCGGCCTCTCGCACCATGCCTCCACCGCGGACTAATCTTCCTTCGTCTCCACACTGTGCCTAGTTCGGGCAAGTCAACTAAGAATCGGCCTCAGAAGAGAAAGGCTACGGAGATAGAATCTTCGGGAGATGTAGTTCCTCCTAACAAGAAGGTAGCGGGTTCTGCGGAAGATGCTACGGGGGACGCTTACGAGGATGACTCTGTTGTTACTTTTCGTCCTTTACCTTTGGGTAACAAGAAGTTCACTTTCAGACACATCGATCTTGAAGCCTTCAAATTGAACACGGTCTTCAGCACTTCCAAGTGCGCTTTTATGCCCCAGATATAAAGATATAACCTATGATATGGTTACCAATTATCGATACGATGCCTTTCATTTATTGACGACCGTGGGTGCTTTGAGGCTGGTTTAATGTTGCCTTTGTATAAAGCGGTGATGATTTCTACTAGGGTCTTGTCTAGCCGCGATCTTTGCTAAGAAGAGTCATAATCATGGGGTGCGGCGGTTGACGGAGAAATTATCTTCGCCATCTCCGAGAATGCTATCTTCGTAGCAAAGGGCAAACGATGATGACCTGCTATACCCCCAAATTAGAAGAGGAGAAAGGGTGGTATACTCTGAAAATTTCAACAAGTCCTTTGGAGATTATGTTAACGAGGAATACACGTAAGCCGTGGTGCGTGAGTCTGCGGAATATTGCTCATGTTAAGGGGAAATTCGCCTTTTGAGCGAGGTAAGTGATTCCAAGATGGCGAGGATTCACAGTGCTTTGAAGGTCTTCCTATTCCTGCTGATGAGAGAATTAAGCGTGATCATGACTATGAGTGGTCTTCCACTGTTGTTGAGGTTGTTGGTCTGTGGGTCTATGGTTGGGTCCCCGGACCCCATGGTTGGCAACCTATTGTTGATAGTTCTTATCGCGAAGCCTCTCCTTCTCGTTATGCCCATTACTGCCCTTAGCAGATGAGTTTTGAAGGTATGGATTTTGCTTACAATCGTGATGTTGATGATGCGGAAGACGAAGATATATCCGATGTTAACCCTCCTCCGCAGAGTACTAATATTGCTAAGGTGTGTTGTTTGTTTTCTACGTATATATGCCCCTTCGTTTTCTTAAGTAATGTTGATTATGCTAAGAAAAGGAGATACAAATGGCTCTTTTATCATTGTCTCTTTATCATTATGTTTCTTTATCATTATGTCTCGCAGGTGCTTAGAAAGAAAAAGATCAATCCCAAGCAATCGTCAAATTCTCCCACCGAAGATTCTACGCACTTCGAGGATGTGAACAGTCCAATGAATGGTGACGAGGATGTTTTCGATAAGGAAGAGCGGATTGAGACTTCTCCGCCCTTTCAAGAAGGAATTAGTGTTGCTGGTGGGGGCGTCGGTGGAGGTGATGGTGATCAGGCCACTGGTGGTGGTAGTGGTGATCAGGCCGCTGGTGTTGGTGTTGGTGATCGGGCCCCTGGTGGTGGTAGTGGTGATCAGGCCCCTGGTGGTGGTGGGGATGTCGTGTCTGGGGGGGGGCTGCTAAGTCAAGTGGGGCCGCGGGTATTGAGGTTGGTGAAAATGCGGTCGCGAGAGGACGGTGGCATTGGCTGCGGCGGGCCGTTGTAGACAAGGGCAAGGGAGTTGCTCTTGGTAGTAGTGACAAGGATGGGGATGCTTACTGTGAGTTCTCCTTTGGTAAGGTTTTGTCCGGGGAACAATCTTTTGACATGGCCGCAGCTTTGGGGCTTGTCTCGGATTTCAATCTGCTTCCAGCTGGTGATGACTGGGATGTTCTTCAAGGTAGCTGCGGAGGTGGGTCAGTACGCGGATCTGATGCTGAGGTTTTGGCGGTTCATCCAGAGGGTTTTGTTGGCACTTCCTCCGCTGCTAGCGGGGCTTTGGTGCAAGGTAATACTGGTGCTTTACTTGGTGGGAAGCCCTCAGATGATTTCTCGCGGTCCTTGATCGCGGATGGCGATGATGCTATTTTGGCTTGGCTTAAAAAGAAGGACTTGCTTGTCGTGTCGCATCCACGACCCTGTGATTGAAGGGAAAAGAGTTCGGACTCTTTTACTCGCAGGCATATGGAGCTAACCTCTGAGGAGGTGGTAGATGAAGAGTGGGACAAGAATCTTGTGGCCAGCGGGATTGATCTCGTGGTGAATCCTCCCTCTCTTATTCTTTGGTATGATGGCTATTCTTTGATGGGTACAAGTCTGATTATCCCCAACAGCGGTTATTGGAGGTTTGTCCTGCTCTCTCTAACCCTGATTTTACTTAGGTGTGTTATGTGAACTAATTTCCCTTTTTGATCGATAGATGAATAGGAGTGAGTATTGCAACCATAATCTTTACCGGCTCTTCAAGGCTAAGTCTCTCAAGCTAGAAGCGAAACTCCGCCATCGTGAAGAGATGCTTTCGAGTGTTGAAGCTGCGGCCTCTGCTAAAGATAAGGAAATAAGCGAGTGAAGGCTGCTGCTTAAGCGCAAGGAACATCGGGACGTGGAAGAGGCAAAGCTGCGTTCGAGCTAGCTTCGGTCAAGGGCGAGGTTAGAGGTGGGTGAGAAGAATTCTTCATCTATTTGGTCTGCGTCTCCTCCTCTTTGATTATTAGATGTTCCTTATATGTTTACGAGTTATCTTCTTCTTCCCTCCTCCCATTTGTACTATCTTGGTGGGTGGAATCTCTCGAGTTGATGTGGCTTCGGGGTGAGAGAATTCGTCAAAAGGTCGTATTCTTTGAGTTAGTTGAAATATTCAAGAGTGAATCGGCGAAATGGAATGCTCGCGCGGATGTCCATAATGCTATGGCCGAAGAATGGCGTAAGAAAAAGTTTTGCTTGGTAGATCGCAAAACCAAAACAACCATGACCGTCATTTATTCAACGGGGCTCTTTTATGGACGCGGGATAACCTTGAGAAAGCCGCGGCCGATTTCCACTCTAGAAGTTAAGCTTAATGTCATGGAAGAAGAAGCTGCGGCAAGCGTGTTCTTCTCATCCCTCAGATGTGCGGGCTTATATGCAACGTCTTGCTAAGGAAAGAGATAACGCTAGGGCGGAATCTGGCGCTCTTAGTAGTGCCTTATCCGCGTCTCGAGCTGATGTGGCCCGTCAGGTTGAGTATGAGAAAAACTTAGAGGTGACTATATATCGTCTTAACAAGGGTTTGGAATCGAAGAATGATGAGGTTAACCGATATCATCATTCGAACTCAATGCTTCGAGATGACCTAAGCGCGAGTCAGTATGCTCATAATCTTCTGCAAGTAGATTATGATAGGTTATCAAATGAATATGATTATGCCATGAAGCACGGGACTCCGCGGTTTACCATTGTGAAGGTATATGTTTTTGTCATCGAGTGTGCTTTGTGTTGTATTTGTTATAACTCTATCCTTTTCTAATATCCATGAGCTCGAGGACTGACTTCCAGCTGCGGATGGCAAGTTTGCCGAAGCTCGAGGCTAAGGTAGTTCAATTGGAGGGCCAAGTCAATTACCATCGTGGTCTGGCCTTGTCTCAGGAGGAAGCGTTGAAGCAAGCCGATCAAAAGGTGTGCCATCTTTCTACTTCCCTAAATCAGGCTGAGATGAAGAGCGTAGATATAGGCTTCGTGGCTCGTAAGCAGTTGGCAGAAGAGATTAACAGGACTCTTGGTGAGATTGAGTTGGATCTCAAGAAGAACCATGGACTAACCAAGAATTATACTCGTCGTCCCGTGCCCGCGCTTCCTTCAGGTTCCTCTGGCCCTTCCTCTGGTGGTAGTGTTCCTTCGTCTTTGAAGGATAAACCCGAGGTAAATGCTCCTTCTCAGTAGATCATAGCTAGTATGCTAGGGATTGATCTCAGTTGCTTAGCCTTCTTGGCGTTTTTGCTGCTTTTCTTGCTAGGTTTGTAATCAACTGTTGTGTACTAGATCAAACTTTAGCGTTTAAATCTGAATTTGTATTTTGTTGAATTCGCATCTATTGGCTTTATAAATCAAGTTAATATAACGAGTAATTCCGTAGTGTTTGTAATCCAAGGATGTTGATCTTTGGAATTTGAGAAAGTGGGATTTGAGGAAGTGTATTGTTCGTGCAATTCCGTAGGTTGATATCCTCGGAATTGTCTTGTGACCTGTCACCCCGTCCAGCTAATTCCTTGGCCAGAGGATTTCTAAATGGTGGGGGTCTGGCCGACGTTCAAGGATATATTCCGTTGAGTTCGCGGCTTATAATATTGCTCGGATATCTCGTTCTGGGGGAAGTCACCCCCTGGTCATACACTTATAGAAACTTATGGGGGAGTTCCGAGAGATTGCATGTGTATGCTTTGCGCGGGATATTCCCCGGTATATTGCATTGGGTATGATCCACGCTTTGTGCGGGA
Source organism: Papaver armeniacum (assembly GCA_023531295.1). Lineage (NCBI taxonomy): Eukaryota > Viridiplantae > Streptophyta > Magnoliopsida > Ranunculales > Papaveraceae > Papaver > Papaver armeniacum. Next base: position 972,793 of record JAJJWW010004861.1, read on the forward strand.
CATTCCTCTTATTAAAGTATAATGCAAGTTCTTAATAATAGTAACTGCACAATGATTTACGTGGTTCAGCCCTAAGGCCTACGTCCATGGGGTAATGATAGTGTCGATATTTTATTAAGATGTGGCATGGTTTTCAATGTACATTCATATTTCGTTCTTTTGTTGATCTCCCTATGTACAGATGGGTATGTGAGTGGTACATACCTGTGTCCCATGTGGTATTGGTTGTGCGTATTGAATAAATTGAAATGCGTGTGGGTAATGGGTAGAATATGACACTTTGAAGATGAAAGCTTGGATTGATTAAAAAATTAAGGCGCGTTACTCCTTCATCAGAGATAGAAACATGTGGACTTGTAAGTCAATTTTCTTCTTCTGAAACGCATACGCAGGTAATAGATTACGGGTAGTATGCCTTTAGATATTTGGCATTCCACGGATGCATGAGGATTTCCCCTTTCAAATTACGCAGATAGTAAGAGCCATTTCTGCGATGTCGTGTATTACGTAGGGTCCTCCCCACGTTGGTGCTAATTTTTCCCACTTCTTTTCTCATTGGTATTGGGAATGGTCCTTAACACATCTTTGCCCTTCTACAAAATTCCTAAGTTTCACTTTTTTGTTATACTCTACGGCTAGCTGCTTACGCTGGTAGTTTTCCATTCTTTGCAGTGTCGCTTCTCTCCTTTCTTCGAGATCGTCAAGCTTTTCCAACATCATGTCCGTGGTGAGGTTCTTATCCCATGCTTCTGTCTTTGTTGTTGGTAGTAGAATTTCCATAGGGATTACTGCTTCTGCTCCATACGTGAGTAAAAACGGAGACTCTCATGTAGCTGATCTTCGACTTGTCCTGTATGCCCACAGAACGTTATGTAACTACTCACACCACCGCCCCTTGTACTCGTCTAGTTGTTTTTTAAGGATAAGTGCCAAAGTTTTGTTTGTGGCTTCTGCTTGTCCATTGCTCTGTGGGTATATGGGGGTGGATTTGTTTTTTCGAATTTTGAGGGTGTCGAACAGCAAGTCGATATTCTTTCCTTGCAGCTGTTTACCGTTGTCGGAAACTATCTCTGCGGGGATGCCAAACCTGCAAATGATATTTTGGAAAATAAAAGTAAAGACGTTTGAATCACGAATTCTTGCCAGTGCCTTGGCTTCTACCCACTTGCTGAAGTAATCCATTGCCACTATTAGGAATCTTCTTTTTCCGGTCCCTGATACGAGCGGGCACACTATGTCGATACCCCATTTTGCAAAGGGCCACGGACTGCCCACAAAGTTCAACTTTATGGCTGGGGCGTGGATTCGTCTGCCAAATCTTTGACATTCCTCGCACCTTTGCGCCATTCTGGCCGCGTCTCGGATCATGGTTGGCCAGTAGTAGCCCTGTGTCTTTGCCTTATCTGCAAGGGACCTCATTCCGATGTGATTCCCGCGTCTCCTCTATGGATGTCTTTCAAGATGCCATGTCCCTCGGATCGGGACTGAGGCGGCGGCGAAGTGGCCCGAGGAATGATTTTTACGTATAAGGTTCCGTCTCTTAGCTCGTACATCCCCGCTCTGGATTGTACTTTCCTGCTTTGTTTGGTGTCCTGGGGAGTTTCCCTTCCTCGAGGAAAGAATGGATTTCGATTCTCCAATCTTCTTCGATTTTGTAATCGTCGTCCTCATCGCTTGTCGCATGATGTCATCATTCTGGAAGTCGTCGAATATGTGTTCTCCGATATCATCGTCAGAGATATCTTCCTCCCTAGACTTGCGTTGGTTAGCCGCGCACATCTCTTGGGGCTTGATGGATGGTTCGTGCACTCTTGTTATCTTGATTGCTTTGACATACTCGTTTTTTGAGCATGGCTGATATATATGCCAAGGCATCCGCGTGCCTGATCTCCTTCCTACGCAGATGTCGGAACTTGATTTTTGGTATTTGGGAAATGAACGTTTGCACCAGAGCCATGTATGCCATTAGTGTCTCCTCGTACACATTGTATTCGTAGCCTATCTGCCGTATGATTAGTTGTGAGTCACTTGTCAACCGCACTTCTTGTATCCCCATTTCAAATATCAAGCGGAGAGAATGGACCACTCCTTCGTACTCTACGATGTTATTTGTATGGCCTTCAAATTCCAATCTGAATGCGTGCACGATCCTATCCCCCGCGGGTGTGGTGTTGACGATGCCTATCCCCGCGCCCTCTCTATTTTTGGAGACGTCAACAAAGACCTCCCATTGTCGTGGGTTTACCGGTTCAAGAATATTATTTGGCTCCTTTTGCTTTTCTATTTCGGGGCGCCGCGCTCCTCCATCCTTGTATGCGCACCTCTTCTTCGTTGTCCAAAGGTAGGTCTGCTAGGAAGTCTGCTAACACTTGCGATTTCTGAGAGTGTTGAAGCTCATAGTGGATGTTGAATTGGTCGAGGTACGTGCTCCATTTTGCTATGCGTCTTACCTTTCCTACCCCTTTGAGGATGGCTTCTAAGGGTGCTCGACATGGGATACGTATGTCATGCGTTAAGAAGTACGTCCTCAGCTTTAAGGTGGACCATACGATGGCTAAAATCAGTTGTTCGATTCTTGTATAGTTTCTTTCCGCGGAATTCAAGGTTTTGCTGACATAGTAGATTGGCTGCTCCTCCTTTGTGTGGGTCCCGACCCGATCTGCGCTTACGCATCGTCTTTGCTGCAATGTACTGAGTGCCAAGACTTCGTCGGAGTCGGTTTCTGAAGGATAGGGATCTCCGCTAGATATTGTTTGATGCCTAGGAAGGCTTCTTCGCATTCTGCAGTCCACTCAAATTTCGTCCCCTTCTTTAGTATGTTGAAAAAGAGTTTGCATTTATCCGAGGATCTCGAGATGAACCTTCCCAAAGCTGCTAGGGATCCATTGAGCTTTTGTACTTCTTTTAGGTTCTTTGGAGATGGCATGTCTACTATGGCTCGGATTTTTGCGGGATCTACTTCAATGCCCCTTTTTGTCACCAGGTACCCAAGGAATTTTCCGGATGTTACTCCGAAGGTGCACTTCTCTGGGTTTACCTTCATATTGTGTTCTCTCATAGCTTCGAAGATGTCCCTCAGGTCTTGGTGATGGTTCTTCCTCAATCTGCTTTTTACGAGCATATCATCAACGTAGACCTCCAAGGTCCTGCCAATCCATGGCTTGAAAATAGCATCGACCATCCTTTGGTATGTTGCTCCCGCGTTCCTGAGTCCGAAAGGCATCCTCATGTAGAAATAGAGGTCGTGGGGTGTGTAAAATGCCGTATGTTGCTGATCTTCTTCTGCTAAAAATAGTTGATTGTACCCGGAGTATCCGTCCATGAATGATAGCTCTTCGTATCCTTATCTTTGCGTCGACTAGTTGATCAATCTTTGGGTAGTGGGTAACTATCCTTGGGGCACGCTTTGTTCAAGTTGGTGTAGTCGATGCAGATTCTGACCCTACCACTCTTCTTTGGTACTATTACCATGTTAGAGATCCAAGTAGGATATTTGACTTATTTTATGAAAACAGCCTCCAATAGCTTTCAGCTCTGCTTCTCTTGCTTTGTGATACTCGTAGCCACCTTTCGTATCTTTTGTCTTCGGGGGTGTGCCAGGTTTAGTGCGCAGCTCATGTTGTACTGTCTGCGGGTCTATTCCGGGCATGTCAGATAGTTTCCACGCGAAGATGTCCGCGTATTCCTTTAGTAGTTTCACCAGCGAGGCTTCGCGTTCTTCGTCCATTAGAGTTCCTATCTTGATCTTTTTTGGATTCTCCTCCGTTCCTATGTTAACTTCCTTCACCGCCTCCAAGGATGTGAATGTGGGTTTTGGTTCCCCAAGGTGAGGAACTTTCTTTAATTGCTATTTGGTAGGCTCGGATTCTTTGTTTGCGAGAGCATCCTGGTTGCGAGTTGATGTTGATGCTTCCGTGTTCTCTACGGAGTTCCCCTTGGACAAGCTTTTCCACGAGATTCCTTCCAAGTATTCATCGATGGCTTTGTCTTTGGATGTTGCCTTGTTAGGAGCCCTATGGGTTCTTCTTTTCTCATCTTCTTCATTGTTGAGTTGTATTTGCATTGCCTGGCATTCCTTTGCGGAAGCTTGATCACCCTTGATCTCCATTACTCCTGGGGAGTAGGAAACCTAAGGTATTGATGGTAGGTGGCTGCGACTCCCTTAAGCTTGTGGACCCATCTTCGTCCAATAATGGCATTGTAGGGTGAAGGCGCGTCCACCACACTGAAGCGAGTGTCAACTTTCATGGGACCTACGTCCACCTGCAAAAAAATATCCCCGAGAGGCTTCGTGTAGCCGTACCATTGAACCCATAGATGGTATAGTGCGAGGTCAAGAGTTGCTCGTCATTAAGCTCCATACGTTTGAAGGTATCGTAAAGAAGGACATTTACGGAGCTCCCTCCATCGATGAGGATTTTCTTTATGTTGCATCCTGCGATTGGCAAGGTGAGGATCAAAGGATCATTGTGATCTTACATGTCATCCTCAATGTCCGCGACCTCGAAGGTTAGGGGTGCGTCCATCCATTCTTCGTGATCTTCCACTTCTTTCCCGTGTAGATTGTAAAGCTCACAATAGTCTTCAAATTGCTTCCTCAATCTTTTCCCTATTTGTGCGATTAGGGTTGGTTCTTTGCTTTAAAAGCGGGATATAGTATTCACCCAGCGATTACCTTCGGCAATTGGACTGTTTCTTTGCGTTTGGCTCTGTCTTCCATGACCTTCTCTACATATTTTTGAGATCCCCTGCATCTATCGGCTTTTGTATCATTATCTTGAGATTTTTGCACTTCTCTGTTGTGTGCCCGTAGAAGCAGTGGAAATCACAGTACTCTTTGGATTCCTTTGAGGCCGGTGGTTGCTTCCCCTTAGACCAAGGCCAGTCTAAGTTTTCGCGGTCCTTGATCTCCTTTAAGATGCGTGAGTAGCTGGTATTGAGCTTCGTGTAGACTCTGTCTTCAAATTTTCTACCACTCCTTTTGTGGTCGTATTTACGATCCTTTTGGTGTCATTGGATCTGTTTGCTTGTTCCGCAGAGTTGGTCCGTGGAGGTCGTTGAGCCTGTGCTCTTGGGTTGTCTCGTTGGATTTCTTCCATCCTCGCATGTTTTTCGATGATTATCCTCAAATCTCCCTCTGTGGTTGGGGTGGTACCGTGGATTTCGACAAACAATGGGCTCATCCTGTCAAGTCCCCATTTGTAACAGTTAATACTCACCACGGGGTCCACATGTCCTATGGCTTGACATATCTTGTGCCACCTATCCGTGTATTCTCGAATGGACTCCTTATATTTGATTGCAAGCGAGAAGAGCTTGTCCATCCCTGTGTTCACAACCTTGTAATACATGTAGGTGGCCAAGAACTTTTCGGTGAGCTGATCATACGAAGCAATGCATCCTGGCTTGAGGTTATCAAACCAAGATAACGCGGATCCTTTCAGGCTTGAAGGGAAGTATCTGCATAGTATAGCTTCGTCATGGTCCCACCTGGCCATTACCCTGTTGTAATATCGTAGGTGGGCAGCGGGATCCGCGGACCCGTCGTAACACTCAAAGGATGGGACCGGACACTTCTGCGGAATGGTAGCCGTAGCCAACTGCCGCGCTAGTGGGGTAGTGTTGGCCTCCTTCATAACCTGTTCTAGTCTTCCACCTCCTTGCCTGGTCTTGATTTGATTGATCTCTGCTAGCATATACGCACGAAGACTCTCCATCAGTTGGATGCAACCGATGCAGTCCAGTTTTGCCTATGAATTCTGCATTCAGTTGGACGCAACTGATGCAGTCTGGTTGTATTCAGTTGGACGCAACTGATGTTGTCTAGTTTTATTTGTAACGGTTACACCTAGGTTTATTGAACTGTTTAAATCCAGTCCCTCGGCGACTCTGTGATCCAGTGATTGAGCTAGTCTGATCAGATCTCTGTTTGTACTCTGCCGATCGGTGATCGCGTGTTCTGCTGCAATGCTCGATCTTGCTTCTGAACCGGTGATCGAAAGCTGCTGCGATCAGCTACTGTTCGCAACTCCTGCGAGTCCAGTGATCGCGAGTGCTTTCGTAGTGCGATTTTGCTCATTGCTCACGTAGTCGGTGATCGCAGTTCTTGCTGCAATGCTAATTCTTCTGCTGCAGACCAGTGATCAGACTAGCTGCTGATCAACTCTGTTGCAACTCTGCTGATCCGAGATGATCGCAGCTTGCTGCGGTGAAGTTTCGCTCGATCGCTCTGCGATCAGCGATCGCGAATCTTTGCGATGCTCGATGCTGCTGCGAGACCCGGTGATCGAAGCTGCCCGATCGGCTACATTCGCAACTCCTGCTGATCCGGTGATCGCGTAGCTGCTGCGATGCTGATTTGCTCGATCTTTGCTTGTAGACTAGGCGATCGAAGCTGCTTGCGGTCCAACTACATTCGAAACTCCTGCCCAGTCAGTGATCGCAGGCTGCTTTGCGGTGAGATTTCGCTCGTCGCTCACTGATCAGGTGATCGCAGTTTCTTGCAATGCTAAAATCTTGCTGCCAGACCAGCTGATCGCAGCTGCTGCAGATCCAGCTCTATTGCCAACTCTGTGGTCAGTGATCCCTTGTGTTGCATTGCTGATTTTGCTCGATCTTGCTCCGGACCAGGTGCTCGAAGCTCACTGCGATCCGGCTCTGTTCCCATGACTCCTGTGATCCCGTTGATGCATTTCTTCTTGGTGCGGTTTACACTCGTCGCTCCTGTGATCCAGCTGATCGCGGCCTACGCAATGCTCGATGTTGCTGCTGGTCAGTGCCAGGGTGTCGCGGTCGGCTCTGTTCGCAACTCCTGTGAGGCCAGGTGATCGCATTTGCGAGTGCGATTTGCTCGTTTGTCTGCAGTCGGTGATCGAAGGCGTGCGGTCCGGCTGCATTGCAACTCTGCCAGTCCCGGTGACCCGAGCTGCTGCGGTGCGCCTGCTGTCGCGATGCATTCTAACCGATCCAGTTTTGCGATGCGGTTTACTCGTTTTCTGCTGCGAGGCCGGTGATGGAAGCTTCTGCAAACCATTTTTGCTCAATGCGATTACTACCCGATTTTGCTCATTCTTTGTAAAAGACGATTTTTGTGGCCATCACGAGACAAGTCCAACGCAACTACCACGGTTCAATTTTACATCGGGAGCATCACGCTTCGTTTCTGAGCTTGATTGGCCTTCGGTCCCGATTTTGCATACAACAATGGTTCATACTCAATTATTTCCATAGAACACAATAGCCTCACTTGGGGCGACTTGATCACAATCAACGAAGGCGGTTCTATTTGCGCTTCGGCAACAAAAATTTACTCATGGGGGCGTCTTGATTTCGCGAACAACGAGGGAAGTTCGCGATCACCTCAACATCAATAGTCCTCACGTAGGGCGAGTTTTATCATTGACTAAAGAACGCGAAATTTTTCTTAACTGACAAGTTGGAGGTTAAGAGGGGCAATGTTTGTACCATAAGTAAAAATACCACTTAATGGGCCAAATTGATACTTGAATCATTTTTGGTCCTCATCCAAGCCCCACTAACCGATCAGCCAAGGCATCCACCCGATCTGCGGACTGGTCAATGGTCAAAGTCGGTCAACTATCAAAGTCAACTTAGGTCAAGGTCGATGGTCAAAGTCGGTCAGCTGCCAAAGTCAACTTCGGTCAAGGTCATGGTCGCGGTCGGTCAACGGTCAAGGTCAACCGTCGGTCAACTATCGAAGTCGAGTCGCACCCCAGCCAATTTTGGTCTTGTAGCCGAAATCTTTGCAAACCAATTCCCGCCAAAAACTCTTCCACGGCGCCAACTAGTCTCCAACCATCTTTGAAATGGCCCCTCCATCCTCACTTGCCCGACCATCATGCCTATCAGCCAGTCAAGCCGGTCCTACCCATGCAATCAGTATTGCTTGACAAATGTCCACCAATCTTTATGGCCATCATTTATGCGAGAATTTATCATGGAAGCATAAATGTGCGATTTCATCGAAAGTGAATTCCAGTGATTTCGACCATGCAAATTGAATTCCAATGTTTCGGCCATGCAAATTGAAGTCCAGCTGATTTCGGCCATGCGGTGCTAAATCGGCGATTTCGGCCATGCGGTACTAATTGCGCCGAGTTTCATACATGCGAGAATTAACTCCAGTGTTTCATACGAAATTGATTATGGAGACATGAATGAGCGAGTTAATGTAATTTATGTTTACATTAGATGTGAAAGCTGTATAAATAACGAGGCGAGAAATCGAGAAGGGGGGCCAAGTGGAGAGGAGAAAAACATACTTTGTAATAGAGAAATCAATAAAACATTTCTCCCCAAGGGGATTCATCCGTGGACGTAGGCAAACCATGCCGAACTACGTAAAACCTGCGTTAATCTTTGTCTCTTTATTTGCTTTCCAATCCGCAAATACTCACCAAAACTATCCATTCATCGTGTTTCGTGCCCAAAAGTAATTTTGGGTACAAACACTAATTTAAGTGGGTCCACTGGAAAAGAGCTGTTGAAGTCTTATCTTCTTGTGCTCTGTGCATAGTCCGCGGACTTCCTTATCATTCCGCGCCTTCTATAATTCCTATGTTCATTACTGACCAACCCCAGCTCTCTTCGTTGGTCATCGACACGTGCCCTACGGCGGCACTAAATGCGAGTGGTTGGGGCAGTGCGGTCTGCGCCCGGGCGGTGTCGGTCTTCCCTTGTCACGTACGTAGTCGGTTGGACTTTCCCCGGCCGTTGATTATACCTCACCTCGTGATGAGGTAAAGTGTAAGCGAGTAGCTCTTTGGTGTTGCACGTGGGGATACCTTCCTTTGATGCTCCTTCATCTTCGACCGTTGAACTTGACAGATGGCACGCCGTCTAGATCCTATGGATGCCCCTACATGTCATCCACTTTTATGACGTGGCCTCCACGTGGACTTTGCTAGTACACGTGGTGAGGGAGATAAATAAGTGTACTTACAAGTCTATAAACTGATCAAATTGGAGAAAAAGGCTGGGAATCTGATTGTCCCACAACACTCCATGCTAGAGCAGCCTTTCATCATCACAAAGAGAATTTCACGCGGTGATCACTCTGTTGACAGGGAAGCAAAATGTTCTTCGAGTTGTTGAACCGCGCTGCCTTGCATTGCATCCATCAAAAGAATGCATGGGACCAACTGAACTTGAAGATCCATCCCAGAGTTGTACTTCATATGAGCCCGAAGAGAGAACCAACTGAGTGTCACCAGATAGAGCTGAATTGACGCGTGATAATGGTTAATGATTAAACGTACTAATCGCCAAAAATTCTCACTTTCTGGATCAAAATTTTTGAGAAATGATTTCCCGTAATAATCTGAGAGGAGTAACGAACAAAATCTGGTATGTATAAACTATGTGACCCAACATCTACACGCAAATTGTTTTTACAGGATGCATTGGGTGTTTGGTATACAGGAGATTGAAACACATGTTCACCCATAGCAGGACGCTTAGCTGATGATGCAAATCCACAATCCTTGAACTCTGTTGGCTTCAAATTGAGGTTCTGAATCCGAATTGGGGGCGGGCATAGACAAATCAATATTCCATTACAAGAACCCAGAGTTACAATTTCTTCAGTTTTCTTATTTTCAAATCTGATGAAGCTGATGATGAAATTGATTTGTAATCTATTGATAGGGTTCATACCTTTATGATACTGAGAATAACCAAACATGAGTCTAGGGTTGTTACTTTGAATCGTAAGATTAAGGTGATCCTTGTTCAAATTAGGTTTATAAAGTAGACTACACCAAGGCTTACATACACATTTAGATGCTAAGATTGAATTGAATTGAATGCTAACATTCCCGAAGTCTTCTTCAAATTTCATTTCTTCAAATTTCATTTCATCATCAGGAAAAAAAGAAAAAGAGAGAGAGGTTGAGAGACTGTTGAAAGGGGGAAATGAACAAGGAGGCATTGACTGTTCATGCTGTTTTATAATGCTACGAAGTATTAGCCCCACATCGTTCAAAAACAAAATTGGACCTGGTATATAGACGAGATTGCCGGACTCTTTGGCATCGACCCATTCGTACAGGCTCTGTAGTTTGGTGTTCGTAGGGGGTTAGCCGCGGCTAGCCTTACCGCCCCGTTGACCGTCCACGAATATGTTGGACTTTGTTTTTTTTCTTTTTTTTTTTTTTTTTTTTTATCTATAATCAAAGAGTCCTCACTCTTGAAAGCTAAGCGTGTCAATGATGGATAAAGATAAGAAATTACAATTGTTATCATGCCCTCCAGTCTTTTTTTATGGCAGATTGCTGGTGATCTCAATGATGGTTGAAGGTGAAGACCACTTACGAGACCCTAATTTCCAGCTAGATGCCTTCAGGGTGAGTATTTTTCGTACCTTGGATGAGTTCATTTTATCCTTCAACTGTACTAGCATGTACCATACGGGTCAACTGTATTCTTTGAGCTTGGAATAGATGCCTGCATCATCTTTTGACACTTGCCGAAGTCTCATATTGAGACAGTCATCCTAGCGAAGTTCATTGAAGCTGTGCGCTTACAGACTACCTGAGTTTCCAAGTGAAGAGTGTTTCCAGGGAACTTGTTGATGCATTCGACCTTCCAGATAATGTGACACGAGCCCCCCATTGGCATGAAATCTGAAGCTTACACTCACTATATATACGAGCAATATGTAGGATTTAGTTAGATGTTCACGACTTCTCAGATCATGTCATCCGACCCCTAATTGGTATGCAGCCAGTAGGAAGTAGACATCATCGTAGCATTGGATTCCAAGTCTGGTGGACTTCTAGTGTTAGTTCTACCTTTTTTGGATTCTGTGAAAGTTTAGATGTATTGGGTTTTGGACAAATAAGTGTATGAGAAACCTTGCTCAATAAAAGTGTAACACGAAAATTTGTACTTATGGTAACTGATTATGAATGTTTTTAGTTATATGAAGTGTAAAATACCTTGGGGATTCCTTATGATCTTAGATCCAACAAAACATTATTGAAACACGGAGCAGAGGACCGAAAAGCTGTTGTAGACTCGAAACAAGCAAAGAAGCTCACAGGAAACATATTGAAATTCTAGTTAAAGAAAATGCTGCAGTAAGATATTCTCAGTTTTTCTGTTTGCCACTTCAACTGATGCACTTTTCAATTTATTTTACTGCCAAGTTCTTCGCTCCTACAGCCTTGTAAGTGGACCATCGTTTAACCACTGCCTTTTACACGCCAGTCTACATTCAGGTGTTCATCTCCTGTCCTCAAAACTACAACAAAAACTTTGGTCCATGCAAACATATTACAAAAATAGGTTCCTTTATATACTTATCCAAAACTGTTATGATATCAGCTTTTATGCCTTCTTTGGATATTTGCGGCCCTGTTCAAGACCCACACCATTACCAACAGACAAAAAGATGACAGAAGGTGTATCTGCACTTGCCTGAAAAGAAAGAAGCAAGCTTAGAACATAATCATGCGAAGTATAAGCTGAAGAATGATAGAAATTCTACATCAAGGTGCACTAGGAAAGTGGAGAAAAGAGCAATACCTCAAACTTAAGGACCTTAAGTTAAGGTTTAAAATTTCTTCAAATGTCCAGTAGTCTATATGGTTAACAACGCCAGGGGCCGATGAACATATTCTTCCTATGGAGTTTGGAGAAAAAATGAACTCGCGCAAATTGCACTTGTGCTACATGGGAGGTGAAGCCACATTCTTCATGATCTTGTGTTCTTCTTAATAAGCTCTCCAAGTTTCAGATTGTCCTCCACAGCATTAGTAGGATAAGAAGTTATGTCACCTCATTGTCATTGCCAAAGCCACCTCCTCCGTAGTCTATAAACTGGTCAAATTGGAGAACAAGGATGGGAATCTGATTGTCCCACTAACACTCCATGCGAGAGCAGCCTTTCATCACGCAAGAGAACTTCAAGTGGTGATGACTCCGTTGACAGGGTAGCAAAATGTTCTTCAGGTTGTTAACGCACTGCCTTGCATCAGTCAAAAGAATGCATGGGACCACCGAGTTGTACTTCATATGAGCCCGAAGAAAGAACTAACTGAGTGTCACCAGATAGGGCTAAATGGACGCGTGATAATGATGAACCGTACTACTCTCCAAAAATTCTCACTTTCTGGATCAAATTTTTTGAAAAATGGTTTCGTTGTAACAATCTGATAGGAGTAACTAACAAAATCTGGTATGTATAAACTATGTGTCTCTTCTTCAGGTTCCATGAAGGTCTATAAACTCCCACATAGCAGGTGAGAAGTCACATTTGCAAGCAGCTTAGTACTTCGTCATGGTTCTGGCCACATGTGGATGTAACAAGGAGAGAGGTGGTAAAGTGGTTATAGGAGCTGGCCACTGCCAATGTTGGTGCTTCAGATGCTGCATAACTAGAGAATCTAAGAATCTAATGACACCCTCTCTGAGTTCCCTCTCCGTGTTACAGCGAATTGTGACTGGAAACCCAACACCTACAGGCAGCATTGGGTGTACAGGAGATTGAAACCCATGTTCAACCATAGCAACACGCTTAGCTGATGATGTGAATCCACAATCCTTTGAACTCTGCTGGCTTCCCTTTCTTTACTAAGAGATTGAAATGGAGGTTCTGAATCCGAATTGGGGTGGGCATAGACAAATCAATCTTCCATTACAAGAACCCAGAGTTACAATGGCTTCAGTTTTCTTATTTTCAAAATGGGTAATCCAGGATTCGTCCGCCATTAAAATCGTAAAACCGCTTCTTCTTTTTTCTTCAAGATCCGTAAAATCATTAGGTCCGTAAAATCAAAACATTAAAATCATTTCAATCCTCACAAATCAGTAGAACAAAACACCCAAAAATCAAAAACAGTAGAAAAAAAAGAGAAATCAAAACCCTAAAAATGAGAAGATCGAAGGGCAAAAAGTAGTGGAATCATCTTCTCGACGATGAAGTTGAAGAAAGAAACAATCAGCTAGTTGAGTTTGTAGGAGTAAATGAAGTTGAAGAAGAACTAGTTTTAAAGAAATCCAAATCAAAGAAACTGTCGAAAGGTACCAAAAAACCCTAATTCGAAGTAGTAGAAGTTTTATTCTTCATTTTTGATGTTTATTGTTCTTCTTCATTTTTATTTTGGTTTTCGATTCTGCCTTGTTGCATGTAGATTTTCAATTGCCTTGTTCCATTTCTAGACTTCACTACTAGAAATCGACTTCATTCCCAGTGAGTGAAGTCTAGAAAACCGCTTCAATCCATGCCATAGAAATTGACTTCATTCCCGTGGAGTGAAGTCCATTAAAACTCTCTATAGTCCTCGCATAGAATGGACTTCACTCCAGGAGTGAAGTCCATTAAAACCTCTCCATTCAATACCATATGAATGGACTTCACTCCAGGAGTGAAGTCTATCAAAACTCCCTATAGCCCAAGATTTAGAATGGACTTCACTCCTGGAGTGAAGTCTATCAAAACTCTCTATAGCCCAAGATTTAGAATGGACTTCACTCCAGGAGTGAAGTCTATTAAAACTCTCTATAGTCCATGCAATAGAATGGACTTCACTCCATGAATGAAGTCTAGAATAACCTCTCCATTCCATGCCATAGAAACAGACTTCACTCCAGGAGTGAAGTCCATTAAAACTCTCTATAGTCCATGCAATAGAATGGACTTCACTCCAGAATGAAGTCTAGAATAACCTCTCTCGTCCATGCCATAGAAATGAACTTCATTCCCAGAGGAAGTCTATTAAACCTCCAAATTCATGCATTATAAATGGACTTCACTCCAGGAATGAAGTCTAAAAAAAACCTCTCCAAATTCATCCCATAGATAGAATGAAGTTATGAGAAGTCTAGAAAAGTTTTAGATATATATTCTACGGTCCATAACATAGATAATGAACTTTATCTTCTTTATATCACCTAATATTTTATGAAAAACCCTTGAGCGTTAATGTTTTTTTGTTTTTCTTTTAAAAAATGTAGATAAGAAGATAAAGTGTAGCTATGTCGGGAGTAATTGCACCGGTCCAAAAGATTAAAGCACTAGAGGATGAAGAGGCTTTGAATGACGAACGTAAACGCGTATCAGATGTGAGTCCACGGTAATGTAGCAAAAGTTTTCCCGGAAGAGACCATTGTTGCTACCGCATGGAATAAGTCACTACCACCATTCAAATTATATGCAACACACATCGGTCATTCGATTCAATTGATCATGTGTTTGTTTTCAAAGTAGGGGGACAAACATTTGTGTCGCATCCTCACCGAAGAGTCGGCATTAATATTTGGAATACCATGCATCCCCGGCGGCGGAATAGAAGAACTTTTCGACTCAAGAAACTTTACGTACTACACATGTGGAAGGTCTGGAAAACCTACAAATTTGATCCACCGAAAAGGAAACCTTTGATATTAAAAATACGTAATCGAAAGATAAAATTATCAGTTGATTAAGAATAAAGGATCTATCAAGATCTTGTAACAACAAGCTCAACTTTTTCTCTTGTCTACCATTACTTTCTTTGAGCTTTCATTGTCAAGGATGGAGGTTCCATACACTCCAAGTACCTAGCTTGGCCTAGAGTCACTAGGTACAAGCATCTTTGCCGCATCTCATACACAAGCATTTGATGGAAAGCTTGAAAAGAGGTTCTCCAAGGATGTTACCTTTACTTGTTGGTGAGATGAAAACTGTTAGATACTTATATGTTTCATTATTTTTTTTGGCAGCTTCATTTGTATATTTCTTCATTTTGTATATTTGAAAACTCGACTAGTGTAGTTTTTTTTTTTGCAAACTCTTGGTTTGCCGAGCATTCAAAGAAAATAGGACCCAAGTGGAAGGTGCGTAATAGAGAAGCCTACTCGTCCAAGGTTTGCAAGGTGGAACATTGAGAGCCTTTGTAGTCACATAGAAATGAATGTTGACGATTTTGGAGAGGTAACAAAGTAGATTAATATGATATTGTTATATTGCATTCAAACCCGTTATGAAATAGGCACTTTAAGATAAAAAAAATTGTTAATTCATTATACCATAGGAATGGACTTCATTCCCGTGGAGTGAAGTCTCGTTAAAACTCTCTATAGATCATGCAATAGATTGGACTTCACTCCGGAATGAAGTCTATTAAAACCTCTCCATTCCATGCCATAGGAATGGACTTCATTCCTGTGAGTGAAGTCTATTAAAACCTCTCCATTCCATTCCATAGAAATGGACTTCATTCCCGTGAGTGAAGTCTATTAAAACCCGTTATGAACTCCGACCGTTAATGTCAATTGCTCGAACCCGTAGTTCATTCCTTTTTAATGAATTCAAATTATGAATGAGGAAGTAATTGGGGTTTCATTTTGTGTGTGCAGCTATCGAGAAATTTCTCGAAGAATATACAGTAGGCCGAAAAAAGCTACTTCAACAACAAAAGGCCAAGACAAAGGCCGAGTTGCTCGAGGAAGAATTCAACCTTATGTCTGGTCGATAGAAAGTCTTAAAGCTACACATGTTTGTGAGATGGAGAACCCGAGAGTTAAACATACTCGAGAGATTAAAAAGTTGACAAGAAAGCATTCGGAGGAGATGGGGCATCTTTTGTTAAAGCAAAGAAGAACTTGAGCACTCACTTGCGTAAGCAACAACTTCAAAGACACTTTTTGACAGAAGATGGAGTCCCTTGTAGAACACTTGTCTTCTAAGCAACCCGAGGTTGATGCATTGCTAGTCGAAGGTGGGAATGTCGCGAAATTCATGGCGTAACTGTGCTTGTGAATACATGCGTACAATTTTCCCCGATGAGTACAAGAGTTCATTGTTGAGTGATGAAATAAACAATATACCGAATCAACAAGTGGATGAAGGCACGTAAGTCGGTGGAGGGAATGAAAATGTTGTTCTAGCATCGTATGCCGATATGGAAGCCGCCTAAGACCCGCTTCCTATCTTTCCCGTCTTAATCGTTAGAATCCTTCTACTCAAGTTGATGCTATGGAAAAGCTACTTGATACGATGGTCGAAGAAGAGCTACCTTCATTTCCAACATGACAATACGGAGTTCCTTTAAATATGGATCAATGTTTGAACCTAGGTAAAAATTCCAACTATTCTTCTCCCTTTTTAAAAAAATTTATGCTTTACAGAGTTGGACTTCATTCCCGTGATAAAGTCTAGAAAACTTAGGGTATAGTATTGTTCACATAATGGAATAGAAAAGTTAGGGTATATTATTTTTGAATGAAGTCCATATAAAGGTTGGACTTCATTTTTGGAGTGAAGTCCACATAATGAAGTCCGTGCCTTAGAAAATTCAGTGGTATAGTATTGTTCTATGAAAAAACAGACTTCATTTTTGGAGTGAAGTCCACATGAAGTCCACATGAAGTTCTATGAGGGACTTCATTCTCATGGATGAACTCGGATACAAAATACCATTATGAAGTTCACATATAGATGTTATGGGTTCATTCTCGAGGGGTGAACTCGATTTTTGATGCACAATACCATTATTGAATTGTTTTATATTTGTGTTTTTTGAATTATTTATAGCAAGCAAGAGACTGGAGATAATATGTTCGCCAATGAAGAGCATGTGAGTCTGCAGATTATTGTTGACAAGAATGAGAAGAATGAAGACTTGAATCAAATCAACCGTAGTCCTCCTAGTTTCTCGATTGGGATGACACAGTATAGTTGTTGAGCAAGCAAACAACATCGAGCCAAGATCACGGTAGTTGTTGAAAGACAAGATGAAGAAGTTGTTGAGCCAGAAACAACATTGAGACAATATCACAAATAGTTGCCGATTTGAATAAACATGGTCTTGGTTCTTCAGACAGTTGATAAAACCCCAATTAAAGTTGTTGAAAGACACGGATGACTACAAGGGGCAAAAAGGCAACAAATGTGCTTGAAAAGAGTTCATAAGTGGATCGGACTACAATGAATCGAAACCGAAGTTCGGATTGAGACCGCAAAGGAAAGAACCACTAAATGAGGAGAAGAACGTTGAGCAGTAACGAACAACAAGTGAAGAATCGAGCCAGCAAGAAAGTTGTTTCGAAGACTCCTCCTAAACCCGCTCGACCATGAGAAGAATGCCGAGCGTAAGAAGAGAAAGAATGTACCGTCGCTATCGAGAAAGAAAATCAAAAAGTCAGCAGCAAGCAAGAAGAGAAGGGAAATGAACCAGATCATCATCCTGCAAAGAAGAGAGAGCAAGAAAAGCAGCTGAGAGCGTACATGCCCATTGTTCCAAATATGGGGGACCCGAAAAGTCTCCATACTTCTCCACATCGGACAGAGATCAAAAGAAATTGTTGGGTACCTTCTACAAACACGCTATGCAAAGGTAGGAAACATACGTAAAATTGAACTTCCATTCATCTATGTAGAGGTTTTTGTTTATATCATTAATGTTGAAGTTTTTGTTTATCCTCCCGCAGCCAAGCAGCCTTGGGTTATAGATGATGCAACTAACAAAGCCTCAGCTTTGGTGTCCAAGGAGAACACATTAATGATCTAATGTTCAATAGAGACCTTGATGTCTTAATTCTTTTCTACTACCGCTACAAGAGGAAGATAGCAAAGACAAAGAGAGAGAGCAAAAATGGATAGCGAAGACAACCAAAATCCACCGAAATACATACACTTTGAGATTATGGCACCTACCGCATTTGTAAGTCCTTACTTTAAGAAATTTTAGTGGCAACTATTCATTATAACTATTTAGCAAAGAATGAAGTCCACATAATCGGTTTGAGTTCATTCCCGGAATGAAGTCCACACAATGGAATTCATTCCAGGAGTGAAGTCCACATAATGGACTTCATTCTAGGAGTGAAGTCCACATAAATGTTGGAGTTCATTTTTATGATGTATTGATAGTATTGTGAATTTGAAAATTTATATATATATATATATATATCTTTGCGTACATATTTCCTTGAGAAGAAAGTGGATGATAGGAAAGGTGAGATTGACGACTTCATAGCAAGCCTATGCCTAGCAAGACTCGTAGTTAATCATTCCAATGAACCCGCCCGGTGAAGGCAAATCAAAAGGGCCTATCTGGCTTACACCGGCACCCGCTTGTTTACGACATCTGAGACTATCGTTGGGAGCATTACAACTCACTCAAAAGAGGAGAAATAGGAGAAAGATGTGCAAATAATGCAAGGAAAATGGCCGCCTACCGCAAACCACACATTGATAAATGGCCAGTGAAAATGATCTAGAAAGAGGCTCGACTTAAAAATTGAGCAAATGCAGTGCCTCGATCGTGGAGCACATCCGGATTGCCTTCTCAATACATGTTATCGGATAAAGCGAAGTTGCAAGCCATTGCTCCCGAAATCTCAAAGCATCGATTCCGAGAGATGAAATGATAAAAAGATGCAATGGTGGAGATACGTAATGGCGTGCAAGCTTCTAAATGATGAGAAAGATGGATTAAGTTGGAGTGAAACAACTAATGAAGAATTTCTCAACAATCAACCGATTAAAGATGGTTGCAAAGACTCGAAATGATTAGCTTCTCCAATGTCATATATAATCTGATCTAATTATTCTTTTAACTATAGATTAGCTTAGATTATCGAAAATGGTACTTTGTCTATTAGATTAGCTTCTAATGTAATTAATACTCTAATATGTTTTATAGTTTCATCTATAATATTTTGGATAATATTTTGGATAGTAGATAATATATGTTTTGTCTTACCTGTCTTATTTTCTAATGAATTTTGTAGAAACTTCTACAAATTCATAGAATGGACTTCATTTTTGGAATGAAGTCTAGAGAAAGCTTCTCTCGGTCCATAGAATGGACTTCATTCCCTGAATGAAGTCTAGTAAAACTTATACAACCCATAGAATGGACTTCATTTTTGGAATGAAGTCTAGGAAAACTTCTCTCGTCCATAGAATGGACTTCATTTTTGGAGTGAAGTCTAGAGAAAACTTCTCTCGGTCCATGAATGGACTTCATTTTTGAATGGACTTCTAGTAAAAACTTATACAAGATATAGAATGGACTTCATTCCCGGAGTGAAGTCTAGTAAAAACTTATACAAATCCATAGAATGGACTTCATTTTTGGAATGAAGTCTAGAGAAAACTTCTCTCGGTCCATAGAATGGACTTCATTCCCGTGAGTGAAGTCTAGGAAAACTTGGACTTGAAAAATAAGTGCATATATCCCGTAAACAACAAACTAAAAACCACCAATTCATATCCCGAAAAACAGAACAAACAAAAATAAGTGCATATCCCGTAAACGTAACAAAAAAAGGAGTTCACAAAGGAAAACTAACAATTTAAAAACTAATAAAAGTTCGTGCATACTACTCCATTAAGATTAATACACTACAGCAGCTTGTTGTGGTTCCCAATCTTTTGGTAATTGGAGCACTTCATAGGCCTCCTTCCTTCTCATAGCACGGCGAATACGCTTCTTTGGCGGTCTCCCGGAGGTGGCCTTGGAATACCAGGAAGGACTCTTCTTCAGTTCATACTGCCATCGTAGGGGAATCGGGTCGAATCTGGGCAGGAGCATAAAGAGCTATAGTCACAAACCTGTGCAAGGTCAATAAACTTCAAAATATCAATACCACTCATAGTAATAGCAGCAGCTGGCGTGAGCAATGGAAACCAAACACTTTCCATCTCCGGCAAGTGCACGTCATCTTCATCGATCAAAGGATGCGAGCCGGGTGAGTGAACCTCATATATACCATTACCCGACTCTGTGAACATTCCATGGACGACCTATATCGACATGTGACTTGAGTAAAGCTTTGTATATGGGAGTCAAACTATCCCGATAAGTTCTACCAAGCTCACGCCTTCTCGAACTCATCCTCATAATCTTTATCCTCACCTCATCAACAAGAGCAACTGGAGGCGCATCCCTTTCACGATGAATCCAGCTTATTGAAAGACTCGCAATACTTGATGAGTGTGCACCATACCTACATCCTACGAAGAAAGCATTTGCCCAAAGGCTTGGGATCGATATTTCGATGTACTTGGCAACCCACTCACATCCTATGGTGCACATCTCATTCAAAGCAGACTCATATTTGGCAACGCTCAGTAGCAAGATGCAGCCTTTATGGAACAAATCCCGAACTTGTTTATACTTCTCATGTCCTTTTTGATAGGAAGGTTATTCTTCGATGATAAAAACAAGAACTATGATAAGAGTTGGGAAAATACTTGGGAATACTTTGCTTCAGACTCCTTCATGACGATCGCTGATAAATGTAATAGGACGAGAGTCGACACAATGCCGCAAGTTTTCCATGAACCACTCCCAACCTTGAATGTCTTCGTAAGGAACTAAAGCAAACGCAAAAGGGAAGAAACCTACGTAAATGAAAGAAAAACTCGAGTCTATATCTATAACTTTTCTATAACTTCATTCCCGGAATGAAGCCTATAACTATAACACCGTAAAACAAATAGAAATCAAAATATAACACCGTATAACAAATAGAAATCAATATCTATAACTTTTCTAGGCTTCACTCCAGAATGAAGTCCATTCTCGTATAAGATGGACCGTAGAATCAAATATCTATAATTTTCCTAGACTTCATTCCAAAATTGAAGTCCATTCGGTATAAGATGGACTCGTAGAATCAATATATATCTTTCCTAGACTTCATTTTTGGAATGAAGTCCATTCTCGTATAAAATGGACTCGTAGAAAACTAATCAAAGTAGAAACTAATCAAAAGTATCTTGCTTTCATTCACACCAAGCAGCTCCATCAATATTCCCTTGAATCTCCCATAAGGAGAAATGTCAGATCACAGAAGCATAGATCTAATGAACCGTATCCTTCCATACAGCAAAGAAACATAGCAAAGCCTCTAAAACGTTTAGTCACTTTATCATATTCAAACTTGATATAGCCGCCAGGATTAAAGCATTATATTGTTTCAACATACCAAACAAGATCTCGTATAACTTCTTACATATCATCGCCATATATCTCTGCCTCGATGCTTCCTTCCCTTTATAAGCATGGGCGGTATTTTATGTTAATACCGTAACAACTCTTCACCCGAGCAACCATATCCTTGGGCTTTAAAGATGGATTAGATCGTATTTGATCCTTGAATAAATGTTTTATCAATTTCTTCTTCTGCTGTGTGGTTCCTTCAATTTCATAAGACCACCACATTTGTGCTCCCCATTGAATTCCTTGATAGCAAAGATATTTTTTGTGTATCAATTGAATACAAAGATACCAAGGACACTTTTCCGCATCCCTATCACACTTGGTCGTGTACCCAAGTCTATCATTCTTAATCTTTTCAATCAGATAACCGTGACTTGCGCATTATTTTCACGATGCCTAAGCTAACCTCATCAACACCACCATGAAAAACTTGACCAACACCTTTAAAAATATCTTCCCACCCCGTAGATAAAAGAGGTTTTAATTCCCTCATGACCTTCCCGTATTTAATCTTTGAAGTCTCAGTTGAACCCAATTACATAATTCATCATCACTCCAGAGATCGCGTGGAAATACCGATGAAGAGGTAGAAGAGGTAAAAGCACCACCATTAAGCCTCCTCAACATACAAATTAAAACTAGGAAATTCCTTTTGAACAAGTAACAAGCAATTAGCCCTCAATATAATAATCACAATTGATGATAAGATTATAACAACCTTCGCCATCCCTAAATCTTATGCTACGAGGAGTCAAGTTTCTCCAATAATCACAAACATGTATTTTGAGGTCACGCATCATCGTATCTAAAGAAACTTCAAAGGGAATACTATCCCTTTGTAGTACACAACTGCATAACAACTTGAGAGCGCTCTATTTTGAACCCGAAAAATGAAAGAAATTAACTCATTCAATAACATTCAAATGTATAAACAAATAAACTAAAAAGACTACTTATTCCCTAAAAAGAGTTCATTCGTTAACATACTAACATATAAACTAACTATAAAAAACAAAGCAAAGAAAAATTCTTCCTTGACAAAAAAAAACTAACATAAAACTCAAAACTATAGTCCATGCATAGAATGGACTTTCATTCCCCGAGGAAGTCCATTAAAAAAACTCTCTATAGTCCATGCAATAGAATGGACTTCATTCCGGAGTGAAGTCTAGAAAAACTTCTCCACCCATACCATAGAAAATGGACTTCACTCCAGGAATGAAGTCTATCAAAACTCTCTTCATTCCATGCCTTAATGGATTTTCCACTTGCAGAATGAAGTGTATTAAAACCTCTTCATTCCATGCCATTTAGAAATGGACTTCATTCCAGGAGGAAGTCTATTAAAACCTTCTATAGTCCACGCCATGAAAATGGACTTCACTCAGAATGAAGTCTTATTAAAACTTCTATAGTCCATCAAATGTGAATGGATTTCATTTTGGAATGGCCGAATGCACGACAGACTCTAATGTAATGGGACTTCATTGCTAATCAAAGAAAAAATTAGTCGATCTATAGAATAAGAATAAGAATAAGAAGAAAAACTAATTACTTCTTTGATTTCGAACAAAAAAATCAAGAATAAGAAGAAAAACTAATTACTTTCAAATCAAGGAAAAGGATCGTATGAAAACTTACCACAAAGAAGAATCTCGAATCCGTGATTCCAAACACCAATCTTAACTGATTCCAAAAATCAACTCCAAAAGAATCAATAATCAACCGAATCTTGAAAAACAAATCAACCTCCGTAATCAAATTAAGCTATTAAAATCAACCTCCGTAACTCGAAATCAAGTTAACTGTCAGAATCGGATCGATCTTGGTATCAAGATCGAAATCTCGAAAGATTTCGTAAACCCTAGAAGAGAAAAAATCTGCAACGAGAGAAGAACTTCCACAGAGAGAGAAAATAAAACCGAAACTCGAAAGGTTTTCTCGATTATATATGCTCGTAAAAGGACCAAATAATAAAAATTTAGGACCAAACGATAAACCGAGCACGTGTAGGGGTGTTTTGGTAATGTAAAAATAATATTCCGTGTGGGTGGACAATACCCTAGGACCAAATCATAATTTCTAGGACCAAACTATAATTTAATTGTCCAAAAAGGACCAAATGTACACATGACTAGGTCAAAAGGACTAGACTCATCCTAATATAATGTTT